>OX402537.1:4043974-4643974 GCA_948098885.1 Drepanosiphum platanoidis | reverse complement strand
TTATGTTTCTATTGACTGCCAACAGGTAGCGTTGCATAATTCGACAAATAATATTTAATATAATTTATATATAATACAGTTTTTGTTCTTATCTCAATGCGAGTTTCCTTGGCGGTGGTCGGTGTATTAAATTGTATCAAACAACCGACCGTCGTTATCGGTGTTTATACCGAAATAAAATTCCGAATAAAACAAGCTCGTCCCGTTAAAATGATTAATATACCATTCATTTACCAAATATATGTTATTGATCCATGACAATAATAATAAATATTAAAAATTAATTTTGAACAAAACAGGTAAAGACGAATAATTAAAAGCCATGATTTTCTTTCTCTATCTGTCACACGCGAAACTTATGGATTTAGACATTTTCTATTTTCAACTTGCCGATAGATCTATTGATGTGATAAAGATTTTGAAAACTGATTTGAATACGTCGAGAATTTGGTCCAACTCAATCCCACGAACAGAACTAGCTCGTGTTTTATTATTTGTGAATCGTATGTTATGTTATGTTATCGTATTTCCAGATAATTTTTAATACAAATGTCGATGAAAGACAGAATCAGAATGGATCGACAACGAATGCCGAGCCACGCGAGGGATCCCAGCTTAAGATTCTAATGATTCTATAATATATAATTATACTAGCTGAATAACCCGGCTTCGCCCATGTGCAACTTTTTATTTTTTTCATTTTTACCCCTTTTACCCCCGTAGGAGTCGAATTTTGAAAATCGGGCGACGTGACGACACTCAAAAAGGTATTTGGAAAAACTCTGTGAAAAAAAATTGGAAGAAAGTTAAATAGTGTCGTCAAAAATGGGAACATAAAAAAGGCCTGTCCTTTTATATATATAATAGATAATAGCATTGATACTAGTATTTATAATCAATGATAATAGATAGATTATAATATTATTATATTATTGGAACAAATTCTATTTATAGAACGGCAGCGACCGTCCGCCAAGAGGCGATAAGCTACCACCTCCACCAACATTGCATCCGAGCAACACTAGCGCTCCCTAGTTAAGTTAATCGTAACGCCGGACAGCCGATCGATTACAGTGCTCAATAACGGCGGCCAGTCTGTGATCGGCTGCCAATTTTTCCTACAGCGTGGCTTATCTGTCTATTATATAATCAATGCTATTAGGTATAATAATATAATTATTGTACGCCGAAATAATTCCACCGAACGGATATCAGTGGCGTATTTATGGGGGGGGGGAGGGCTCTAATAAAAATATTGTCGATTATTACAATGTGTTTTTTATATTTTTAAAATTACAGTTCGTTAAAAAAAAAATCGAGTTTCTTAATTATTCTCTAACGGCGGCGGCGCGGCGGTGTAAAGACGGTCGAAAGAACTTGTAGTGTTCGAGTAATTGTTGTCGTAATAGTGTGCTTTCTACCCTCGCAAAAAGTCGAATACATGTTCGGCTCGTGAATACGAGAACGGGAGAGTCCCCCGAAACCCTTGCGCGAGTAGGAATTATAACGCCCGTGGATTTTCAAGCACACACACACGCACACACAGACAGAGAAAAACACTCTCGTGAACGGCTCGATCGCGTGTTGCAAAATCAGTGGCGTAACTGAAACCGTCGGCGGCGAGGAGAGACGGAGAACGAGGGTCGCGAACACGATATCACGTGTACAAAGGAATTACCGTGCTCGCGAATCGGTCGAATTCCGTGCGAAACCGGTGTGTCGTCGGTTCGGGACTCGATAAGGTTTTGGGGCTTTTTACTTTTTTTTTTTTACGAACGTTTTAGATCGCGTCGAAAACGCATAAAGTTTTTTCCCCGAAACTCCTCACGCCCCGGTCTGATATACGTATATATGCGTGTATACCGCGGAAAAGTCACTATCGATTTTTCACTAAAAAGTCGACGAGATTTTTACTTTTCGTTCGCGCTTTTCCGCTGCGCCCGCCAAGACGAGGCGATGTTTATTCGAATGGGCCTTAACCCGTCATGACTCGCGCGTATAATTTGAACGCTGTTACTCGCGCGTAGAGAGATTCGCTCACCTTGTACATTTTATCATAAATGTAATATTTTAAGAACAAATAATTAATAAACCATAAAGTAAACTAATTTTGAATGTTTTTTATATTGAAAAAAATGAAAATAATTATATGAAAAATTATTAGTAATTTTATGAACTCGATATTTCCTCAATATTTCGTTCTCCAGTTATTGTATTGTCATCATTTTCACTATCATCACTACACGAATCATTTAGTGATCATTTAGTATCATTCTATATCTTTATTTAACCACGAAATAATTGCCTCACTCATACTTTTGAAAAATAGAATAAACGGCAAAAAAAAAGGTAAAATATCGAATAAAAAAATAACAACAAGTAAAAACGAAAATATGAACGCGAAATTCAAACGCTATTACTCGCGCGTAGAGGAAATCGCTCACAAAACACGACTAGCCGATTTCAGAATGCAATAGGTTTCCTCATCGGAACGATTAAGTACCCCTGAAATGATAAATCTATTATTAAATATTTCGTCATAAGGTACTATGAATTTGGGAAAAATATAACAACAAACAAGCCAGCGGTTACCAACTTAAAAACAGTGTGAGGGAAATTCTCACGCGCGAGCAATGACGGGTTAAAGTTTAACGACTTTGGAATTGAAAAATTAATTTATCATGAAATAATTATTATTTACAAAGTCGAGTATATTTACGTATATTCATAGTTTTTTTTTTTTTTTATCTATTACTTATAATCAAATAGTCTATACTCGAGTCGCCAAAAGTAGTATCGGTTATGACGTCAATATTCATGTTTACATTGCTACCGCGATATTCGTATAAAGACCTGACCTACATGGAGTATTTGAAAAAGTCATATTTGTTTGTCTAAACGGTTTATTTGGAATTTTAAAAAGAGAGCGCTCCGGTATTCGTGGCTCTGCCACGGGCTACTGTACTATTATACGTATATGTTCGTGATTTGCACTTTTTGTTTTGATATTTACGTAATACGAATATTCATTTCGCGATCTCTCGACTTCTTCACGGGCAATTTAATTTTAAATAATTATTGTTAAAATTCTCGCGCGTAAAAACAACAACAACGACGACGACGACGACGACGTGACGAACCTATTGAATAATATTTCCGTTTCATTTCTACAAACCACGCTACATAAACAGTCCGACTAAAATAAACATTAATTTAAAATGCAAAATAAAGCATTCACCGAGTATTTCTTAGTTTCTTTCGATTTAGAATGAGAAAAATAAAAAATAAAAAAAAATGATAATAATTAATTTACATTTGTTTACTGCGGGGAAATACAATTTCATAAAATGTAAAAAATAAAAATAAAAATAAAAAATAATGTCGTTTATTATTTTATAAATGTTTGTAATTTGTTTGCGCGCACTACAATGATTTGAATACGTCTTAAAAAGTTTTCGGGGCGCGCATATTTCATCATTTATAGCCGCTGCAGTGTAACTTTTCAATGCCCAGCCCTAATTATAATGTTTAGTCGGGACCGACTGTAGTTTTATTTTTGTTTCGATAAGCGATTGTTTTTGTTCGCTCGTGTTTATAAATTAATTTGATAATTACCGGAATCGCCATGAGCGTGTTTTTACGAAAACATCCCACACACAATCAATGAGAACAGCGGCGCGAACACAACACTGACGATTGAAATCTCGCCCGTTGGTTAAGTACGATGACAAAATATATAAAACTGCGAGTTCGGAGGTCGTAGAGTTCCCTCCCTCTACCCAGAAAAGTGCGTTGTTTTTTCACGAATCCGGTGCGATTTCAGACATTAGCGCGTCATCGGTTTAATAATTTATTGGAAAAAATTCGCATCGTCCGCCGACCGGAGGATTTTGACAACGAGAACTCGATTTGTAAATAAATAACAGCAGCTACGGCGCGGTTACTTTAAAGGATTAAGGAATGGCTACTTGGAACGCGCGTACACGCCGATTTCGACGATAAAGCGCGCATACTGCAGTATGCTCGGCGAAATGACAACAGTAATCGTATATTCAATACGAAGAATTACTAATTTTAGACTGCAAATTATTGTTATTACATTTTGCAATAGTCTATGCGAACAAGGCGAGTGTATGAACATACTTAAAATAAACCTCGTTTAATAACCAATATGTCTCGCGTCGTATAATAAACGAAGAATTTGTGCGTTCGTGTTATTTCGATTTATATTACTCAGATAGACCGCAGCAAACAAGTTTTAAACGGTAAAATTCCGTTTGAAATTCAAAACTCCTACCGAAAATGAATTATTTCGGTTTCGGCGCAGTCTATTATTATCATAATATAGTCAAATGTTAAGTAAATATTTTTAATTTCGTTCTTTTGTTTATTTTTCTACCCTGTTTCTTTGAAAATACAAACCGCGAGTCTTTGTCGTTTTAATCGTTATATTATTATTTAAAGAAATGGAACTTTTTTCTTTTTTGTCAGCTGATTTCAAAGTGTTTTAATAGTGTTTTTTTTTATAAGAGCAAACATATTATATTTCGTCGTGAATGATTTAAATAAAATTTTAAAATATAATATTAGTGTACATATTATTATGTTGTATTATGGCTTATTGTTTCGCATTCGTTACGTTATACAACGACGATAATGAAATATAGACGAGCGCCCGAAATAATTTGAGATGAGGCCAGTTAACTCGACAATAATAACAAAATATGATTTTTAACGATCGTTTTACGAACAGTTTGTAAATATTTCGTATAAACAAACAATAATAAATTATTATGATAAATCGGGCGCATACGAAACGATTAGGTTTTGAAAAAATGTACTCGTTTGAATATTTCGTCGTTATAATAAACGGCGTTAGCAAAGGAAGTCAAATTGTTCGGTAGGACAACGGACGAACACGAGAGAACCAGCTATAAACGACGACGTGTAGAAATACGAGATAAAAGTCAGACGCCCGGTATTGGCGCCCGACACGGTTCGCCTTGGCCGGCCAAATTACACGAGGCGGCGCGGGGAATTCGTCGCGCAGAGAGTTTTGAACGCGAATTATTTTTTCGAATAATTACGACGTTTTGAAATCCCCAGCGCGTAGACGTATACACCTACACTTATCGGTCGTAAAACAGTAATAAACTAATCCGAAGGGGGAACGTACGTATACTCGTGACGGTGTCGTTATAAGTTTCGCGTAATCGCCGGCGATTTCAGAATTAATTAATGACCCGGGCGATCGTCGTCGGACGTTTGAAACTAGTGTCGAGTACGTCGCATAAAACGCACAAAGCATCAAACGCGGAATAATAATTTATAATAACGTAATAATATAACCGGGAATGAATATCGACTGCGATTTATTGCTGCGGGACGAGTATTTATTTCGTCTTGGAAAATGTGTACGTCCCTTCGTGTTTTATGGCTATCGCGACGACGACGACGACGACGTTTTAACGTTGGCGTGTAATTTAATAACTCCAAAGTCGTATATCGTGTGTACGATTTACAGCGGCGACTCGATACTGTACGTTAAATAATAATAATATATCGTGTCCGTTGTGAAACAATCTCTCGACAAACGTTTTTAAATAGATAACACGAGAGTGTTATACGTAATAAATGGTATTGTTATTACGATCGGAATTTATTTCGACTTTTCGCGCGCGATTAAACGATAGTTGAAAAACTATCGGTCATCCAAGTACCTACTACGCACCGTTACTTTTTACACGCCGTTACGACGACGTCTCGGAATGCGCGGAAAATAAAGAAGAAGAAAAACCCCCAAAAGTTTTTCACCGTCGCGACGACGTCCGATCGGTGTGAAGTTACGTTTCGGAAACTTTTCTAGCGCGATACACTCTCTAATAATATTATAATAATAATTATTCGTAATCGAAAAAGTAAAAAGTTTCGTCGTGGCGAAAAACGAGCACGTGACGTATATTATAATAACACACAATGTGATGTAATCGCCGCGACGTAATTGATGATGCATCGACGACGACGGAAGAGAACGTTATGAAAATCATGACGAGTACGTCGAATTAATGGTGACGGCGAGCCGAATTTTTTTTTTCTTACTTTAATTTTGTTTCGCATTAACGAGATTTCGTCTAAGGACGACGCGGCCCAGACCGCGTCGTCGGTCGATAAAACGTAACGAGACCAGCATGTATATTGTTTATGCTCACTTACAGTTCATCGAAAATCGCGGCGTTCGAAAGAACTCGGCCCGCGGCTGTTTACACGCGCGTGTCCGGGGACACCAAGCGGAAAATTAAGAAATACGATGACGGTTTGATCTTTTCGGAGAGAATAATCGCGATATAATATTATTGTACCGGCCGTTTGTTCTCCGGTCGAAAGTCGAAAATCGTTGGACCGCCGCGCCGGAGTCAACTGACCCAGAAGGCGAGAGCGCACTCGATGCCCAAAAAAAAATATACGGCGCGCCTATAGACTACGCGATAAATAAGGTCGAAATGCGTTTCGTATAAGACGTGCGCTGTCGACGGCGCCGTTAAAATATCGGCCGTACATAAATTCACGTCGCTTATTAAATACTAGGCCGAATTACCAGCCGGCTTCGTCCGCGAACAGTTTCGGCCGGTACGGGAGGGGCAGAGGTGTGAAACGCGATGAAACGTAAAAACAATGAACCTTGTAAAATCGTCGTTATTCAACAATAAGGACACTTCCAAACGAAAATATGTCAAACGTATTCGGCACGATCTAGTGCGGGTTACGCGCGTCTACTACACTGATCGGACGGAGGATTTTCAATACCCTCTTTGGGCGACCTCGATAATTTTTCGAAAAACCACGCGCGAATAGGTCCAATAATTTTTTTTTTTCAAGGACAAATAAAAAAAATAGAAAAATCTATTTTTGTACATCGAGATAAATCTAGTGTGTTAGGGGAGGGGAGCCGCGTTTTATTTGGGTTTTCGAAAAAAAGGCGCGTGCCTTATAAATATTTATTCACGACTATGCGCTGTGCGCTCAGCCGGAGATTACGATTTTGACGACGTTCGCGTGAAAAATAAACACGAGATCGGTCTCGGCGCAGTCGCGCGCGTGTCGAGCGGACCGCAATTACGTGTTTTACGCGGGTAAGACGTAGAAAAGTTTACCGGAAACCGTGTTTCAAACAGTCAAAGGGAGGCGAACAGTCAAAGAAACAAAGACACGAACAGTAAAAATATCGATAATCTACGATGACCGCGGCCGGAGAGATTATTAGTCAAATTATTTTAGTGACGTCAGTATGTCACTTTTTTTATTTACACGCAGATTTGCAAAACCCCCCGAAAACTCCAAAACTGTACCGAAATATAGTCTAAAAAATAGTTTATTTTTAAAATGATAACAACACTTTTCACATCTATCGCATTATCTGCCTTTTTACAATCGATAATACCGCACGTAAAACAACTAGAGTACTTTTAACCTAACGCGAACGTAGTGTAAAATTCGAAGCACAAGTAACAGTTCGAGAGATATACCACCACCAACCTATCTATAGACACTGTAAATAAATATAATCGGTTCTACTTACCACCTGTCGGTGGGTTGCTGTCGGCGTTCGTATTGGCTTGTGCACTTGCAACTATTGAGTTGCGGATAAAAAAAAGTCACTCGATAAAAACACGATTAAAAATTAATAGAAAAAAAAAATCAAAGGTCCGCACGATTAGTCGTCGACGAGATATAAAAAATAACGGTCGACCACATTAAGTTGACTATCGAGGAGAAAAATAAAAACTGTAAAAAACCGCGAGGAACTACTCTCTGAACCGCCGTCGACACTAGACTGATCGCCCGAGCGACTTTCGCGAGTCACTCGATCGATATCGGTCGGGAGCGCGCGCAACTCGGCCTTCGCGCGTCGTTGGCCCGGGCGACGCGATCAGCTCGGCTTTCATTGGCCGTGTACCCACGCAGTATCGGAATGACAAACTCATAATATTTATCACTATTTGTTACATAATTATGTATTCATAACAAACTATGTTATATAACCGATCTGCTCCATTGTTGTATTACGTTTCCGGTTGCGAAAAATCACGTGTTTTTTTTCACGTGGTAGCAAAAATATGATTTTTCGACCCCGTGAAAAAAGGTGGGGTGGCGGCGCTATCCTTTGTCACCCCTAATGGCGCCTATAACGAGTTAACTGTGTGGTTATTTAAAATTCATACTTGGCGGCAGCATTTTAACAAAGTGAAAACGAATAACAACCGTTCGTTTTTGCTTTTGTACCGTCGCGCGTCGTACGCAGCCAGTACGAATTCTAAACGTGAACAATTTTATTACCGTTTTCGTGCGCTATTTCCATAGCCGTAACGACGAAAACTAACAAGTCGGTCGCGGTAAATTGTACAATATAGCTACCCTAAAATATATTTAACCGTCGGCTGTTGTATAAACTAATAAACTAATAATCTTTTCCCATAATTACTTATCAGAAACTCAATTATTGTTTTACCGCCGCCGCGCCGCCGTGGGGGACAACGACGGGCGCGATCGATCGTAGCAGATTAGGCGCGCGATATTTCGGCGAGACGAGGAGTTTCGCAGGAGTTTACATCTCGCGTCCTTTGTAAACGCTAGCACGACGGACGCCGCGCGCGTGTTACTCGCGCCCGACTTTTGGGAAAGGATAGCCGGCCGGCAGCGTGTGGCCGCCGTCGACGGCGAAATCGATAGAACGCGCGTTTCCACGCTCGCGGTCCGCCGCTCGAATTCGAACTTTTGTGCTTGGATAATCGTTTTATTATACGCCAGGTGTCTGCTGCAACTTGTGTACGGATTTCGGGCACGAGGTGAACCGCCAGACGACATTGAAATCATCGAGCCAAACACGCAGCGTATAGTACGTAGTACGACGACCTATACGACCTGTCGTATTATTTCAATATGGTTTTTTCGTTTTTTTTCTCTCAGTAGGTACGTCGAAATCGATAAAACCGAATTTCCGTTAAACTGCACTAGTTTCCTTCGTCACCTCCGAATGGAAAATAGGTTAATGCGTTTTATTATTTTTCTTCTTGTTCGTCTTCTTCTAATAGTTCACACTCTTCGCCACGCGATCCCGCCGACGGATTGGCGCTGTTTCGCCCGCGGAGACTGTGTGTAGTCGCGATATATTGATTTTATTCCGTAATAATATTGCTGTTGAAAGACCGCGAAAAACAATTGGCGAAAAATTCGAATAAAACGACTTGAAACAAAAGTCGATTCTCGCTCAAGAGATTACGCACTCGTGTTTCCGTGCGTTGTTTCAATACGTCTTGAATGTTAACGCTGGTCAAGACCAACTCGAGAGTATCGAGTATTACCTGACGGGTAGATTCGTTAACATTTTACTATTGTTTTGTCCGATTAAAGATAAACGCGAAAGCGACGAAAACGGCAGAAGAAAATTTCTCGCATTTAAGACGTGCCGTTCAAAACAAAAACGGCACTCTCCAGTACGCGATTTACTAGTCGTCGACGTGTATTGAAGAAAAACTGTTAGCATTTCTCTTGAAATCCTGAAGGCCGCGTATCGATATACTAGATGCGCCCTCGAGTAGGAAACACTATAATCTAGCAATAATCGACGTCGGCTTACGATTATTATTAATAGTATTTCGCGTTCTGATTATTGTAATTATTGTGTAAGAAGCTCGCGGTGGATTGAGAGAATCTCGTTTCGAGCGTAAAACACGACGGGCGATTTTACGACCGCGGACTGTGGGGGCGCCCCGGGCCGACCGATTAAGAATTCAACGGATACGCGAAAAGCGTACACGAAAAACGCGCCGAAACAGACGTTGCGAGGGGCTACGAAAAATAACTTAATATAATATTATAACGGTCGCGTACAACAATACGCGCGCACCGCGGTACGCCCAGTGCGTTTCCGAGCAATTATTTCAGTATTGTTTTGCTTTTTTCACGTTTTTCGCGCCGCGCCGCGTCGTTTGATAGGTAATAATATCTATGTCCGGATGAAAAATCAACGCGATCGAATCGATAACTGGTCGGAAGTCATCTGCAGGCGTATATTTTTCTGAACGAATAAAAATCGAGCGGTAAAATGGAGAAAAAAAAAAACCTTCTTTTTTTTTTTTCTCATTAAAAGCTTTTAATTAACATCGAAATAATAATGAATACGCTAATTATCATACGGTCGGACGGAACACTGTACAAGCGTTCGTTTTCCCCGTGACACACGCGAGCGCGCGCGACATTGTAAAGGACGTTTCGCGATAAGTAAATCCCTTTGGATCGTCACGATGATTGTTACGAAATGACGTAGAAAAAAATCGGGTTCTCGAAACTATACGTTTTTTTTTTTCCCCCGATCAAATGACTCGATCGAAAAAGGAAAAAGTACAAAAAAATTAATTACAATTACAATAATTACGATAATTAAATTAATAACTGAAATAGGTAACGATAGCGATGATTTTCTCACCTGACGTGGTAAACCGTCACGGTTTGACTGAGTAATAGCCGATTTCCGACGAATATTATTACTCTCGATCGTTTCCATTATAATATTATTTATACTCGTGTGAAATCGATCCGACAAAATGAGATGTTCTTCTCGTACCGTATTCGACAAACCTGACGAGAATGAAAGATATTTTATTAATTTCAATTATTTTGATTTTAAAATCGTACTGATACCTAACTCGGATGGTACAGTAACGTTATGGTCATTTGATCTTGTGAGTGAAATACGACCTACGACGACGCCGAGGAAAAAAAAAGGAAAAATAATATTTTCTCCAACAGTTTTCGAACGTTCGGCCGTAATAAATTCAT
Source organism: Drepanosiphum platanoidis (assembly GCA_948098885.1). Classification (NCBI taxonomy): domain Eukaryota; kingdom Metazoa; phylum Arthropoda; class Insecta; order Hemiptera; family Aphididae; genus Drepanosiphum; species Drepanosiphum platanoidis. Next base: position 4,633,138 of record OX402537.1, on the reverse strand, counting down.
TTTTAAATTACGGTCTAACGATGACGCGTGGGCGCGTATACGAGTGTTGTTTTTTCGGTTGACACTTTATTGGGTTACAGGAGAGCTCTGAAAGTTTAATAAAGCCCTATCAATCAATTAGAAATCGAACACAGGTGGTGTGTATATATACTATATATATAAGTATAGACGTTTTTTTTGTTGTTGGAATTTTCATAGAATTTCACAATAACTCGACAATAAACAGAAAACGTCGCGACAAATTTACATAAATAGTATTGTATTTTTTTAACAATTGATCTTTACCTCCATCCCTCCCTCCTCCCCCGGTTTAGTATGGATCTCGGGAAACGACGGTTTTACCGATATTTTAGAAAATATACGCCCTGCTATTGATTTCGGTATTACTTTGAAGCGTGCAGATATTATAATAATTTACAATAAAATGTTTCCTGCCGATTGAACCCAGTGTAATCCCAGGAATTAATAACGGAATGATATTACATTGCGCCAAACTTAAAATGGCTTAACGATTGCAGTGATTCATCATTGTGTTCGAATTTAAACCCCGTCTCTCGTGTCGCGTTCATCTCCTGTTTTTTCCCTTTTTTTTTTCTTCTCTTAATAAGGAAACCAATCGAACCGCTAATTATTATCATTGTTGATTTTTATAAGTACGGATCACGGTTTTTACCGAAAAAATATAAAAACATACCAACCGAGAGAGTTACGGTTGCTATTATTACTATTCACTCTGCCGGTCCTTTTGTCCTTTTTCACTGTCTGTTTTTCGCCTTTCCCGTAGCCACCGCCCGCGCTACCGTGCCGTTTTAAAAACCAATTGCAGTTTTACAGATGCGATTATACGCAGTACTCGCATAAATCACTCGACCCTCTACCGTCACCAAAAGGGACGATAAATATTTTAAGACATTTAGTCGCCTGCTCCGCCCGCCTTGCCCGTAGTACAGATCACCGGAGTGTTGTCGCAACGAAATAAAAATAAAACTTGTCTCCGCGTAATGATTTTTCGGCCAATTGTTTTTTATGCGTCGCCACCGATAAAGTGAGTTATATTTTTCATTCCTTCTCTTCTCTTTTTTTTTTTTAATTTTTTTTTTTATTCCATTAAATTTGCTGTCAACCGACACTAATTGATTGCCTCGACACTCGGCTGGTATAGGATCCGTTCAGTCAAGTAACCTAAATAACAGCAGCAGTGTTTCGCCGAAGAAAGTTGTATTGATAATTTTTTTTCTTTCCAATTATTCTTTTTCGTCGACTACGGAAAATAATAATAATAAATAATAATAAAAAAAAAAGGAGTAAATTCGTTCAACTGCCTATCGGACAAAACAACATAACAACCATTACGTTTCACGAGGTTTACACGACGTAATCTGCAATCGTCGAGACCGTGGGTGTTTTTTTCTTTCTTTCTTTCTTTTCTCTAAAAAGCGTTTATTATTTTCGGTCGCAGAACAATGGTCCGGTCTTCTGATTTCCCCTCAGACTAGTGCCTAGGTAATCCGAGTTGTCTTTTGTGGCGACTAATTTAATTGCGCGCCGGTGAATAATCTGTAAACGAGAGGAGACGGTCGGCGTTTTAAAGTACGGAATGCATAATAATTACCGAGGGGGGGGGCAATCGTGATTTCGAGTAGTGGAATTATTCGAGGTTAAAGGAAAACGATTTTATTTTTTCATTTTTTTTTTTTTTTACTTTCAAACGACGAAACAATGCGATTCAATATTATACGGGACTTGTGCGTCCCGGTGAATAGGGCGGGCGCGAGCAGTATTTTAATCGCGTAATTATTATTTCATAATAATATCACAAAACGTCGATTTCTCGAGTAAAATATCCCATACTGTTGTAGAGTATTTTCTACTCGACTTTGAGCGAATATTATTCGTTTTGAATTCAGACATCGACGAGCCAGGATGAAAAATTAATACACGAGCTTAAAATATGGATCGATAAGAGGTATACGCGTTGTACCGTCGAACAAAATTCAATATAATATAATGTGTATTTTTTTTAAACTAAAGAGATTTTATGTTACGACATTATTCTATCGAGTCGAGTTTATACAAATTATTAAGTTTATTTTCACATACACTTATTAAGTCCTAACGCTAAATGATCGTACTACAATATTATATGGTTTATTAATAAACGTACACGTATTAAGCTTTTAGTTTTTTACACACCATCATTTATTATAGATAAAATCGTAAAACTCAGTAATTTATTGCTTTTGAATTTCAAATAAAACTTGTGTATTTATTATACAATGTATTGATTTTTTTTTTCTTATCACTTGAAAACTACACATCACATCGAGTATTATTATATAAGTGTTTTTTTATTTTTTGTCTACAAAATAATGAGAGAAAAAAAACTCCCCGTTCAATTAGTTTTATAATTCAACAATGCGGGAATAATTATTATTTACTATCGAAATTTTTAATTAAAAAAAAAAAAATCACACGAGTTTAAGTGCCTCGTACGTAACACGTTCGTAGAAAAACCAACGATAGGCATTTAAAATATTATAATTTATAATTTACACAAAATTATAAGTTTTTCGAATTCGATACAATACAATGTTTATGCTCGTATTTATCTCCGAAGGATATTGAATAATAAATTATCGTCTGAATAAGTTTTATATGAAAAAAAAAATAAAACTTTTCCAAAGTGTTATCCATTATTAACCTGACTCGACGTTCGGGAATGTTGTAGTGTGCCAACCTAGCCGCGCGATCATAATGCGTTAATCTCGAGCCTAGAGAACTATTGAAAATTAATTTGGTTTACCCAGTTTCGGTTATTAATCACTTTCGGTTGTTTCCAACAAAGTATATTATCCGATATTTCCATCTGAAATGTAACGACTGCATAATGACGTTTGTCGGTGACTTTGAATTATTCGTTTCGACAAATACATCCGCAGAGTAGACCGTACCCGACTACAGTCGGTCTACAGTTGCAGTCTGATTGGCGATATTTTTTTTTACAAAAATACATCGAAATACTCAAAGCTTTTCGATTAACGTTCCTATACTCGTCGATTCGTCAATAGTCGTTCGTTCCGTTTCGGCAACGCCGCCGCCGCGTCGTCCGTCCGTCCGACCAGATCGATCGATCGGGAAATGAAACGCGATTGTCGGGCAAGATTCTCGAACCACATTGTCGTTTTCAACGTTCGCGTATTTCGCTCTAGGAAATCCATTTGCGTCCAAATGGATAATAATATTATGTTCTGTGCCGCGAACGGAATATATCCGAAAAGTGGAAAAACATCGCAGCGCACGTGTACCTTTGAACAGAACCCAAGGAATTCCTGTTCCCGAAGAATTCGTTTTCAAAACGGTCCGGATGCTGTGCGAAATCGCAACGACCGCGTGGAATCAAACAGAACGCACGATAATAGTCGTCTGGTATGGGCGAACGATGGGTTTAACGATCGACGAATGAACTTTCGCCGCGCAAGAACGATTACTATAAACACACAACGGGACACTGTGATGCGCGCGCGTTGGGTTGGCGTTTCAATATTAATAACCGTCGTCGTCGTCGTCGCGCGATTATTATATTGTTTAGAAATCTTAAGTGCCTAAAATTAATTTCGAGTGGCCTACGATTAATTCATATTTTCGTCAGTGTTGTTCCGCACTTCCGCGCGAAATTGATGTTTTCACAGTCCTTTACAAATATTTTATGTACACATCATCTGATAATGTTCACAACTTTGATTTAGCGTCAGATCCACCGTGACCTGAATAATATAACGTGCTGTAACGTTGTTACATTTAAATATCAAAATATAACACCGCGGGGTCTTTTTTAGAATTTTCTTTTTTTTATAATATCATACGATAATATTATTATCGCCCCGCGAAAAACCGCTAATAATTTATCACTTTAATTTCCAATCGTCGGATCCGTATAATTGTAATAAATCATTCAAAACTATAGGACGTGTTGAGTCGCGACGCGACGGTTTCCAATTCGAACGTATTCGAAACGTTTTCATTTTTAATTAGCTCGTTGTTTTTAGTGACGATTTCGAAAAATCCTAATAACATAGTACAGTTACTTACTGTTGAAACTACCGTCGAATTCCACGTGTTTTACAAATTTTTGAAATTTCGATTGGAAAGTCTAATGCATATCGTTGAAAGTGTATAGTAAATTTGTCTTATGAAAGAGATTGGTATAACAACAGCTTAACTTTTTCCTCTCGGGATATTCTTCTTCTTTTTTTCTCTCTTTTTTTTTTTTTTTTTAAATTGAATTTGTTTCTTTACACAAAATTCAAAAGCACAGATACAACGCCGACGAAATTTCTCCTCGTAATTTATATTATAAAATAAAACCCGATGGAGATTGTGAATTACAACGCGTCGTCTTATATTATTATACATAAAGTTCGTACGTGATTGTGTAAAATATTACACGTACGTACACAAAACAGCACGCGTATTATTATTATATTGATTTTGGTTTTCCAAATTGTTCGTAAAATGTGCTGACAAATAGATTGCAATCTATAGACGGATAAAACCAAGGGGGCGAGGGTAGGGGGAACGCGCACCGAGAAAATCTATTTCGTTTTGTCGTTTAATTTCTTCAGCCACATAAAACTGGTCGCGTTACAATCGCGTACGATACGTCGAAGAATTTGGAGAAAAACCAATAGTTTCGAGAAGTTTGCACTTAACTTTTGGATCTCGTTGAAAATAGTTTTAGTGTGTAGTAGAGAACGACTATCAAGCCGGAAAATACTCCGTTGTTTAATTGATAATGGCTTCTCTCGGATTTTTCCCTTGAGGGAACGAAAACGAACGAAATACCGTTCCGTACACGACATCAACAAAAGCTCGTAAAAAATTTAATCCGAGCTGCCATGTACGATCACTGAATTTCTCAATGTGTTTTGAGAAGAGAAAGAGAGAGAGAGAGAGAGAGAGAGAGAAATAACGAACGATACGCTATCTAAAAAGTTATGTTAAGTATTATGTCATCGTGAAATAAATCAAATGTTTAAATGCAAAAAAGTATAATTTAATAATAATAATAATAATAACAATACCTCTAAAGTAACGATTTCGTCGTCATCGTATGTGTAATGTATTGAAACTGAAACGTCATCGGTGTTCACGTACGCCGATTTAGACGTGGTCCGCGTACCCGTAAATGTACTCTAAACTGTAAACTAAATGTCAATTATTTATGCACAGAGTGTTGTAATTATTATTATGCGTTTCAAATGAAAAAACAAGTCACGTTTAATAATAGATCGTTATTAGTTAATAATACCCGCACGCGCTTTTCGCAAATCGTCGTTGCCAAAATACGAAATAAAAATATTCGTACGCGTTGATTCGGAGCGTTTTTGACACCGGCAACGCGTTAAAATCGTACGTTAAAACGTACACGTCGCGACGCGAACTCTACCGATGGCTCGGGGGGAGGGGGCTAAGCTGAACGACGGCTGAAATCGAATTTGAATACATTTTGCGTTCGTTTGAATTTTAAAACACATATACGTAAAACGCGACTGCACCTAGAACGAGTATGACGATAATATTATGTTTCTTCGCACTGCTCCTGCACCGCGCCGAATTCGTAATATCCGATTCGGATCGATCGTTTGCCGTGTGAAAACCGCGCGTTTCCGGGGGCACGTCCTTTTTCGTCCGGATCCTTGGAGAGGGGGGACGACGGAGAGGACTTCGGCGCGAGTCTTCGGCGAGTTATTGTCGCGGGCGCGCAGGCGAGGACGCGCGCGCCTGAACAAGCGCTGATAGCCCGCGATAGCTATTGTGTACACGCGGCGTCGTCGTCGTCGTCGTCGAGCCCGCCGCGGGCGCGCGCGTTTACGACGATGTTTACGACACGGTCTCGCCGCGCCCGGTGACGTTTATTTCGCGCGGCGGGACGTGTATATTACCACCACGTGCTCGTTGCGCGACGACCGTATAATAATATTATACGTACGCGTCGAGTTTTAATGTTTCGCGCGCGTGAAAGTTCGAATCTCGCGTTCGGCCGTCTCCTCTGCTCCGTCCGCAGCCGGTCCCCTCGCGTCCGGGGGCCGGGGACCGGGCAAAGGCCCGAACGAAGGGTAGATATTGTATATTATTATGATTACCGTGCGCGTTCGGGAGATAATAATTACGAGTGCGCGCCGTTTTCCGTCTGTAATTTCAACGAGTCACTCGGCAGTGTCGGCCGGCGCGATTTTGAAACGTTTCGTTTAGGGTTTTTTCGGCTCGATCGTGTTTCAAAAACGATTGTATGTCGCGGAAATACAAACAGTATACGTACGCGATAAATGTTTACTAAATATTGATAAAAAAAATCGCACGTTTTGCCTGCAGAGGATATCGATAATAGACGAATATAATATTATTATAATCCAATCTGGTAAAATCTTCGATCAAATCAACACATTTTTTTTTCCTGCATCCTATATCGCTGAAACGCCCATCGTATTTACTCGCCCAAACGCACTGCAAATTAAACAAACTGAATTATTTTAGTATTTAAAGAAGTTACATAATCAGGTCCGTCGCGACCCACTGAGGCGCCAATGTACATATTATTCGAGAACAATATAATAATAATGAAATAATTATGAATTATAATATGTTAAAAATTAGAGTTTCTCACGACCGATTTACCTTATAAACTTGTGACGAGAACCCTCGAAAACCGCTGCCAAATTGTCGATGACCAGTAACAGCTAAACATAATATCCGTTTAGTAGACATTTAGTAGACGAAACGATTTCAATAAAAATGTTTACATCTGGTGTTGAAAAATTTACTTCCCGTCTACCTGAAAACAGTAAACAATATAATTACGACGATAATTTACAGCGATTTTTGTTACGATTTTCAAAACTTTTTTGATTGAAAAATTCCTCAAAGCAAATATGGCGGGCGGTACGTAAAATAAACCAACCCGTTCCTACCGTTTTTTAGCTTTCCGTTTTGAAAAATTTGAAGAGTAACCCTCGAGTCGCTCGGAGCAGTGCATAAATGTACGTTTATTTGGTACGAACAAACGCGGTCGCTCGCCTGCCGCATAGTGCGCGCGATACCTGTCGCGGCGGGCCCCCACACGGTATGTTTCGACCCGGCGAACGCGGAATAATAATAATAATAATAAACCACTCGGGTCGATTCCGGCGTGCTTTCTCCCCGAGGACGGCGGCGTCGTCGTTTTCGGATAACAAAACAATTTAAAGTCGCAACGTCGCGCGCGCAACTCGTCGTGTCCACATGACCGTCGCGCAGTCGTCTCGGCCCGCCTAGGTTTTTCGTCTCACCCCGGGAACCGCGCGCGTGCGTTCCGCGGTAAACGGCGGCGGCGGCGGCAAACGAATGCGCCGTGGCTATGCGGTTCGTGTCGCCGCCGAGGAGGAGAACAAAACGATTCGTACGTGATGTTCGATTCGCGAAACCCCCCCGTGTGCGATGTCACGCGGCTCGGGTTCGGTCACAGATCACGAGAGCGGCGGCGGCGGCGGCGGCGAGCCGGTCATTCGGGGAGAAAAAAAAGCGTTGTGAAAATGGAATTTTTCAGGAAACGGAAGGAAATTTATTGTTTTCAGAAATAAATTTTCATGGAAACCCGTAAAGAAGTCGAACGGAATATTATTGTTAAAAAATCGATCGCGTCGCTGCGAGGGAAAACGAACATACCATATTATATACGCGCGTGTCGGCGGAGGTTTATTTAACCGTGCAGGGGGTGGGGGGGGGGTGAAAACGTGTAGGACTTGAGTCCTTTTCGCGATTTTCTGGGGAACGGCGTTCGCGAAGGCACTCGTGTTGAATTCGTATCGTATAATAATATGTCATCGTTGGAGAAACGGCGGGGAAAGTTTTATTTCTAACACACAACGATTGAATACTCGAAATACTTAAATACTCGGCATGTATATAGTTTGCCGGTGCAGTCGTGTGGGCGATCCATCTGTTTTCGATAATAATTATTACGGTTACGAGATTAGACCGGAAAAAAAAAGAAATACGAACACATCATTTATATTATAAACGTATTGATAAATAAGCAACGTAGTTTACTCGCGTCGAGATTGAAAAACGTTACGTAAAATATTATAATATCGGCGTTACGGTGGTCAATTAAGCGTTAAATTTGGAATCTTTGGCACACTGCCGGTTATCGTCGGGGCGATAACCGGACGGAATGGTTTCCGGGTACATTATCATCAAAAAGAACATTACTGCGCGGCGGTGCGTGGGATCTTTTATAATCAGCGGTCGGTTCGGTTCACGTAGGTCACTTAAAAATAAAATAAAAAAATTCTACGGCACAACGAGTACAGTAGATCGGCTTACGACACCGATACCATAACGTGTTTCGTAAACACGTGGCCTTGTCTAAACGACCGATCGAGTATCGTCGTAAGGGTGGTGTTGTAAAAAAGCAGAGGGTATCATGACCGCGATGGTATAATAGTTACATCGTTAGATGTAAAATCTTAAAGTGTACACGGTCGTTTCGTTTGGTAGATGGAATAATATTATAGTAAAACATACTTTTATCGATATTTTTATAAAACGATTAATTTCATTTTTTTACGAAAGTAATTTAAATATTCGATTGAAAAACAGTCTAATATGGTAAGTGTTAATTTTTACGGTCGGACGAGTGGGATAGTGGGAACGTCTCGGACGTTGTGGGCGAGGTGTCGCGGGTGTCGATCGAATGGGAAACGAAGATTGTTTTCTTTTTCCCTCTAGTCTACGGATTCGCGCGAAACAATACCGTCGCAATAATATAACAATATGTCTCGCGTTCGTGCAGTCGACGCGCATATTATTATTATTATTATTATCGCCTCTCTATTTCGATACCGTCAAACCGCAACAGTCATACGAGCGTGCGAGAACACACCCGTCGCGATACCGAACTATCTGCCGATCGAGCCATGTGTGTGATGTGTGCTTGCGCGTGACGTTGTATTTGTATTCCGCGATACGTCAAAGGTTGTCAATTTCGCGTTCAAGTGTTGCCGCGCGCACGACGACGACGCGTCCCGGAACTCGTGGCCGCGGAGTTTAAGGCTGATTTATAATTTATGTGCCGCGCGCGAAATTCACGATCCAACGAACGTCATCTGTCTGTACACGACGATATTATATTATTATTATTACGATGTACGCGACGACGACATTCTATCCGCCGACGACGACGGTAATGGGCGATAGGTGCGGTAGAGGTGCAAAGGTGCGATTGAATCGATCGGCGACTTCGGGCCGGTGGTGGCCGGGAGCGGAAAACGCGCCCGGGGCTCGTACGTACGCCGCCGCGCGTTAATATCGTCGCAATCGTTTTCGGATTGTCTCTTACCCGCGTGTCGACGACGACGAGAGCACGTCGTCATTTACGACTGAAAACGATTTGAACGGCAGAACGAAACCACCGACGACACGAAATTTAAATTAATATTAGTACCCGCGAGGATTTCGCCGCGTCGTCGTCGCCCCGCCGCCGCTTTTTAACGCGCGCAGAATACAATTACTGAAATCGACTTTCTCCTTCGATGGGATACGAGAGAGAGAAAAAAAAAAAATAATAAAATCTACGAGTTTATTCGTAATCTGCAGTATATCAGAGAGAGAGAGAGAGATGAGACTGCTGCCCGCAATAAAACTATAAGAGGGGCGGCAATGCCCCGATGATTTTTTTTTTATTTGTAAATAAAGAAACGAATTAATATAATCGAAAAGACGAAAAAGCAATTATTTGTATTTGGTCGGTGTAGTTCGATTTTATTCAAAAAAAAAAAAAAAAAAATGTCATGATATAACTTGGTCGCGGGTTTTAATGTATTAAAAAATGATATTATTTTGAAAAAAGGAATTGACGGCCTTAAAAACATTACTTTTAATACGGGTACAGTGAAACGACGAAATAGGAATTGGTTTACCTGTATCGAGAGACGGTTCGTTTCTGTCACAGGACTTCCAACGTCGAAACGGCCGCGACGTTTGCAACAATACAACTATGCGACGTCCATTACAACTAGATTCATAATATAATGAAAATTTAATTTAAATTTTCAACATTCTTAGAACAAACGAATTCGATCGGTTGAGCTTACAAAAAACAAAAAACAACTATGACGCAAGAACGCAACGACCGACAAATGAACAAAATATTTTGTTCGACGACAATATCCGACGGCGAATCGAACAAAACTGAAAAACGAGTGATAAAAGAAATCGCCAACTATTTTCTTCGCCGTCGATTTCATTTAACCTAACCATTATCTTTCAGGATAGTATTAGGTAAAAATAGTAACAACGACCTGATTCGTTTCGTTGGTTTGTTTTTGAACTTTGAACATTTATTTCATCGTCACAGATAATAACGCACTTAGTTTTCGTCAACGCCGCCGTTTCCCGAATTCCAAATAGTCCAACTAAAAAATTTAAATAACTGCAACGAGTAATTACAAAAGAATATTGGAAATTTGATATTGAGTATTGAGAAGAATACTTATCGACGATTACGGGCACCGATAATTCACGTGATACGCTGCCTCTCATTGCTCACCCCTGAAAGCTACCACTTACTATATTAATTTAAGTCGAGGGGATATAATATATTGCAAATATAAGTATATTGTATGTATGAAACATTGAAATATAATCCTCCCCCGCAGACAAAAATATTCAAGTTCCGTGCACGTCCATTGCACACTAATCGTAATAACATAATATGAAATATGCCGAAGGCGAAACCTTTTCCCCGCCAGAACGATCGGAAAATATTATTAAAAAAAAAAAGAAGAGATTCAAAAGCAGTAGTAGTAGAACTGCGATTAATTTTTCTCTATAAATGTCGAGTTCGATTGATAGACGGTAATGACGTAATAACTATACGGCATGACACGAAACAATGAAAACTTGTATTCCTACGATTCGTATAAAAGTCGAGTCTGCGTTTCTATACGTCCGCGAGTGAGAATATATTATTGCGACTGCATTATTTCATCGTGTATCCGAAATCTTTTGCTTAAGCTATGAGCATTAAAATGGAATAACTAGTAATTAAAACATCGCTTCTCCCCTGACCGATCCTCGCTCTCCCACGCCCCGTTGCCCCGTCCTGGACGTTTCTCGATTCGTGTGCCGGGCGGTGATTAAAACGTCCGAGAACGAAAATAATCACCGGGCACGAGTTTTATGTCTTTCGGACGGTTTAGGTGAACCGGAGGTATCGGACGGGGGAGAGAGCACCGAGAGCGCAGATACTTTCCGTTCGGATAAGGATAAAATAAACACTACGGCTGATAGGATTTGAGTGCATACCAGATTTTATGTAGAAAAGGAAAACCCAAAGCGTTCTTCCCCTTTTATGTCCTTGCCGCAATATTATTCAACAAAACATTTGTTGTTTTTTTTTTCTTCTTTTAGCAAAACACTGGACTGCAGCGACTGCAACTCACCACAATAACGTCACTGAAAAAAAAAAAAAAAACCGATCGGTAAACCTAAAATATTCCCTTTACAGAAACGTATTCTTTTGAAACGTTATCTTTGTTGAAATTATTATTACTCGGATAATATTGTTTTGTAACTTGTATAGTTTTTTATCGCACTGAAAACACTAGAAAATAAATTACGGGAAATTATTTACCAGTAATGGCACAGTCACGCTCGAAGTAGACTAGATTTTTTATTTTTATTCGTTTCATCAGTCTGAACGTGCACGTGTATTTATATATATGAACGATAATTATTTTAAAATAAATGATAAATTTTCTTCTCAAAGTGTCGATCATTATTTTTATATTATTTAGTTTTCTAAATGAATTTCGAAGTCTCGCGGATATACAAATAAACTTCCGTCTGTGAAAGAAAACGGAGGCTCGTGACAAAATATATCACACCAAACACGATAAAATCGTGTAAGATTATGAGAATCTTAACTACTCTTATTATTATGGAAAAGTTGCGGGTAAATTATTCAAAAATTAAAAATTAAATTCATCTTTAAATAACAATTCACCCCTAAATTCACCCCTAAATAATCGAATAGTATTTTTTTTGTTTTTTAAGACTATTAGTCGTATTAAATTCTGGTGATGTTTTTCACAATGCCAATAAGTAGTTTTGCATTACTTATACTATAGTTTTTTTTTACGATTATTTACCGAGAAACGTAAACGCGTTTTTTTTTTTAAATTAAAAAACACAAGCGTATTTATTTTTTTTAATCATCTCAATTACTTCCATTTGAGATAATAATTAAATTTAAAGCTTTTATTCGGGGTAATTATTATTTCGAAAGAGATATTATCGTAAAAATTAACTGCACAGCTGCTTGTACAGGGTATTTTGCCAGCACGTCGTACACAATAATTTTTCGCGAAATTTTTATCCGACTCGATAGCAATAGGCTTTTTTTATTAGGTATACTTTATCAATTTTAACGGCGTTTCAACGATTATATTATTGCACACGCCGTATTTGCAAAATATGTTATCGTACATTAATTTGTATCTTTGGTTTTATTCATTAAACGGTAGATGTTTTTATAAACCGTACGCTGCTGAAAACCAAGTACAATATATTTATCGGAAGAAACTATAATATCTACCGCTCTTGAAGAACAGTAATAATATTTTATAAAACGGCAACGTTCTCTCCGGACTGTTTTCCTCCGTAATAATATTACAATGCGTCGAACAAAACGTCCTAAGGAAATACGAGATATTATATCCGACCTATGCCGAGTCTCTTTTGAATAATCTTCAAATGGTTTCATTGCCTCGGTACCCTTTTCATCCATTGAAATTGTATTTTTATATATTTTTTTCTTCTTTTTTTTCTTTAACCATTTAACCCGCCCCGACGCTAGGCTATCCCGTGTTTTCTTTGAGACCTTGTCAAAAAATATGCGCTCTTAAATCGACTACCAAAGGATTATGTCGATGTTATTTCCCGCCGGTATTTACCGAGAAAAGCTTCAAAGATTCTGTATACACATCGATTGTTTTGTTTTTTTCATTTCCTTTTAATACAAATAACAACAGTCGACGGAATAACACACAACGCGCGCGCGCCAAAGTCAATAATATTCAAATTCAACCGGTGGTTTCGATTAACAGAGTAACGTGCATAACGCACGGAACTTTGCGATTTTATTATTGTTTCGGCCGAGCCTTGTTCTGACGGCCAGTGAGAAACCCAAATCGGTCGGCAGGAAATGTCACTAGTGCAGTGGGCTCCGCGAATTCGGTCGTCAGCTCGCAACGATACCTTTAACCGGCCGTGCGAAGACGGAGATTGTGTGCGTTCGTCGCGTACTTTGATCCCGGCGCACGTTCGTTCGCGGCAAACACGCGTGATTCTTTTGATCGCGACCGTTCGGATCGTCGTCGTACGGCGGGCGGCGGCGGCGCCAACGCACGAGCGTACGAGCTGAGCACGTTTCGACCGGTCCAGATTTGTTTGATTTTCACCGCACGCTACATTATAATAATAATATGATTGTTCGTTGTTTTGCGGAATTCGAATTCAAAGTATACCGCGGCTATTCTACTCTCGCGCGCGGACACACTTCGGTTTCGTTGACAATAGTCCGATATCATACTCGAATCGGACGTGTTTTGATAAACTCGTATTTGCATAAGAGTAAGCAAAAAAAAATCTAGTACGATTCCCGACCGATTCGTCGTGTCGATTCGTTTGGCGCGCGGACAATAATATAACGTTGTGAAACTAACGTCGTGTTACGTTTGTAAATGTGGAAAAATGACGCGATTCACCGGCGATTGAGATGGTAAACGTAGGTGTACGAAATAATAATATGTTTTCGATATTTTCCCGTTCACTAGTGTGTTTTCACAAACAAATTGGATAAACGCCGTGTAATTTAGTCGGCGATGCTAGTGAGACTACATGTGAGGCTACGAGGGTACCGAGCACGACGACGCTGCAAAACAAAACGTAAAATTAACAAATGCGTTTGTCCGGGTAAATTTTGGAATTATAAATATCACGGGATTTTAATAAAAATAGATGCGTCGAAAATCGTTATTGTAATTTTTTAATAATCGACGAACGACCCGTAATTACCGACTCGGATAAATTAAAAATTTATATTTACGATATGCACCGGTTATTTTTCTTACTTTACACACACACACACACACACAAACATATTATGTGAGTTTAAAATATATTTCATTGGCGGGTATAGTAGTCCGTATAAATCTCGACGAAATGTATTTGGCTTTTGGCGGTCAGCGGGGTAAATCCTTAGAACAAACCTCGGTGTCTCCGTGTCATTTAAACGAGGACTGGCTAAGACTTTGAAAGCGTTTCGGTAAGGACGATATTTTCACTACTTAAATCCCATTGTTCGCAATAACACAAATTGTATGTAAACATAAATAATCTCGAAACGAAAAAACCAAAAAAAAAATCAGACCGTTGTTATTTTAGTTCCGAAATTCGGTGTTAATTCCAATTTATTAAACACGCGAGTCGCAGAGGGCAAAATATGTTTTTAAACGTTGATAAGTAATAATTACGGATTAAATTTTTTAGAAAAGAAAAAACAAACTGTTTTCTCAAAAATACCTCCCGCGACCGACTTCTTTAATTTGATTATTTATTGCCGTTCTTTATTGTTGTTATTATTAGCAGATGTTATGTACATTATTTTATAGTATGATTTTCGTTTTCTTGCGCGTTAATGACGTAAACGTCGCCGCCGTGCCGTAAAAACCGATATTTTTCCATTCTCAAAACGGTTTTACAAACAACGTCATCGATTTATTTTTTAAACGTAAACTATTTGCCAACCCCATAGGTATTGTTTACGTTACGGCAAAAGGCAGCTTTTATAAATTAAAATTTCAGCGCGGCGCATGTTCGGAATACTATTATAGTCTCCTTTATCACTTATTTGGTTTTGACTAAATTATCCACGGCGCGATTCTTATTTATTACAGTGGCCGGCCGTCTGTACGCAATGGAAATTAGAAATTCAAAATAATGGAGTTTATTCGGCGGCGCATTATTTTAAATTTGTATCTAATTCTCCTTCTTAAAAAAAAAAAAAAAACCGTAATCGTCGTAAGCGCCAACGACACGTAATAACAATTTATTGTTTATATCTATATTTGGAAAGCCTCTTGCGCCTTGTAAATTATAGTGACGTTTATATAAAACTAGAATAATTCGGCGTGAGTTTAAATTTACCGTTTTCGACGGCGCGCGTCTTGATAAAATAATATTATTGTAATTTTTTAACGTTTCGACATTGTTACACCATTGTCGTTTGGCAGTGATTAAAAGACGTCAGACTTATTGAACGCCGCCGGCGGGCGACGACGTATCGATTGAAAACGATCGTTTTTCTTCTCGTGCGATTCGCGACGTTTTCGAGCTAAAAACATCGTAATGAGATTTTCTATATATTATATTTTATAGCATATTGTACGAAATATACGTATTATTGTATATATATATATAACGTATATAAAGTACGCGTTCTATTATACATGGAATTCCGCGAGGTATGCCGAAATCGGCGAAGCTCCGGGACGACAAATTGCGAGATGACTTTATTCAAACGAATCGCGTCGAGACGGGGAGACATAAATGAAATAAAACAAATCCCCCGAGAACGATATCATACCGAAAGAATCGTGGCCCGTCGCACATAGCCGCGAGACGTCGCGCGTCGTCGTATCGACTTTGGACGGCTACGACACGCGTAAACCGCACACGTGCCGGAAACGGGATCGCAGCGAAACACGATTTTTTCGAAAAACGTATCCGTCCACAGTGCCCCCCCCCCCCCACGCTGTCGAATAAATCGACCCGGATAGCAACGACGTCTGTAAAACCCGTGTGGGCCGGCGGCGCGCAGTCTCGCGCGTCATACTCGTTCGTTTGCTCGCGAAACAAATGAAAAAACAAAAAAAAGGAAAAAAAATCACATTTATTTTGAACGCGTAGCCGCGGCGGCGGGTGCGCACTCCGATTCTTATTTACCAAAAATAGTTATTCGGGCGAGGTAAAATATAATTAAAGAGAAAAAACAAAAAGGGCTCGGCGGCGGCGTCCCTCGGGTCTTACTAGCGGTACGATTAATTTTTATATTTTTATTTACTTGTACGATTCGTTTTCTGAAATTAATTCTACAGCCCAAAGGAGAATGGGAAAAAAAGAAAATCCGAACAGACGAAATAATAAATTGTACAGTTTGGAAACTTAGTTTTCGTCTCGAACGGGAAACCGAGACGGTTGTATTGTGTACGTATTGTGTATACTCTGTCATAATTGCGTTTACGGAATTGTTTCTAATATTTTACAAACAACGACTGCGGCGGTGGATAAACACGAATACGTTTTTTTTATTTCGAATTTAAAATTACTCGTTATTTCTCATCTTGTATGCACAGTATTGTCGTAGTATACCTGTTTCGAGGTACAGCGCTGTTTCATAGGTTTTCCAGTGTTTGTCAAATTATTTATTATTTTTACTAAAGATTTACTAGAGATTTCTCTGGACAACGTGATGTACGTACATACACTCCTGTGTCCCGGGCCCGCGAGCAAGTCATAAGTCTTCGCGGTAAGTGTTTTGCCTATCCGCAACGCTTTAAACGTAAATCAATTATGCGCAAACTCGCGGTACGGTATTAATAATTATGTTTTTAACGTCGTCGTACTAATTATTATTATTATTATTATTATTGAAAACAACGTCGATTGTATAGTATCACAATCCCTACTTTGAATTCGCC
Source organism: Drepanosiphum platanoidis (assembly GCA_948098885.1). NCBI lineage: Eukaryota > Metazoa > Arthropoda > Insecta > Hemiptera > Aphididae > Drepanosiphum > Drepanosiphum platanoidis. The sequence continues at coordinate 4,616,339 of OX402537.1, read as the reverse complement.
GAGTGCGTATTAACGATCCAATTATAACGTAATATTATTAATTAAAACAGTTTACCCGTTCCGCGCGGGAAGCGTTTCGATTATCTAAAACACTAATTAAAATATTTTTTATTTGACGAATCGTCAAACGGGGTCACACCCTCGAACATCGATCGGCAACGATTCCTACGACCGTTTCCGGACCGAAAGTATTTACGTACTAACCAAACGAGAGTGGACGAAAACGTCTGAAATCGCGTCGATTTTCGAAAATAGTCAATCGATCTAAAAAGTGTAATTTTGCAATATTACCGTTTGTTTTTTTTTTCTCCCCACTCGTCTTTCCGAACTCTTATACGTTTTGCAATCATTTCCGAACGCATAACACTCTGCGCGCGTTTCTTTTGTTCGTTCACGCTAAAACAAAAAAAATCAATTTAATTACTATATGGTAGGCTAATGGACTGTATTATTTTCAATTTTTTCCCTCGATAACATTACCCGCGTATCAAGACGTGTAATTTTCTTCGTATTATATCGTCTGAGCTCGGTAGTCTCTTTGTCTAGATCTCAGAAGACGTGCCTGTTCAAATGGAGAAACGATACTCCCGCCGCCGCGCCGCCGGTGCAACAACGGCTCTTCGACATACGTAAATGTGAATTACACCGAGCTGGTGGACTATTCGTACCGGACCCATTGAAATAAAATGTGTAAACAATGTTTATAACAGTCCTCGATGTAGTGCGTGGAATTCTGTTTTTTTTTTTTATAAATTCAACGATTTCAATATCCGCACACGAGATCAAAGCGGAATAAACATTTCGGATGCCTACACTTATTAAAAATTAATTTCAAAAATATCTGCTCGGAAAACTCTACACTACGAGTATATATATATATATATTATACAACGATGTAATTATATTTATGCCGTCAAAATAATAAGAGTTTAAATTGTATTTTTTAAACAATGTGCACACATGTGAAGCGTAATAATACAACGTAGTGTATATATTATGCTTTGGTATCAGTTGTGTGTTGTTTATAATTTTAAACGTTTGCACGCATGAATAAAGCGAAATAAAACGTCGCGTCGTCGTCTAGTAACATTTCTATAGACTGTATCCGAACGTTTCGTTTTACATTATCCGACATTTATTTTCTATTTTTACTGTGAAAAGTATTTTTATCTCTTCCGAGTTATTCGAATAATTCATATCTCTCAAGGTGAATAAATGTTTTTCATTTACATACGGGGTGAGTCATGAAAGCAGAAATAAGTCGGTTAATTTCACGGCGAAACGGCGGTGCGAGCGCAAAATTCCACCTAAACCATTCACTTCGCTCAAAGCTTTTTAGTTTTACAAAAAAAAAAAAATCCGACCGATTAAATTAATACCATAAAGTGTGTTCGACGAGCACCACATTTTAATTTAAAAAATATGAATTTTTTTATTATTTCTTCTGATTATAAACGTAACACTTTATTAATATTTTTAATTGGAAATTGAATTATTTTGTTTGTTTCGTGAAAAAAAAAAATGAAAAATGTTATCCATTCAAAATCGCGAATATTACATTTTGTTTCAATAACAACTGAAAAAAAATATTTTCAACGTCGAAAATAATTAAACGGTTATATGGTAGTCTTTTCAAAGGCACGACTGCCGCGACAGATAGGGTTTTTTTGCGCTATCGGAAAGTGAACGCGAGAGCCCTCGAGTGTCTACAGCACATTTCGATCGCATTCCATTCATATAACTTTTAGGCATTCTTACTATTGTAATATATTTTAAATACGTCGTTTGATCGTTCGCTATCGATATGAATGCAAAATCAGAACAATCAATTATAAAATCATTAAAGCAATTTAAATTGTAATAATATGATAATCAATGAATAAAGTATTAAGTTTCAATAATATCACGCGTAATCATTGTCATCTGTAAAATGAACGAAATCAAATTTAGCGCGCGCTAATTAAACGCGAGTCATAAGAAGTTTACGTAATGCGTTAAAGTATAAAAGCACTGTAAGTTGATTTTTAATTTTATAATATCATAGAAAATGCACGACGATAAAAAAAAATCCATTTGTTTCGTTATTTTTAAACCGACAGTAAACTTTTCCCCGTAATACGGTTTGACAATAATATTGTTATCCTATAATCGATTTATATATATGATTTAAAATAATATATAAAATAAAGCGCGTCGAGGTCGGCGGGCCCTATGATCAAGTACGGGCATGTAGGGCCGTCGGAAAAATCCCGGTCGGTCTGGAAACGTTCGAAACCATCTGTTGAACACGAAGGATGTGTACCGAGAACGTCATTGATTTTTAAAAATTATAGTGGTTTACTTCACGAAACAAAAGTCGCTCGCGTGCGGTTAATGTTTTTCAGTAAAACTGTTGTACTGCGGCAGCGTACGGTATTTATTACGTTTTTATTATTTAAAATACACAAACTACGGTTATATAGGTAACCACTGTTTTCTTTTGGAACTCGTTTTCACTTCTTTTTTTTCCACGTCCATTATAATATTATACACGTACAAGTATAATGTATATATTTATACGCGCGTTTATGTAATAATTGTATACATAAATGCTGCTTAATAAACCGTTATTTGTGGCGCGGAAAAAATTTTACTTTTAGTTATTGCGAAATTCAAGGGTTGAAAAATTAAATAACTCCGCGTACGGCTTATATATTTACCAACAATTAAAATGAAAGGATTGTTCGTGAAACATCAACTGGCGGGGTTTTTTTTTTTTTTATTTTCTTTTTCGTTCTTTTTCTAATATTAAGAAATACGTAGGTACACAATACGTGCGTTGAATTGCGTGCCGTTTGAGCCATAAAAAAACGCCCTCCCATCAACAGTTCCGTACGCCAACCTTCGGCCATAGGACGCGCCAACTCTCCGAGAGAGTCGTATGGTTCGAGAACAAACGAAGCGTGCCCTATAAAAACGCTATCGAACGTCGTCGTCGCGAAAAATAAAATAATACAATGTATGCGTTATAAACGGGACAATATTGTACGCGCACTCGAAACGACGCGGTCGTAGTATTAACCGGTTATTGTTAGCCACACGAGAGAAACGCGGAGTTATACTTTTCGGGGGGAGGGGGGGGGCAGGAAAAGGCGAAAATGACCCGAGGTCGACGTCCTGCCGGTTCTTTCTTTCTTTTAAAGTCCCTTAGTTTCGTTTTTTTTTTCATTTATTTTCACATGCGTTTCACGCGAGCCGTGTTATAATACCGACACAATGAAGCAGAGGCGGCGGCGGCAAGTCTCGTCGAGTCGTATGCAAACACGCACGCCGGTCTAGGAGTATTTCATATATATTATATATTATTATATGTATATTGTGTCGTATATAAATGTATGAAGTACAAGCGCGGCTCGTCAAAAATCCGAATCTACGACGACATCCGCGAACGATCGGACGGGGATTAAATAAGCGCATTACGAATCGATGCCGCAGCAGGAGTGTGTGTGAGGGGGGTGGGAGAAGGTTTAAAAGAGCAGAGGGTACTCGCGTAGCGCTCTGCACGTACGTACTTTGCATTCGGCCGGATGTAATCCGCAGGACGACGACGACTTTTTCAAACAACGGCCCCCCCTTCTTTGAACAAACAGAAAAGGAAAAAATAATTTTTTTATTATTTTCAAAGGCATTGATCATTTACGTACACACGCTGACTTTTTCATTATACGAACGCGACTGCCGCCGCCGCCGCCGTCTCCAGAAACGTTTCCCGCGCGTATTTACCCTTCGCCCCTCTTCTCACGCGTTACACACGCGATCCACGTCCAACGGACTAGAAACTAATACGTTAGCGGCAACGTTTATAATATAGGGTATGTACGCACATGCGTATTGTACGACTTACAGGGTGACTGTTTTGTCGGAACGCTACGGTCTACATTTTACGAGTTTTTCTTTTTGAAAGTTCGCCCGACCGATCGGTTTTGATTTCGAACGATTTTCGGTCCGCTTTCGATTCTCTCGCGACAACGAAACTCTCCGTAGCAATATGTATTTGATTTTTCGTGGACTTTTGAACGAAATCTTCTCGACTGCGGTTCTCGACCTTATATTAATGCGGATGGGAGGTCGGTTGGAAATATCGGGACAGCCGTCGTCTTAAAACGGTCGAGAAAAAAAAACTGCACACTTTTGTTTTACTCGTCGCGAAAGAATCGGACGCGTACACACCCTGTACGTATATAAGTGTACACAAATAATAATTAATCTTCACTAGCTGCTATACGCCGCCGCTCTCTCGTGTACCTACACACACAATAATACACCGGGACACACGCGGCAGATATATTACGCGCGCGGACGACGGGGGCAGGAGGAGGCTAGGAAACACTGCCAGGCAGGCAGGTCGAGTACACCTATAGACGACGCGCGTTGTATTATTTTATATTCTTTTCGAAGAAGGTTTAGCTCTCACTGCGATGCCCCCCGGGAGCAAGGGGGGGGGGCGGAGGAACAAAAGAGAAAAAACCGACTCGCAAGGCAAACAAATTATTTATACCATACTCCGTCGGTGACTTCTATTTACTACACACACACACACGCGCGTATATGTATTATACATTCAGCCGGTTCATTTACGGTAGGGTGTACAGTACGTTTCGACGGGACGACAGAGGTACGCGCGCGCACGCTCGCCTATCGTGTGTAATAATGTAAACGTTATTTCGGACATTGCACTTGTATAATAATGTTACAACGCGACACGGCGGCGTGTGCAGTCGGCGGCGGCGGCGGCTACCTGTAACGCGCCGTTTAACGGTTGCGCGCTCGGGTCCTTCGCCGGGCGGCCAGAACAAATAAAAACGGAATTCAATTTCCTCTCCGCGTCGTCGGCTCGGTGTCTTCGAAATATAATTTCCGTTTCCGTCGTCGTCGTAGTCGCGCGAACGCGTTATTTCTTTAAGTGAAATCGACGACGGTTGTTTTTTCTATCGCCCGCGTCGTCGCCCGTAATAGACCGCATAATAGTAACCCGCGGCCCGCGGAAACTTTCGAATAGTTTTCGCCGCGATAATATTACGATATCGAATCGAGTGCCCGGCTCAGGACTAACTGCTATAAATACAGCCGCCAGGACGGAATCGCTTCCACATTGACAACAGTTTTACTGTATGGAATTTTCGACGTGTTCGTGTGTCTATTAATCGCCCCCTCGCGGATACGAGTGAACGCGCGACGCGCCACGGCGGTAGCCACATTAGCGAACTGTGACTCACCGAAACGTCCCTATAAATGCGTTCCGATAGAAATTAACTGCCACCAACGTGGTGTCCTCCCGCCCGCGAGCCAAACACAACGCGAAAACATTTTATTATTAAAATATACGCGCGTGTCACGTTGAATTTTACATTTCCGTATAGCTACCCGTATTCCCCGTTTTTATCGTTAATATTTTATCACACTGAACTATAATGGAAGATTCATATTTTTCTACTGCTTTTATATAGAGCACGCCCTGACGATATATTATATAGAGTATACATAGTTATATAGTATCGACGCTGTACAACATGTATTATACATATTGTGTAAGTGAGTTTTAATTTTAAAACGAAAGCGCACGGTATATAATACGACGACGTTTAGCTTGAAATCCTGAAAATGTATTTTCATAAAATTGAAATTTGACTCTTTTAAACGCATTACGCGAGTACCGGCCGGGGGGGGGCGAGGAGGGGGGAGGAGGAGGTAGGGATTAAATTCGGGGCTCTTGAAGACATGTTATACGCGCGCGTTTGAAGTGGGAATACGTCGAAATTAAAATTAAAAATAATAATAATAATAACAACGATAATAAGAAAAGAAAGAAAAAGACTATTACCAGCGCGCCCGCCGGAGAAAAAGAAGAAGAAGAAGAAAAAAAAGCATCGTTATAAATCTAAGAGATTCAATCTCGTTTCGTTCCGCTTAAAATGTAAAAAGAATAATGTTTTTACTCGAATACGCCCACATCACGACCAGGGGGGGGGTAGACTTTATACGTATATACCCGTACATATATATGATTACACTGTTATTGTGCGGTGAAACTGAAAACACGGAGCGAGCGCGTGGTTCGAAGTGCCGAGATCTTCGGTGGCTGCGGCGGTTCTATTTCGAGACGCGGAAATCTGCACGGGATAAGTCACCGGCGGCGGCGCTGACGACGGTAATAATTAATTTATTCCTAACGATGAAGTCTAAAATATTACACGGCGTGCGGTACCAGGTGTCGAATGTCACCTACTACTACTACTACTGCAACAACAACTACTATTACTGTACGGCCTTACTCCCCCCTCGCGTCCGTCGAGTGTGTTCATATATACGCGCGCGCGCGCGTAGGATTTAACTGTTTCCCCGACGCGCTGCTTTTAATTATCGTCGCGACGACGATGCCTGCCGGCAACAAACGCTCGTTAGCAGAACGCCGAACCACCGTGTGCGCGACATGACGACGACGACGACGACGACCTAGGCGAGAGAGGAGAACGAGCGAGGACCGGGTGCGCCGCGACCTCTCCGCCGTCTTACACGTAACACGAGTCATAAGCGTACTCGCCCATTTTACGCGAGCTAAACCATCACGCGCGTTTTTGGAAAATTCCGATTGTTTGTTGCAAAACGTGAGAGCAACATACGTACGTACGCGCGAACGTATGTTATACTGTCGGCGGATTGAGTAGGAGGGGGAGAAACAACGTATCGACGAGATCGAAGAGACGCGAAAAACTTGATTTATCCGCGCGTTTCGTCGGGAGAGATTTTAACGCGTAGAGAAAAATGTATTCGAAAAATATCGATAACATCACACGACACCCTCGAAAAAATGTAAAAAACGCGAAATACACTTTTTTTTTTAAATTCATAATCGAATTGTATTGTTTTTTTAGAGAATTTCCGCGTAGGACTTTTATTTAAACCCACTGCCCACAATTGTCGAGACTTTGATGTTTCGAATCGGTTGATTATACTACTACGTAAATCGAGTATACAAGCGTATTTCGCAACGAAACTTTGAAAGAAAATAATCAGTAGTAGAGTATATTATTATATTCAGTGGCGAGTTTTGTTCGGGTGAGGCGATTTTAGTAAAAAATAACGGTGTTTAAAAAAATTCACTGTCGATAGGAATCACGCCTACTCCCGGTGACTTTAAGCTGGAATAATTGTACGATTTTAACATACCTAACGCGCATGGACCTAATAAACGCGACAAAATAAAAACTAATAAAAAATAAAAACTAACCTGCTTTGAGAGATAATTCACTTCAGTTTCAACGTCAAAACGGCATCTGCGTCTGGACAATATTGTAGCGTTCATCAACAGGAACCACAATGACGAAAAAACATTTGGACGTTTAACGTTATGAAAGTAATCGGTCGAGTTAGAAAAAAAAAAAGAAGAAATTATAAAACGACCGGACAAATTAATAAAATATTGCGGACGACTACGTCCGACGACGACTCGAACAAGACTGAAGCGACAAAAATCGAACAGAGAATTAACCGGGTTTTCTAACTGATATCACCTCATTAGTCATTATCCCAACACTTCCGGGTCTACCATTGTATTTTCAGGTAGTGGGCGCCGAGACAATAAAAACCAGATTCATTATATAATTTGCATATTTATTGCATAATCATTGACGACATACTGGGGTGTCGCAATTATTATTTTCTACATTTCACATCGCATTATATTAGTATAAATACAATAATATAACTTTAAAATAGAATTAAATAAAATTATTCGAAATTTGAAGCTATTGATGAGCTAAGAAGAATACTTACAAAACATTATTTACTTCAAAACTTCATGTAAGACATATTGTGCTGTGTAAAACAGAGTGTGCCCACTTCTACCACCTTCAAAAAAAAAAAAAATTCAATTCAATTCAATTCAAATATTCTGCCCTTGCCTATCTGAATAATAGACGATATGTCTATTTTTTACATACCATAATATAATTTTATTCGGCTCGTTTTTCTGGATTTTAATGAGACTCACTAAAAAGTTCAAATTTAATACAAGTTCTTTCGGAATAATAAATATTAAAAAACTTAAAAGTAAAATAATGAGAATATTTTTATCTATAGATATTCGTATTATATTTACGTAATCGTGAAGCGATAACAGAAACATTAATCAATACCCCGATTATTTCATAACTTTCATTCTCATTTTTAAATTAAAATAGTTTTGAAACTAATGTTGACCAAATTACAACGAAATTCCCAGTAAAACTCACTAGTACGTAAAAAAAAAAATATAGACTACTTACACATTTAAAAATCAAAAGTTTACCATAAAATTGAAAAAAATAAATACCAATAAATGTTCATACTCGAAAGCTATTAAATTCAGCACAAGTATACGACGTATCTTCATGCATACCGTACAATGTACGTATTAATTTGTAATCACCAATAATTGACCTATTAAAGTACAAAATATATTTGGTTATATAATAATAATAAAAATATTATACTAAGGATCGCTTGTCGGATTACTCGGTATGTCAAAAGCGTACGATCTATATAAGATAATATTTTATTCTTAATTAAACGATAAATTATATTTTTTGTTAATTTCCACGTGAGAAAATAGGTTTGTAAAAATTATGGGAAAGGGATAACAGTGAAATATCGTAGGTAATGGTCGACTCTATTCGACCGATAGAAAAAAGTCTGGCGCTGCCACTGGATACGCACAAGAAGGTAAACGGGACCTTTGATTAAAAATAAAATTAATACGCAAGGATAAAGGAGAGGGGGGGTAGGATTTTTCAATGGCGGAAAACGAAAAGGAAAATTTATTAAACGTATATTCGAGACTAGAGGGCCGCCCTATATGGAAAACTATAGGTATGGAATTTGAAAAATTTCCTCTTTCTAACCCCGTCCAATAAATTTTCGATCCTGTTAATCTTACTCCGATAAATATTCCTTCGATCTCCTTCAAATATCACGAAAATTTTAAGTCGGCCACGTTTGTTTCCGATCTGTCGTAAATCCTCGTCGATGTCTTATCCGTCATCGCGACATTTCCACGCGTGAATTCATCATCACTCCTTAACTGCAATTCGTTCGCGTTGTTTATAAGTTCAATAGTATTACGTAAAACTTATTTTGACGTTATCGTTTAATAACCCTCGTGCCGTTCGTAATCGTCGAGCTGTATTTCGAGATTTCGAGTTGGCGGAAATAAATTCTTGAAAAATAATTCCGTAAACGCAGGAGCGGATGAGCATTATTATCTCGCCGGAGGGAAAATATTTAAAAGGCCACACGCGGAAATTTCCGCGAACCACGAAAATTATGTAGACAATTCGCTCTGCGTATTATAATATGTTTCACGACACAGAGTATGTGTCATCGTATATTACATCCGTTTCAATAATAGTCACTCCGCGCACCGGCGGCGGCGGATTAAACTTTTTCCCGTCAACAAGCGGAGAGAAATTCGCCGTCTCGTCGTTTTCGTAAACAATAATTGTTTTCTTTTTACGAAAAATGTGAAAAGAATTCGTCATAGATTAAACTATCGATCACAACAGCTACTTATAGTTACTGTTTAAACATATATACGTATGAACCACGCTTAAGACATTGAACAACAGCCCGTTCCACTGGGAAACAAATCATTATTAGGTTCACTAGAAATAAAAATAATACCCCGGTACAGTTACCGCGACGTTGATTGCCCATTCGACCCAATCAATGATTGATAAAATTATTATGTGTAATTTAGTATTTCATTTTTCTTTTCTAACGAGCGGTAAATCTGCCACTCCGATCACCTTTCTTTTCTGCGCGTAAAGTAATCCGACGCCGCCGCTTTGTACAAAGTATAAACATATTCATTACAATACGTTTGCGCACATTATAATACGATATGAAAAATAAAAATACACCAATCGAATATTTATCACTATAATGAGTACACGAGTGTAACAACATTATTGTGTAATACGATATTTAGAAAAAATAGGAAAGACATTTTCCATCTACCAAATAAGACGTTATACACAACTCTTTTTGTATAGACTTGAAATTTTCTCTCGGACATTGGGGTCAGCAGCAATTAGGGCCCGCATAGGAAAAATGCATACGTACTGCACTAGTGTCCCGGAAATCGACGAAAACGCATCGAAGAAACGCATTTCCATTTTAGCATATTATTCAGGACAGACGGTGTGAGCTCGTCGTCTAGTTATAGACGTCGTGTTGTATGGTTGAAAATTGTTTTCTTTATATTTTTCGCGTTTTGCTTTATTTGAAAATGTCTACGAGGTACGATGAAATGATGATTGTTACGATCCGGTGGAAACGGAAAAGATTTTACGAATTCGTAGCGATTAATTTTATTTTCGTCGATATTCTTCGTCGAGTAGAGAAGCGGCGGCGGAGTTTGTCGCGCGAAATGAATACGTACACGAAATGGCGTGTCGCTGCGTATGTACGAGCGCAGAGCCGCGCGCTAGAGGGTCGACGCGGTTTGCCCGCGCGATATCGCGACAAATGTTCAAAACTTTGTTCCGGAAAACATCTGAACTCGTCATTCTCGCGCCCTCGTCCTGCCCCGCCCGCCAGCCAGCCAACAAGTAAAACGCGAGTCGCGAGTTTACGTTAATCGCGTGGAATTTGTTGAGCCGACACCGCCGTCGTCTATTATAAACACGGTTTATAATAATATGTATATTTAAACGCGCGCGTATGGTATACAGACGTTTGCGAATAATCCTCGATCGCGCGGGATTTGCATGTCACGCGTATATAAAACGGCGCGCCGCCGTCGTTGTTCGGGGACGAAATTATTGCGGCCACGACTAGCGCGCCGCCGCGGCGTTCTCGACGAAATCGAATAATATTATTACGTTTACGACGGACAAAGCGCGTACTACGTATACTTACAGCATCGTTACGTGTTCTTCGTCCTAGCACGTTCCGGGAGGCGCGATTCGAGTGGAAAAATAAAAAAAATAAAGGGCGCTAGATTTGTAGGTGGTGCTACGCTCCCGATCTCCCCGACCCCTGCGCGATACTTTTACTTTTTTCCCGAGAAAACTCCTATTAATAAACCTACTTTAACGATTATTATACGCTTATAATTACGTGGTCGTGTTACAAAAATAATACGGCTCTAGACGTAAATCCAGTGTCGCGCGCGGTCGTCACACCTACAGCGTTTACCGATCAAACCGAAAAAGTAAAAAATTAACGATTTAAACGAAAATAAAAACGAAGACGATGCTTATGAGAGCCTATAAACGCGTATTTCAGTCCCCTCCTAAAATCCAAATATAAAAACGAATATTTTTTTCGATCGAACGGGCTTTCCTTATTTCCGAAATTTAATATTTAGAAAATATCGTTCGCAGGCGTCAAGTCATTTACTTCAGCGTGTATATATTATTACACGTGGGATATTATTACCTACAGAAGCATAGAAAATTATTATGATATAATATAATAGCAGAGCTTTTTTTTAGACTATTTAATGCTATAAAATTATGTATTTTTAATTTTAGATATTGATTAAATCAAACTATCAAAATCTCAATTTAATTTAATTTAATTAATTAAAGTTTCTATTAAATGAATATATATATTATGACAGAAAACTGTGAGCCTGTGCTCATTCTCAAGGTGACTTTAAATGATATCGATAATTTTAATTTACTACAAATGGAAAAAATGATAATTTATGAAATACTAATTTCACAACAAAAACCGTTTATTCTAACGTCTCGTTCGATATATTACCATTTGAAGCTGTAAATTCAACGTTAAATTTTTTTTTATCTATATCGAATATTGATAAAGTCTCGACCGCTTCACTTGTCGGTAGATTATGCACTCACTAGAATAATAGAAATGATTACAAATACTACCCGTCTGTCGTGTAATTACGACGCGGGCATACGATTATATTGCCACGACGAATATTTTCCCCGAAGCAATAAAAGTCCAACGGATATCGAACGTCGCGGAATGATTTGTTTTTTAATTTCTCATTGTTATCGCACTAATAATTTAACTTTATGAGTTTTATGACGTCTAATGCCGAACAAATCGGACGTGATCAGAATGATTAATCGTTTAATTCTTTCCGTTCAGATAAACTCGATGATCGGTTATTTCGTAAGAAACACAATACGGAGCGATCGCAATAATAACCGCGTCACGGGGTTGAACGTCACGTCGTCGTCGTTATATTATTTTTAATACGTTCGAGATGTGGACGAGCACTTTCGTCGGCCCAAAATCTCGGAATGTTCGCAAAAAGATTATTCGCACTTTAATTATATCGGCGAATCTGGACAAACAAAAAAACAAACGAAACAACACAAACTTTTAGATACGTTTCGTTTGTCGTAGTAATCTAATGAAGTTTCTACGACAGAGTTTAAATTAATTATTAGCAGTATGATAACGCGTGAACTCCGTTCCAAGTCGTTTTTAAATCGAGGCGGGGCGCTGTGCACGCCGCCGCGCCGTCGCGTCTCCTTTTAAAATGTCCGAACCCGCAGAACGCACAATAATATACGCCCGAGAGTACGCACGCACATTACGGTCCACGTGTGCGAAACATGTCTGACTCTTATTATAGGGTGTACTATTTTAGAACGTGCTTAAACGGAGATAAATATAAACGAAGAGCAGAGAGTAACGACAGACAGGGACGACGCGAAGACGTCGACATCGTTTCGTAAACGATTTCGCGTGCCTCGTCGTATTGCCGCCGCGATCGGATCGAATAAAACAACATCTAACCTAATTGTTTATCACGCGCGTTATACGCCGTTCGGGCGGTCTCGCGGGGGGTGAATAAAAATTCAAATAAAAGTGGTTTTTTTTCTTCGTTTTAAAAAAAAAAAACATTATGCGAATGTATAATGATAATTTATTAACGTATGAGCGTACTCTGAAAACACGTGTATTATGTCATCTTCACCGGCGAACGACTAGTTTTTTTAAATTATTTCAACGACGGGTAACGCGATACCGTAAAGTCTTTTTTCAGTTATGAAAACGATAAATTCCGAATTTTATACGATTATTATTATTATGGCTTCCCGTCGTCGTACACGCGCAAAGATTATTAATAAATATTAATTATTTTACCATACGTTTTATACCTAAAGAACTCGATAAAAGCTAATAAGAAACGTTTCCTAGTCGTATTATTTAACACGACTCGGTTTCAATCTAGTTTCGTTTTAGATATTCATTAACCTGAAATTACCCTCACAGAAATATCATCTTACACGGATTTAATACACACACGCGAGCGCGCGCACACGTTTTACCACTTTAATCAAACTCGCGCCGCACGACAATAGTAAATAATAATATTATATTTCGATAAATATTTATGTTGCGCGTTAACTTTCACAAAAATGCATTATAATACGCAGACTTTATCTCGGACACAGAAATACGACGACTTTAAAAACCAACTAGGATCGACGATTCGCGCAGAGGACGCCGAGCCCACGTGATGATCCGCGTAAATGCACGCGAGTGTCTTTTGAAATTCGCGTCGAAAAGAAGAACGTATAATTTCGACGGTTACACTCGTTTTTCCGGGCGCATCTGCCACACACGCCCTCCACAAACACCGTATTTATAGACGGTATATTATGTACATTGCCGGGCGAGAGCACACACGCTAAACCTTTTCGGTCACTTCCGTCGTTTACAACGACGTCGTTCGCTAAACCGCCTCTGCACGGCGTTGATTTCATTCCCGCGCGATTTCATACCGTCTTTTTTTTTGTCGCACACGTTTCCGGCCTCTTCGTACGGCCGGCCGGCCACCTATATATTAAGGCGAATCACGGGGGACACTTTGTACACGTTAAACTTTGAGCACAGGAATTATAGTCGAGGACGCTTTATTGCGGGCCGCCATCAACTCGTCTAAACTATTCCATTAAAACCGTTCTAAAAACGATCACAAACGAGTGTTCTCGTAAATTAGCGAAATTCCGTTCCCGGAATGCCCTCCTCCGAAATCCGCGGGCACCGAAAAGACTTTGATCCGAAAAAGAACGCCGCCGTGAAAGACTACTGCGCGCGACCGGACGTCTCCGTTGCGCCGGAATTCGCTCGTTCGTGTGCGCGGCCGAAAACGTAGTTTATTTCCCGCTGCAGTTGTTTTCTTCGGTTCTCGCGACAAACTATGTAAGAAATTCGCCTAAAACAGACGGTTACACTCGAACCGTCGCGCGTCGTCGTCGTCGTTGTTATCAGATTTGTTTTTCCGGCACCGACTTTTTGAGTGGCTTTGCATTCCGACGGTATTTTTTCAAATCGGGACGATATCGAGTGTCCCGCGATTTCATTCTTCAGGGCGCCGAGAAACACGTACGGCAACACTGTCAACTGAATATTCTATAAATCAGTGCTCGACGAGAGACGTGTCGTCGCGTCACCGCGGCGACCGACGACGGCCAACGGAATATTGTTAACGCGTAGCCGATAAACGAGTAGTTATTTATGCGAACGGTTTTTTTTTTTGAAAAGTAAACTTTCGAAACGAAACAGTGGCGCTCGGCGCTAAATTAGTGTGTGTTTTAATTTCATCGTTAAGCTATTGATAACCGTGGCTAATTCGTATCAAACGACCGAATGTTTTTAATACACTTCGGACGCTACGTGTGCGCAATATGAAAATATCCGAATGTTTTACCGCCCCGCGTACCTCTTGAACGCAATTTATTCGGACGTTTTTGAAATGTTCGAAGAAAACAATGTATGGATTGTTCCCGCGCGGTCGTTCACCGGGACATTACGAACGGCCGATTTAAAAAAAAAAAAACACTCCGAAAAACCGTTCGAAACATTAAAAATCGTACACACGAGCGTTCGCTCGAAATTTGAATAACAAGCGCGCGTATAATAGAATAAAAAATAAATAAATAAAAAATAGCGCTTCGGATTTTGTCGATGGCGTGATTAAATGAAATGAGAATAATCAATGATAAACCGGACATTCATTCAAATGAACTCGATTTAAATATTTTCTTACGCTATATTATACATTCCGAGGTCTATTTCTGTTATTATTCTGAAAGGGGAAAAACACCGCGTTCACTCGATTTCCGCGCCCGACAAACGAATCTAGAAACTAAATTATTTATATATATATATATTATGCATATTATTATTTATAATATGTGTCTGTTTTATATACTTGGAGCCATAAAGTTTAATCGTTTCGAACGCGATCCGTTTATCCGGTTCAAACGGTACGACGACAATGGACGGCAATATTGCACAATCTATTTTATTAGAATCGAATCAATACTCGTAAATTGTAATTACGACGGTAAATAATAATATTGCGCTTTATTATCGACGATCGCTTGATTTTAATATTTCATCGAGTCGACTATTTTACATTCGCATAACGAATGACAATGACGATTTCAACTGTTGAATATATTTTAATCGATTTTAATGTTATTTAACACATCATTTGCGTTTTACTCTGAAAATTTAAAAACAGAGGCAAGTATACTTATTGCACAGTACGTTCGACTCGGATTTCTAATAATTATAGTTCATTTATTATTGAAATTTCTAAAAATGTTCGATTAGAAATTAAGCCATTTCGTACGAAAGAAAAAAACTGTTATATAGTCGCGTACTTTCTTTTAGGCGTGATTTCGAATTCTAAACAAAGTAGAGATTTAAAAGTTTAAAAATTTAAAAACTTACAACAATACGAACGCGGTACAAATGATTTATTTATAACACGCCGTTTTAAAGAATAAACAAATGTACTTAATGACTTTAGTAATTTAGTCCACGAATGAAATCATATTTATACATGGACAAGAAAAATCCCATTAAAAAGATATATAAACGAGTTGAAACTTAAGCAATAAACAATTATTTAATGTAAAAATTATATTTTTCATTTAGAAATAAATTATATTCCTTTGCCCTTTTGAAATTAATACATTGCCTTGGATTCATTTTAACAAATTTGAATATTAGTTTTGTTTTTTTCACAAACTCCGTGTAAAAAACACTAAATCACAATAAAAATTAATTTATATTTTATTTTTTTTTTTACGTTTACGATATAAAAATATAAAACATAAATATAATTATTATTATTGAATTTTTTTTTGCAATTTTTCTAAAAAATGCCTTTTCTTACTATAAAACAATCCTAATCGTTTTTATGATATTTTCCAGAAATCAAATGAGGTTTTATCTTCGTTCTAATATAATAAACTATATTATTTATTGACTTTATATGTGATTCGGCGTAAAATTTTTAAAAATTAACGTTTACGTCGAAGAATTGAAATTTCCATCGTAACTGTGGTTTTATAGAACCGAGAAAACCGCCATGTCTGCGTGTCGAAACGCGATCGCGTTTAAGTTTGTTTCGGTAAACTCGTTTTAAAATTGAATTTGTCAAATCATTTTTCAACTGTTAATCACGAGTATTTAACTATAAACTTTCCGCGGTGACTCCGTCATTGTCTGATGTGATTTATCGCGATAAATTGAATAAATTATAGAAGAAAAAAAATCTACTCGTGCGCTTATATTATTAATAATAGTTACCACTTTTATTTCTCGATAAAAAGCTATAGATACGTTGCCATCTGTATAAAAGTAAGATGATAAATAAAACATTTTCATTCGGCCTAGATTAATCTTTGATTGTGATCAACACAAACCGCTAAAACACTGAGTGACCCATATTTTAAACGCGAGGCACCGTCACTCGTTTTACCGACTTTTCCCCGCATCCGCTAAAATACAAATGAAATATTAACAGTTTTCTTTTTTTTTGACCAAAAGTTCATTAGTTAAAAATGTATTTTCGGAGAATGTTTTATAAAAACTCTACTCGTGTCTGTTATGTGATTGCAGCAAACGTAATAATAAGAATAATTATAATAATAATAATGTAAACTCATTACGTTAATAACTGCACGTTAATTCGTGAAGATATATCGTGTTTTATTTCTGCCCACGCGTTTACATTCGCTAAAATCGTGAACAGACGTGACGAAAAGGTACAGGCAGTCCAAAATTTAACGGTGCCCCGAGGTACTAGGGGTAATAATATTTATTTAGCGCGGCTATACACGTACGGAAATAACGCGAAATTGACAAATCCAAATTAGGATTCCGAAGTGTCGGTAAACGAGCGCGCGTGGTCGCAGCGTATGGAACAATAAGGGACACGTTGTGCGCGCAGGACGCGTCGCGAGAAAGTCACTCGACGATTAGGGGAGAGGGTAGTGAGGAGACGGCGGTCTGGTGACGGAGATAACGGAGAGACGTCGCGTCGTCGGAAACAGATTTGCGCGCGTTGCAAATCGAAAAATAACAATTATCATCCCAATAATCGACGAGGACACCTGCCTGCTGTTAAATACCGGAAGCTTGAAAATCGTATCGCGCGAGGGGTACGGACACACTGCGACGTCGACGACGAGATAAGCGACCGTTAAACAATGATCTCGCGACGCCGTTATCTGCAGTAAAAACCGACAGATTTATACGCCGAATTACACGCGTGCATTGTTATTATCTCGGTAAACGTGCGCGGGCGAATAGCGCGGCAATAATAATTTCTTTCGTTTGTATTTCGCATTTCGTACGATATTACACTTTAGAATAATATATTGCGCGCAGTGCCGCCGGTGTGCGCGGGGTATTATTTCGCACACATACGACGCGACAGACTCGCGATAAAACATTAAGAGGCGGTGGGTACCCTGGGGCGCGACGTCTTAAATATCCCCGACGTGTATGACGGAGTCGCGTTTCCCCGCATTGGTAGGTACGTATATTATATCGCGCGCGTACATTAAGATACATGGGCGCCCGGAGGGGGGGGCAAGACGGGGCATCTGCCCCCCCCTGGAATTCAAATAGAATGTTGAACATTTTAACTTTTATTTTGATTTATAAACATTTCATCGATATTTTTACTTTAGTGTGTGGGGTTGATGATTGTAATAACAATATACTTTAAGACGTACAAAATAACGCATATTAGTGTAATACATTAAATACGTTTAAATTCTGGGAATTTATATTAATCGCCTAGTGCAGCGTTTCTCAAACTGTGGGTCGCGAACCACTTATGACGACTGACGCACATATACGCACACAACGTAGAGATAGGCAACGAGTTAGATAACTGAGATAACTAATTTATTAATATACTAACTATATTTTACAAGGAATAAACTTTTTTTAATGTATTTTTTAGTGTGATTTCATTATGCCCCTCCCTGATAAATTTCCTGCGGGCGCCCATGTTACGATACATTATAGTGTGCGGGAGGAAATTCTTCTACTCGGCCACAGCTCGCCGGGGCCAGAGCACGTCGCCAAATAAACCGGACGTAAAAAAAAAAACGCAATGCGGCCACGACTCATCGCGATTAAACGACACGAACGATAGGTATTGTTGACTTTGAAACGGCGGTAAATTCTCTCCGTCTGGTCCCGATTAAAAATCGCACTGTGAAATGAAAAAATATACTAGGTATACGTGTGTATGAATCGACCGTCGAGTTTGCAGACGATACGACGAACTGGCCGTAATGTGAACGCCGCCTCGTTTTACCTACCGCAGTAATGCAATAGCGCGATATGAAACGACGGGAGAAAATAACCGCGTCTCGCGCGCGAAACCGCACGTCCGTCGCGCGTAATTCTTCGCTATTTTTAGAAAGCCAAAGCTAAATTCGTCGTCGCGTGTTATGCTCGTTACGATATGTATACGCGCGGACGACGGAACACGTCTTGCGAATTACACGACGCGCTCGTGTCCAAAAAAACCGCGAGTACGATCGAGTTTTATTTACTCGAAATCAGGACATGGACGGACGGGCGGGCGTCGGAACGAGAGTCCGAAAGTCGCGACTATTGGGCAATCAAAACCGTAATGCGTGTATACCTAATCCGGGGGGCAGTTCCGGTCGGCGACGACGTAAACATTTGTATTGTGCGAATCCGCACGAAAGACAGTAAACACGCGTCGTAATTCGTTCGCCAGACTACCGTGGAAAAAAAAATATAAACCGTTTCCTCACATCTGTTCGATACTTTTCGTCGGACGTGTATTCGAATCGTAAATAATAATAATTATGATTCATGGCGAGTGCGTGTGTAATGCGTCGAATTTATTTTTAACCGACGACGACGACGACGTCCGCGGTGTGTTATACACGAGACCGTGGTCGGATCGACCGCCGCAGTTATTTAGCGTCGTCGTTTCGAGATAATTGATTCCGGAGACGGAGGAAACGTTCTTAATTGCCACCTACTCGTCGGCGACCGCTTCCGATTGATTTCCGAACGCGACGAAACGTTATGCGAAATCTTCGATCTCGAAAACATGAGAGTCATCCGCTTTGTCTGCGGCGTAAATCAGCAACGACGTTTAGTCGTGTTAATCGATGCGTCACCCGATGGCGGACGCGTCACGATGAACACGTGTACTTGGACTATAATCGATCGTTCTGCAATATCGACGAACGCGGACGGACGCTTATAAATACGGTTCATTGCGTTCGGTTTTGTTTGATTTTTGACGGCGGCAAACTAGACGTTTGTAGTGAGTTCAATCGACTACGTCTACGAACGTCTCACAACCGGTGACGAATACCCGACGGGTCACGCCGATGCCGAACGCTGGCGTGCGTTTCGCAGGGACCGTAAACGAAGACAGACCGAACGAGAGAGAAACTCCGTGAGAAACCGACAGATGTGTGTTGTACGAGTAGGTGTACAAACAAATATACACGACGGGCGCGACCGTGTTCCCGTGAAAAGCTCCGGACAAAATATTTGATTTTTTCCCGTCGAGAGAATTAATTTTCGTTTTTGAAAAATCTTTCATGTCTACAATAGCCGAAGGCGAAAAGTTTCGATTACGAAACGATAAACTTTTCACACAACAACCGCGTCGAATTCGTCCGACGAGATTCTTTCTGATCGTTTCGTTAGTTTTCGATTTGGAAACAAAAAAGTCATACATTTTTATCGTCTATCGATTATTGCTATTTTATTTATGGGAATTTTATTCGTCGACCATAAGCTCGAATCAACGACAACCCACACTATTCACTGGCTATAATTCATACGTATATAGTCGAGGCCATATTAATTACAACTCATACACTTTTCCGAAAGGATGGCTCGTCGGGTTTGTGCAATAATCGGTGTGAAGTGTTTGATTAATAGCTCGTCGGAACGAGCCATATCTGACTTCTTTAGCTTTTTGCGTAATATTATATGTACGTCCGCGTTCAACCGGTCAGTTTCATTATTCTATCGAGTGCCTGATTGATTTAGTGTGATGAATTTTAGATTCCGAGCGAAACGAGTAATGTATTGATTTTACTTTGATTTGTGTATTCGTTTTTTTTTTTGTTAATATTTTTTATCAAGTTTTTTATATTCATCGAGTTTTCGACTACGAGAACTAGTTCTATTTTCAATTTCAGGGAGGATCTCTGCAAGTAAATATTGTTAAATCGTTATTTTGAGGGGCCGATTTCAAAATTCCATCTGAAAACTGAAAGAAAAACGAACAAACGAAAAATTACAAAAAACCGACAACGTTTACACATTATGAATAAATGTAATTATTTTTCACCGTAACTCGAAAATGAATTATTGTCAAAAATCTGTATCGATCGTACAGAGTGTGCATGAATTATTTGTATTGCTGTTTCATGAAAACGGTGTGATTTTCAAACGAGTTGGACTTTTTTCGAGCTACTCGTATTTACGGGCATTTAACGTTTTTATTTCGAAAAGTCTTTGATGAGAATTTTCAAATTATTTATATCGAGTTGACTCTGAATACTGTCGATTGATCGCTAAAAATTTAATATCCGAGCGCACGTGCACACGCGCACGGTAAACGTTAAAATTTAAGAGTAGGAAATAACGTTCAGTGTAACTAAATTTCTGGAAATTTAATTTTACATTGCAACGTAAAACGACAAAGTTATTGGACAGGTATTTTATAAAACAAACATGATTTAATCCTCTCTTTTTTTCTGACTGCGTTAACAATTTTCAGTACATCGCGCATTGAACAGAATTGATGGAAAAAAAAAAAACTAATTTTACAAAAAGTCGTTATTATTTTCTCGGAAGTTAGAAAAACGAATAATCACTTTGTTTATTATGTATTTAAAAAATCGTCTTCCTAGTAGGTAATTATTTCGAAAAACACATTTTATTTTATTTTTTGTACGCCGAGTTTCATTGTTCGATGTTATTGTTTGTTTATGTATTATGTAATTTCAATAAAAAAAAAAAACACTCGATTTGAATTAACAACGTGCGTTTAATTCAAAGGTATACCCGCTTTCATTTCGATAAGGATTTTTATTAAAGTCAAAGTTTAAGGATGTTTCCGAGGACAAGACACATTGAGCATTCTGCAAATATAATTGTATTGCATTTACTACGGGGTATTGGTTTTCCGCAGGGTTATAACGTTTAATCATTATTTACTTCCAGTGCTCGAATTTCGTGAATGTGCTTTCGAACCGTGTTTATCGGTTACGTTTGTTGTTGGAGAAAGATTAAACGTTTATTGCGCCCGTCTTATAGATTTTCGTCGTGCGGAATTTCGCTAAACACGTGTGGCGGTTGAAAGTAAATTATCATTACTGTCGTTTATTGGCGAGTCTTATGGGTTTTTTAACCTTATCATCGTCAGTGCGATATACGTTTTCGCCACTTTCTACTCGCAAACCTCTCTCTGCGTGTCTCTATTTTCTCAATATACATATTATATTAAATATTAAAATACATAAAAACGACGACGTTCGATTTACAGAGCTCCTCTCTCCGAGGAAAACAGAAAGAAAAAAAAAAACTGAATCCTCGGTCGGCCGAACGACGACGCGTCGTCGACCGACCGCGCCGGGCGGTATAGCGGCGCGGCGGCGCGGCGTCGACAGTGGTTGTGCGGAACGGACAAGGTTAATCCATTTGCCCGGGTTTCATACGCATCACGTCGTCTATTTATTCGGCTGTGTATGATGTTCGAAAATCCGCGTGTCATTTTATCGGACGTTTAGCCGGCCAACGCGCGCTGTCATCAATTATTAGTATCGGCCCAAGAGCGTTCGGCGGTTCATCGAGTACACCCGTCTCCGTGCGAATTAAACTGTGCAAAATTTATAAACAATATGGTCTGACGCCGCCCCGGCCACATGCCGCAGGACGTTCGCGCCAATTACGTCTGCACGCCGCCGGACGTATTATAACGTTCGCTCTGCCGTAGTAATTGAAAAAGTCTGCCGTCTTTCGTGGAATTTTTATTTTTATTTTCGTTGTTCGCGCGAATAGTAATAATAATTGCGCACTACTCTCTCGGCTTCGATCAAATCGACGCGAAAACCGAACGAACGAACCGCGGACTACGCCGCTCGGAGTAGCGCCGAACATCCCTCGAGTATATTATAAATTAGGTACTATTCGACGATCGTCGACGATTGCGTATAAATGTGCGATCAATGCGTTCGTCGATGGGCTCGGCGGTTTCGGTTCCGAGTCGGCTATTGTCACGGCGATTTTCAGAAAATTCGACCGACCACGTCGTCTAATAAAACGATGATTATTTACGACGTCGTCGCGTATGATTTAGCTGCAGTTCAATTCGTGTCAGTTTTCACTCGGACCGCGAGTTTCAATCGTGATAATAAAGTCATTTTTCATAAGGATTTTTTACAAAAGCGCCGTGTTATTTTTCTCCATAATAAAACCTGGACGAAATTCGTAAAAGTAGTTTTGTAGTACCCGTGGATAAAATACATAAGTTGTTTTTTCTTTTTTTTCTACTCGGAATTAATTCCCTAGCGAATGATTTGATGGGTAAATACCTAAAAAACAAAAAACGAAATTGCATTAGAGTATTTATTATTTCGTTACGGGTATGTTGTGTAATCGTGTTATTTTTAACAGGAATTGTTGTCGGGGGGGAAAAAAAAAAAATTATATTTCACTGTACGTTTTCCCTTTAATTCATTGTGGTTCTAGAAACAAATTTAATGCGCGTTCTAGACGCGCGGCGAAACGGTTTTACATTATTACGTCTGTTGATTTTCTAACGCGAATCATAACGTTTTAATTTCATTACCGGTTTTTATTCGCTCAGGTATGCTTTCCTGAACACTACGTATACATCTGACCCCTAGTGTCTGTCGGTTCGGTATACGATTGTACGTTTAATAATTTATCCGTTTCGCCGTTTGGCTCTAGATTGAATACAGATTAATTGACGCCTGTTGTTGGAGTTGTAACTTGTACTTGCGGGGTGTGTAAGTGATATTTTTTCAACACAACTATGCGTTAGCGTGTCGATTTGCAATCACTAATTAGTAAACAAGAAAGCCAAGTCATAATAATTATATAGACGTGTAGATACGTACGTAGGCGCCCCCGTACCTAACCTACGTACTGCACTGATAAATCGTGTTTGTAAATCCGTAACACGTGGACACGGCAACGCTGCCGAATAAGCTTAATTGTCGGGAAAATTAAACCATAATATTATAGCGATTATACATTAGCAGATAGCGCGCAGTAGGATCTTACACGGCTCCCGAAGGAGCAAACAATAATAACATTCGTCCTGGCTCTCGGATATTGCCCCGCGGCCACATATGCGCGCGTACGTATATACTAATTGGTCTACGCTACACGCATTAACCAAATAACACTATAAACAATGTCCGGTGAACGCGGTATACTAAATATAGATTCGGAGGAGTTGTCCTGAGACTCTAAAACGTAATGTATTCAATAAAGCGAGCCAATACTGTAGGCTAATACCGCTCTGCGGCGTATAAACGGGGTAAATTTCAATTTTAAACGGGCAAACTATATTCGATTCGATTGATAATAATTATTTTCACATCATATCGAACGTACGGAAATGCTTACGTTTTGAACAACTGCGCCGCATTGTTATGCTTCGGATGAATTGTGCGAAATTAAAAAAGCAAAAATGTAGAAATATGAATAATTTTCAATATCATACTTGTTTTCTCATACCGCGACGACGCGCGACGTGTTGTGGTGCTCTGTTTGTGTTCGATTTCTTTAATTTCATATTTGATTGTTTTGCTTATTTATCGAAAAGCATTCGCACTTAAACGGATAATGAACTTTTGAATATTGTACGCTCATTTTTTCTCATTATAGTTTAATACTAACACAAACGGCCAGTTTTTAATTAAAATTTGACATTTTTATCAAAAAATATTGCCGAGATGTTTAATGATATTGTTTTTAATTAACAATTAATTCATGAAAGAAATTTGGTCTTTTTTTTTTTTTTTCTGCGTCGAGATTTTAATTATTGTGTAAACACCACAAACGAAATGTGGTATCCGAGTATAATTCCTCCACCGTGACACTTGGCTCGTTTATTTTTTAAATATTTATTCACACGCGCTTAAATTTTGAATAATAACACACCTGTTCGAGTTCTAAACACGGTTCTAAATGAATAAATGACCGACGGAAAAACCATTAATTACCCGAGGTAAACTCCGCGCGCGCGAGGTAAATCGAAATACCACGATATAATAACTCGTTATTGTAATAATAATAAGATATTTTTAATGAAATTAAAGTTTTCGTCCGGCGCAAAACGTAAAATCATCCTCGGCGTGATATTAATAAAAGTTTGACTCCGCGTCGTTCTGGAAATCCGGAAAACGGTATTCTCGCCGTTTGAATATTATTTTAATAATGTGCGCGATGTCATAATACGCGCGGCGTTGGTTGGAAAAACAACATTGCCGAGGTTTTTAAAACGAACGTGACGCAATCAACGCACCGAGTAATTTCCCATCGGCTTTTGTTCGCCCGGATGATTCGAGGTGCAAAAGAAAGCGTTTAGAAAATCTAAGGCGCCGCGAACGAATAAATCTCTTACGATGTTCCGTAAGAGTGTACGTATAGCCCGCCGCGAACGAGTATTATTATTTGTTTTCACTTAATTAAATTAGTAAGCGAAACCGTTGATTGTGTACACGCGGCGAATTGTGTGCCGTACGGTAAAACGAAAACTCGGCCAACGGGAAAAAAATACCCACGGTCTGAATTTGAATATAAATTAAAAATTGCGCGATAAAAGATTAAATAAAAATTAAATTAGACTACGATTTAATAACTTGTTAACATTTCGCGGACAATTATTAATGACGAGCGTTTTGCGCATTTTTCTCCGCGCGCGTTTTTTTTTTTTTTCCATTTTTATTTTTATTTTTCACGCGACGCGCGACGCCGAGATTTTAAAATATTTTTTACGAGCTCGACTAAACAAAGATTACGTCATGTTTACAAAAGGTTATACACTAAAATTGCTTTGAGCAAATGTTGCACTGTAATTTTTTACGTAATATCAAAATGTATTCAAGCTCTGCGGTGTGAATACGAAATTAATTTTACACAATTTATCGACTGCGCGGCGGCGGCGCCCCGGCGTGTAAACATTTCGACCGAGCTGAGTAGATGAGAAAACAAAACAAAACTTATTTCGAAAATTACAGTACGCACTGTTGGACTAAGAACCCCTAACAATAATTACTATAATTTCCATGCGCGACTTTCAGGAGCTTAGTGTGTGCTCGCAAATTTCAGCAATTCCACACAAACACAAACGTGTACACTTATATTTTTCCACTTATATTACTTCGACCGGGCCACGTCGTCGTCGTCGCTTCTCGCGCCGCGCGATGGAGCCCCTCGCGTAGTTTTAAAACATTCAATACCGTACGTTACATTTTTTTTTTTTTTTTTTAATAATTAGTTAAAACACGATTGGACGTTTGTTTTCTCACTACAAAGCGTTAACATTTAATCGCAAAATATTAAACAACGACTGATTACTCAACGTATCTCTCACGTAGTCGATTTCAAGAAAAGTCAGTAAAAAACGATGATTAATCTCGAGTATTATCTTTCATAGATTTTACTATTTTTTACGCGAAGAAGTTTCCGCTGCAGCTGCAGTGAGTGCACGGTTTTAATCGGTATTCGCCTGCAGGATCGACCGATTGCAGGACAAATGAAATAATATTAAGATATTTTTACATCGAGCATACGTTTATTTTCGTCTGGGGGTATAAATATTTCGTTAAATAATTTCACTCGAAATAACTTGAAATAAAATCGTTCTCAAACACACACACACACACACACACAAAAACTAGCTATTTATCCCGTGAATATTCAGGAGATAAGAAAATGTATAATATAATAATACATCTTTGAACGCGGCGAAAGGGCACTATAGAAGTGTGGCTTATTTGTTATTTTGTTGTGTTTATAAAATCCGTACACTGCGATATGATATTGTACAAACATTAATAATACAGTTGTTATCGCGTGGGAATCGTTTGGAAAAAAAGAAAAAACACCGTTTTCACTTGATATTTATACACTCGGATATGTAAATGTTCGCAGAATAATGTATACGCTGGGTGATCCGTAAGGGACTGTAAGTCCATTATTATTAGTTAACGATTCGCTGAGAGTCGGATAAACGATCGGCGATTTCGCCGTCTCTGTGTTGTTAATTTGTTATTGTACAAATGCCTACGGAGGACCGTCGACAAATTCACATAATATTATATTTTTATTTATACTCGTACGCATTCGTGGTGACGCGAGACGTGATTCTATTCGCTGCGAATGAAATGAAATAATTATTTCGGAAAGGTCCCGTTACAGAGCGCGAGTTTTATCAAAAATAACGCGCGCACATCTTAATATTAATACCGCGGTCCTATACAGACGGAACGGCACCGCCGCCGCCGCCGGTTCATACGGCGAGTTTTGAATAAATTATGTCGGACCGACTTCCAACTGAAAAGTATAACGCACCTACCTCGCGATGTTTTGATTCGGAAAAGGTATGGCGCACATCAAATTCACTAACATTTATATTATACCCGAGTGAGAAATGGAAAAAGAGAAACGGACTTGGTGTTTTAATAAACAGAACATCGCACGTTCAAAACGCCGCGGCGTGTTCGCGGAAAATATGAATAAAAAAGGAAAGGAAAATTTCGATGCCATCATATTTCATTCTACGCCCCGCGGAGTGGCCGAATTTCCTCGACGCGGCGGCGTTACCCGGGGGTACGTATAGTCCGAATAGTCGGTCAATTTGCGATCGGTTTGCTTTCGATCTAGCGTGTTTTCACGATGGGTTACGAGCGTTTCGGCCGAGAGAGTGTATAATACGTTTGATCGGATTGAATTTTTCACAACTTAAAAGTTGAAAACGTGTCTATTTCCGTCTATTTCCGCGACGAAAAGAATCGCGCGGCGAGACGATGAAAAACGAAAATTGCGCGCGCGTTCGCGGTGCGCAGAGAACTCGTTGCAACGGTCGTTCGTTGTTTCATCGTCGTCGTCGTCGTCGTCGTCGGAGTAGGAGATTACCTCGCGCGTAATTCGGACGAGAAAACTACATTTTCCAGTAGCGCCCACACGTAACCGCCGTTTTTCTGAAACCGGCTGTACAATAAAATCGAATTTTTCCCGATAAAACGGTACTTACACTTACTTGCTCTTTACACGGACGAAACGTGTTATTCGAGAAGGAAAAGGAAAAAAAATTCTCCCCCGACAATCGGGACCATCTGCTAAATGCGTTTCTTTTACGGCGGCGCGTTCTCGATCATCGACCGGGGGGGGGGGGGGGGGGCCGGGTAGCCGGTCGAACACTGTACCGATCCTTTTTTTTTTTTTCTTTTCCTAGAACAAAAATGCCGATAAGACCTCGGCATGTCGAATCGTTACAATAAGCTGTTTGTTATGACCGATCTTACCGCGAAACGAATAAATGAATGGAATATTACTGTCCGGCCGATGACGACAAGAGACCGGCTGCTGCCGCGGTATTGTAAACGCAACGATTATTATTGTTATTGTATAAACAATTTTACTATCCGAAGAGAGAAAAAAATCCTTTTATACTGTAAACGTAACGGGGATGATAATATAATATGTCACGTCGGATGTAAATGTACGTATAACACAATAATTTTACTCAAATTTGTAATAATATTAGTATTTAGTTGTTCCGACCGGACGGTTTAAAGGAAACACACGATAATATTATGAGGAATAATAGTACGTCTCCGTGATAATATACAACATCGGAGAAAAGCGATTCGCGTTCGAAAAAAAAACTGAATGAATTTAAATTAATGTGTATCGCGAGTTACTATATTATATTATAATAATAACGCTACGTCATGATAGAACGCGTTTGAAATTAAAAAAGTAAATAAATAGTAATTGCGCAATAAAAATGATTAAATGAGAAAACGAAATAAATTTACAACTATAATAAAAGATTACAGAGTGAAGTTTATTATGAATGGTGTTTATTTATAATTTTTTAATATTACTACGAATTATAATATAAACGTCTGGCGATATTTATAATTCAGTGTGAATAACAATCGCGTACGCTGTAATTTATTAAAAGACGTGTCGTAAACCAATGTCTATCTAACTGCACGATTAATTTTTGTTCACAATTATTAATATTTGGTCTTCTGCGGTTACCGCGGGTTAATCGACACGCAGAAACGATGAAAAAATATCGTATTATTTAATAATAAAAACGAAAATGTTAACTTACACGGAGGTTCCAAAACTGTGGGCCGTAGATTGTACCGAGCGTGCGCTCTCGAAGCGCTGTGAAAACAATAACAATTCGACACGCGCTTATTTTTCATTCTTTCTGTAAACCGAAAAATAAAAACACTTTAATTAGGTTAAGCGCGTTACATTTCGACATGGATACCTAATAATAATAATAATAATAGCGCGATTTTATCGGCCAATCGTCGCGTCGCCTCGTAATTTCGTCGAGCACACAAACTAAAGGAAACGAGTCCGAGGGACGCGTGGTGGCGGCGGAAATTTCGTTTTCTAAACTGTATATATACGTATATTTTTATTGTTATTGAAAACGGGCGGCGGCGCCAGTGAAAAGTTTGAGAACCTCTGCCGCGAAGGTTTTAATTTAGCGTTGCGCAACTGTTAATCGGCCGCGCATTTATTATT
Source organism: Drepanosiphum platanoidis (assembly GCA_948098885.1). Classification (NCBI taxonomy): domain Eukaryota; kingdom Metazoa; phylum Arthropoda; class Insecta; order Hemiptera; family Aphididae; genus Drepanosiphum; species Drepanosiphum platanoidis. The sequence continues at coordinate 4,587,197 of OX402537.1, read as the reverse complement.
TCCTCGAAGCGGTTGAATAAAATGCCGAAAACGCGTACCGCCTGATTGCGTTAATAAATTATTAACTCGATACGATTATTATTATTATTATTATAAAGCGAACGCCGCGAAACATTGTTTGACGTCGGCCGTCAAGAGTAGGTATACACGACCGCACTTCCGCTGCTGCTGCTGCTGCCCGCCCGTCCGCGCCAAGGAAAACCGGGGTAAAAATCGCGTAATTAGTTCGATTTTCTTTTTTTTCTTCCGCACACGGTTGAACGGGTGCCGCCGACACGAACACACTATGGGCCTCGCGAGTAGGGTCGAGTAAGGCCCGCGCGATTTCGTACGGTTTAATAAGCTGCGTATTCGCACGTGCGTACGTTTTACGCCTACCCCTCGCCGCCGCGGGCTTAACGATTGCCGAAACGATTACAATATCCAATTAAAACGCGTACGCACGGAGGGTAGGTATACGTATAATACGCTCGCCGATTCGAAACGTAGGAATTACTAGAAATAAACTCTCTCATAGCAGTCGCCCGCTATATTGTGTGTGTGTATATGTAGTACGTCAAATTATCGTAACGTGTCCCGGCGACTGCTGCGGCGCGCGCGCGCGCGATCGCGTACCGTTGAAAACAAAACGTACGTCTATTTTTCGCGCGCCATCTTTTATCGCACGATAAGAGTCCGCTCGATGCGAACAAACGAATCGGCCGCAATTATATTTAATATTCAGAAGCTTCTTGAGAAAGGATTTTCCGAAATTCGAACCCTTATGGGGTTTGAAGGGGTAAAAGAGGTGAAACTAGAAAAATTCACCTGGCCAGAACCGCTGAAGCTTATTGAGTATGGAATTTGGTCAGCAATTTCGTTCTGTATAGTGGAAGCTTCTTGAGAAAGGATTTTCCGAAATTCGACATCTACCGGGGATTTAACACGTTCACGGCCACGGGTCAACTATAGTTGACACGGGGTCCATTGATTTGTATACGGATTTATTCTAATAAATATTATGATAATATGGTTTTTTCAAACAATTCTCTACGTATCGATTGGTGTATTTGGTTTTTAAATCTGATAGAAGTTTGAAAAAACCCATGTCAACTATATAGTTGACATCACTTGAAAAACTTAAAAAAAACTTAAAAATGCACAAATGTGTACCATATTACCAAGATGCATACTTAAAAGTCATTTGGTAACTAAAAAATCTTTTTTTATGTTGTGGTATTTTTAATAAAATGTCAATTATATATTATTATTTGGGCAATACACATTTTTTATACTTAAACCCAAGCAAGGACGGGTAAATTCAGCTAGTTTATAATATATACCACTGCCGCCAGTCGTCGATTTTACGCGGCGGAAATCTTCGTATCATCACGCGCGTATTATACTCGTATACACCGTCGCGCCGGCAAGCGGATTTCGTGGTTCAGTTATCTATCTCTGCGGACGTATAAAACCGAAAAGCACATTACTATATATTATATATATATCGTGACGTGGCGAATCTGCGGGGACGCCGAAATTCAAACGATTCCGAGTAAAAATCTCCGTCCCTATATACGTATATCTCACCGAAATGTTTTCGACTTTTGTCTCCGGCCAAACTTTAAATACAGATCTATGCGGTGTACTTATGAAAACGGCTATCCCCGAATCTCGCGCGAACCACTCAGACAAACTTTCGAAAAATATTGCCGCGCCGTGAAATATGTACCGGCCGGAAAACGCCCCGAAAATACTCTTGGACGAAAACAGAGTCGTGATTTGTTAGAGGCTCGATGTCAAAACAAGAAAAGACGTATAATATACGTACATGTATGTAAGACGGAAGAAAAAAACCCGTTTATTTTATACTTTGTGTGTTTATGCGAATTCGCTCGTTGCGTAAACGCGTATTGTTCGATTAGATTGTTACGTCGCGTCATGATGGAAAGAAGAAAAAAAAAAAAAACGTTCGAAAAATCGATATCGAACGTTACGGATGCGATTATTACGGGATTCTTCGCGGACTTTGTACACAGACGAATCCTTATGAAGTACAGGCGGTCGTCTATTGATTTAAGCAACGGGGTGCCCGTAATTATAGAACCCGGTTAATTGTAAAGGAAAAAAAAAAGCTACGCGTGTTCTTCACTGCTGTAAAAGAACAAAAAGTACAAAAAAAGAACCCTATTATGCGTCGTTAACAATAAACCGAGTTTATATTTAAAATTCTGCTTGTACTATTATGCAGGACGTTATTATATAGGAAATAATGTATCACGCTCGAATTTCATCTAATAATAAAATAATCGATACGGCCACGTCGTATTGAACAATAAATCGAATAGCGGCGTTTATTGAATATACAAGTGTCGTTTAATTTCCTACAGTATAATTAGGTGTACATCGTGTATAATACATGTGTTTACGTTGATTTCGGCCGTGACTTTTTTTTTACACAAACACCTGTATCTAATGACACGTATTCGTCTCGATCTAGTGGCGGCGGTCCATCTAGATATATTTTTCGGAATGTTTTTTCGAAAAAAAAAATTAGTTTTTAAATTCAAATTTCATTAGAACGTCACAACTGAGGCGTTTAAAAACAAAACGTCATGAAAATAATTATCAGCGATGCGAATAATAACGTAACTTTAAAAGCAAGAACGGTTGCGATTTCTATATAAAACTATAGACGAATTTGACCTATTTTGAGTAAAATATCGTTCAGAACTGTAGGTTATATCGGCGCGCGAAGGAAAACACTTGTCTCGATCATTATTTACCCCAAGCCAATGGCCGCCTCATGCACCTCATCCCCTAAATCGCCACTGGCCCGATCTACGGTTTTACGTGCATGAAAGTGAAATACGATATGATTACTATTTTATTATTTTCGAATACGTATAAATTAATAATAAGCGTATAAGGCCGTCGAAATCTTTTGTGTTATGTTAAATAGCGGAGCGTTGCATAAGTGTACGCCTAACACGGTTTTAACGCATACTTTATTGACCGTGCGGTATACATGGCGATACGTATATATTGTACAATGTCAACGGCTGTTGACCGAATCGAACTAGTAAGATTTCACTGCTCCGATAGCCGGTCGATAAAAATAAAAACTAATTAACGACGATGTCGTATATAATAGTACACATTACACACGTCGTCGTCGCTGCAGGTGTGATAAAATCGATATCGCATCGTGTCGAAACACTATAGTAATAAAACCTTAGCTGTGTCATGTACCTCTATTATGACGTCGAATTCGTTCAAAAAGATTAAGTGGAGAGAGCAAGTGTGTTGGCTGTGAATTACTCACAAACAGCGTTATAAAGATTTTTTTTTTTTTTACTCGCAAAATCATCACTTTTCCGCCGAAACGCTAAAAACGTATTTAATTGTATTCGAACCGACGACGACGCGACGCGACGACGGAAACGTGTTATTTAAAAATTATACGCGAACATACATAAATTCCAGAGTTGACTTAACTCCAAACGATCGTGCTCGAGAGCCAAGTCCGTGCAGATGTACTAAAACTACTCCGTTGCCGCGTCCAAGTTCAAATCCACTTTATCGACATTGCGACGTTACTGCGTGTCCGTAAACACGACAACACTCGAAAATATATAGAAACTTTCAAAAATGAAATAATCAAGCTTTTACGCCACCCAATACATTGTACTTACAGATTTTTGGCTTCCCTTCAAAATAGAATATTATTTTCTTTTCGGGTCTCGAGTCTGTACATGTACACGACGCCGTGTTCGCAAGACCAGCACAATAGAATCTAAAGAGTTACATGTATATACGTATATACTTAATAGAGACAGTTGTAGCGGGAGTATTTTATTCCGGAATAATTTCGTAAAACGATTACGAGAAATAATTCGAACTTGTAGCACTGTACTATGTAATTCGGTAACGACATGACGTGATTGTATTGGGAAAAAATTATTATCGAATACAATTCGTTTTGAATGTCGTTCGATTTAAAAACGTAACGCGCCGGCAGCATGGCATTTATCACAAGTCTATGCGAAACTCGCGATAATTAAAATCCGGACAGTCGAAATTCCAACAAATCAAAATTCCGACTGTTGTCATTGTTTATAATATTATTAAGTAATTTTCAAACAGTTACGTAACATTTATTATGTATACTAATCAATCGAAATTCCTATTATCTTTAGAAAATATCCATTATGATATTATTATTACTTATCAGCGGTCATTATGCTATTATTATTGTCGAGATTTTGAACCTATCTATATCATCACGGCAGTGCGCGTATCTATGATATAATACACAATAGTATATTGTACTATTATGTTATCTATATTCATTGAATTCACAACAGAATATCCTCAAGTATGTCGAAAGACGACGGCGCGCGTTTATTTAAAACCGTATAATATAATAATATTATAACATAACGCTTATTGTATTCCGATCGTAATACAAATAATGGATAGTTTTCGAAAACAAAAACCCCCATTGAAATGCTCGTGTGATCACGAGCGATAGATTTTAATAGCGTCTTATTAAAAATATGATTTACTATAAGGTCGGCCGACGACTTGAACGCGTAAACGTGTATTTCGTTAATTTAACATTCTTGTCATTGACTCGGGAGCATCCTTAATTCTCGAAAACCCTTGGAGATGCGCTCAAAATAACCAAAACAAACGTATATATATATGGAAAGAGAGAACAACTGTGTTCTAGAATAAATAAGAGGTAGCCGTTTCGACGTTTACTGTTTTCCCGTGGGCGTCTTAAGTATCCTGAGAATTTATGAGTCTAATTACCGTCGCGGGCCATAGTATTTTGTCTGCCGACTATTTTGACAGGTGGGAAATGCGATTTTTCGCCGGCTCGGCTCGCCGGCAGTACTGACTTCCGAAATTAAAGATAAAAACGCACGTTCGTCCCGAACGGTCGTGCGTGTTGCGGAAAAAAGAGAAATTAATTCATAACTATATCAACGGACATGAAAAATAACTCTTTTGACGGCAAGTTGTGAATATTTTTCATCCCAACTACCTGGCCGCAAACGTTTCCATCTCCTAAGGCGCGCGCGCCCTCTAATCGAGGACTATAAAACGCTTTTGAGAACCGATTTCAGAGAACAACGAGTTTTACATTTGCTCGTAGGCACAATTTTCTACGCGATCTACAGTGACAAAACATTTGAAAATGCGTCCTCTCGACGATAATCGTTTCGCGTTTGTTTCGCGATTTTAAATTGCCATTTTTTATTGCACATAACAGTGTCGTACCATTTATTTTTGCTATAAATTTGTACGTTTGAAAAATAAAAAGATAAATCATCGCGATGCGCACAATCTGCGGTTATACACACATTATACGCAATTATTCGATCAAATTACGCGCGGTTATTAAAATATACGAAAAAAAAAATAAAAATAAACGCCCCTCCGCCGCCGTTATTGTTTAGGTACAAGTTGCTGATAATAAATAATAATAATAATAATAATGTCTTTTAACTGCTGCTTTGTGCTGAGGTGTAAAAGTTTAATAAAAAGTTAAATTATGATCTTGTGATAACGAGTTTCAGTGTGACCCTAATAACCACCATAAAATATGTAATCATAACGCCATAATGTGTTAAAATTTTAAATTATCCGCATTTACCGTTTTAATATATCTTTTAAAATAAGTACGTACTTACGTATGTCCACGCGGAGGGATTAAAATCGACGGCATATTGCCGTAATGTGAGTCCACAACATCGAGCGAAACGGAAACGTCCTGGCGATTGATTGTTTTCATCTTTCCAAACAAATTCGTTTCACCTCCGCAAAAAAATTCTACAAATATTCGCCGGGCTCGAAAGAGAAAAAAAAATGTCTAAACGTGCTGTTTTTTTTTCGGCGTGGATAACGCGTGCAATGTGGTTTTGATTTTTCGCTAATCCTGTTTTCTTCGCCAAAACTCTGCCAATAACGTTTGTGGTTTTCGTTATAATTTATACATATATGTATACTCGCGCCTGGTATTCTACGCGTTTCATTGTTTCGTCAACAAGTTTGTTTTTGTACATTCGTCTCGAATAAATCACCGGCGATAATAATTATTAACGTCGTCGTCGTCGCGGTTTCCGCAGATTCTGTTCAAAAATGCAGTTTATTTAACTCCTTTATTATGTTTTCCGCAACAACCCGCGAAATCGAAACACCGCCGACAGTTGGTTTTTATGTGTTGACGACGACGTGGAAATCGTTTTGTTTACCGTTCTCGTAGATCTCGCGCGAGACGTTCACGTTTTCATATAATCGTGTTCTACAAACCCGTCGTGATATTATTATGGCTGCATCCGTCCGTTGAAAACGATTCGTTTGACACGATTCCTGGGCGTCCCGAGCCGTGAAGTTTTCGTACATTAATAATAATCGCCTGGAGTGTCGGTTGGAAATAATTTCGGACGTATCCGGTAGAATATTGCTTTTTATTTTATAATGTCGCGAGCGGATGTCTGATAGAGTGTGTGTAATGCGGTCGGCGGCGCTCACGACGACGCGACGTGTGGTTTCCCAGAACGAGTTTCACGGTTATTTGTTTGGATTCGACGAGACGTGTGTTACCGATCTTTCTTTTCATTCGGAGGACGTAATGGAGTTTGTTGGTTTCGTATGATTCATGAATGAAGTTACACTCGTCCGACGAGTAATTCGAGTATTATACTCGACCGTTTCGCGTTCTATTATTTCCGTCCGAACGAATGGATACGTCGTCGTCGCGACGACTCGGAAATACAATAATAATATTGTGTAACACTGTTAATTATTATCGTGGCGGTGTGCCGAATTGATTTACGGCGGTCTTTTTTTTCTTTATTTTTCAATTTTACCGTTTACTCGCACGCAGTACTATTTACGTATTTTAATAATTCGCATAAACTCGTGTAATATGATATCTCTATATATTCGTACGTTTATTTGAACGTGGAAAAATTGAGGGGGAATAAAGGATGTTTCGTGTAAATACGAACAACGTTATATTTTTAAACACCTCCAATGCTGCAAACAAATTTAGACGCATAATATTTGATGCGAATATATTATTACGACGCATCAGACGTATTTAAAAAATAAAAATAAAAACATTTTCAAATGATAAATCCATTCGATTTGTGGAACGGGAAATATTTAAAATTTATGTATACGATATGGAATTCGAATGAAAATTGACCTCACATAAAATTAACGTTTATCGTTGTTTTCATTTTATTGCGTCGGGTTTTATTACGTTCAGTTCTATTTATTCGATAAACCAGGCTAGACATTTATCTGTTACGGTATTAACCGAAAAATGTGTGTGTTTTTTTTTTTTTAAATTACCCTTTTTAATTAACCTTGTCGTTGTACACGCACGCGTTACATCAACTAGTGTTCGTAAAAAATAAAGAATATTAAGTTATTTTCGACGAGATAATTTTTTTTTTTCACATAAACTATTTATAAATAAACATCAATACGTATCGATTGCGATTATTCCGTTTAATAAGTCTCTCATTTCGGTCGTTTTTTTTGAACGCAAATTCCTCGGGCTCATAATCATTGCAATATCAGCAATATGCATGAAAACGCGCGCGTATTGCGCCATTGCTATATGCGAAATTTCCGTTCTGAAAATCGGAAAAACGCCATTTGGGTTTATGTCTTGTCCTCGAGACCGCGAGACTACCGCTTTAATGCGCCTTCTCATTTGCAATAAAATATAACGATAAAATCGGCCGTTGACGTTTTATGTGTGTTTATATTTTTAGCAATGAAACGGTACCGAGAAAAAAATTGTAAAGAAAAAACAACTGAATGCAATAAATATCGATTAAATAAAGAGTATGCTTGCGAGTGCGTATACTCGTATATATGTATGTATACCTACTCAAAGAGAAAGAAAAAAGAATTCTCTCGTTTATTCTTTTCGTATAGCCTAGCGCATATATATATATATGTACACAATGATATTATTTTTATTCTGTGTATAGCCAAGCCGATACGGAAACGATGATGACGTAATCGAACGGTGATACGTGCGAAATTCTACTGATAAACCCCTACACACCCACACGTACATGTCTGATGACCACGGACGGCACACATATGAACGAATATGAACACATATGAACACGCATACAAACACGTATGGATCGCCTATGCCTGGACGTGAAAAAAAAAAAAACACGCGTGTAAGAGCGATCGTATATATTATGTGATTGACCCGGACGAAGATTTAACAACAACAACAACAACAACAACAAAAAGTCATAATAAAAACAGTGGCCGGTATTTGAAATCGCCAGAATAGTATTAATTAATACGCTGACCCGGGCTCTTTTATTTCATTGGAAAAAAAAAAAAATACGCGCGCGATTTTTAATTCTAAACCCGACGTGGAAACACGCGTTACTGAAATGAGTTTTTTTCAGAAATTTACCGTCCACGTCGATATTTTGATTTTTACCATCGAACAAACGCTTATTATAATAACTTTTAGGCGTCGAGAACTCCGGCAACACCGGACTTTATCGCCGACCGTCCGTCGAGAGACGAGAACGGCCGTGTCATTTCCCGTCGGTTTCAAAGCTCAAACAAACTGTAACGACGACGAGAATTTAAGAAAAATAAAACGTCTACAGTCTACACCGATCGATTTATCTAAACACGTTTTAACTGCTCTTTGTCTGTCGCTTTATCAGCTTTTTACACTTTTAACCCGTGAGCATCGGTTAGTGATTACTATAATATATAATTCATTCTTATCGTATTACTCTTATGTGCATATAGAGTGAGCAAAAAAAATAAATAAATACGTCCGTACTGTAAATACTCGGTTTTAATTATTGTTTATCTGCATAAATAATATTATTATCCGACGAAAAAATAATCCGACTCGGTTGTTTCACCGTAAACCTGTGAAAACCCTTCTGATATCACAGACTACGTATATTTTTCCAAACAATAGCGTATAAACTAAAACACGCGTTGATTAATAAATTATATGGAAATTCCGCGTGCTCGCGATGATAATATTGTTATAATATAATATTTGAAAAATAGTTTTTTATAATTTCAAATATCATTGCTTATTAATCAAAAGTTGGACGCAAACTTTACGGGGGAACAATATTATATTTTTTTATTGTAAACACCGGATGATGATGACGTATTGAACGTACCGAATAAACGAGTTTAAATAAAAACCTCATAGTTTCGCATTTATAATAATATACAACAATAGTATTTATGCCAAAGTTTCAATAATTATAAAACAATCTCACTCTTCGTTTTATGATAAACGCCAATGGAATCCCATAAAACAAACGAGGTACCTATTACTATACTCGTATTTTTACTTTGAACAAAATAAAAATACGCGGTAGTTAAATTAACGATTACTACTGAATCGAATGTCGACAAAAGTTTAAGCTCCGTTTGTATTTTTATAACGTTGTTTTTTATGACATTATATTTACGTCGCGCACGCAGATGTACGACATAACGTCATTCCTACTTCGGCAAAACGCATTAAACGAATCTACGAGCAGTAGATTGTCATTTATATTATAGTAGTTATAATTCATGGCGATGGGTATGAAGTAGATTTTCGAAACGATTTTAAAGCCGTTGTCACGGTCGAATTTTCAACACTCGGAGCATCGAGACATTGAAAGTACCGAGCGAAAGAAAAAAAAATATGATACGTAGATCGACGACGTCATCGTTCTCGATTGGAGGACGTACGAACGATACAAACGGATTCGTCTAGAAACGGCGCGCGGGTGTCGGGGGAACATTGTTAATAATATAATATTATATAACGACAAGCGGCCGTCGCGTCACGGAAAATCCATAGCAGAAAGCTGCTTTCGCTGCACCTGACTGTTTTTTTTCGATTTAGCGGACTGATGTGTGAAATGTGGATATTTATTTTAAAAAAAACGCGCATAGAAAGAATAATATTTTTAGAAATATTGAATTCGAAATGCAAAAATAATACTCTCAAAGTTAATATCAAACGAGAAATTCGAAAACGGATTTTCCAACGTACGATCATAGACATAGACAGAGATGCAAACACTACCGCGACAACCGTTCGACCGGCGGCGCACTGTGCAGCGATTCGATAGGGCACGCATTAAAACTCGGGATGGGCCGATACCATCGAATACAAATATTGGCTGATATTCAGCACCATCGGAATATCGGATCTATAATGCGAGCGGCATATCAATTTGTAACGCAATCATAGTGATTATTATACACCCATGGGCGTGCGCGCGGGGTGTGCAGCTGCACAAACCTCGCGAAAAATTCCGCCTACTTTTGTTTTTGTCAAAACGTTATCCAAAGTCGTGTGTGTACACATATAGAATATACATTTTTTCAAACTTACGTGTTAAACCGATAAGCGATAACTTTTCAATTCGGGCATCGGCCACATTGATAACGGGGCACATTTATCGGTGACAATATGGAAAATCATTTGAATCAAACATAGACCGTTGAAGGCGGTGGCGCGCCATTTGGGAAAAACTACTGGGGTAGCGAATTGTTGGAGAAAAAAAACCTCCAGAAATAAACGAATCGCTAACACATTTTGAATATCGAATTAGAGATTAACAACATGTTTTAAAAGTGTAAAAAACTCGTACGACTTGTTTTAACTGGTAATTATATATAGGTACTAGTTTTATAGATAAATAATTAATAATAATAAAACAATAAAAATTAATAGGCTCGTATTTTTGATTTAATTTAATAATTGATGAACGGATATTTTTGGAAAATAAAAATGAGCTCGATGTTTACTACGGCAATAAAAAAAAAAATAGAGGTCATATAATTTTAATAAAATAGGCACCTACTAATAATTACTGATCTGTTCGATTGTTATACGTTTCTAGTGGAAAAATCACGATTTTTTTTATAGGGCGACAAAAACGATATGATTTCGCTACCTCGCGAAAAAAGGTAGGATAGCTACCCTTCGCGCCACCACCTGTCGGTGCCTATGACCCACTAACCTAACCCACTACCTATCTATAGATTGTAAATAAATATAATCGGTACTACTTACGGCTCGCCGGTGGGTTGCTGTTGAGATTCGGTGTTTGTATTGGCTTTTGAGCAAGTTTGATCGGTCGTCGACGAGATAATTTACAATCGACACTTTATTACGGTAAAAAAATTAAAATCGCAACGTTGAAAACCGAGAAGAACTTTCTGAAACCGCTGTCGACACTAGACTGATCGTCCGCACACACACTGCGCGAGTAAACAGCTGCATTTTTGTGCGTCACTCGATCGGTATCGGTTGGATTGCGTGCGCAGCTCGGCTCGCATTGGCCGTGGTGTACCCACGCAAACGCACTTATTGTTATTATTATTACTAGATTGTTACATAATTATGTATTCATAACGAAATGTCTTATATAATTATAATTACGTAACAATAACTAATGTTTCTGGTGGAAAAACCAAGATTTTTTTTTATGAGGCAACAAAAATATTATTTTGCCAACTCGTGAAAAAAAGTGCGGAGGCAGTCACTACCCTTCGTTAACCCTTATAGGTGCCTATGATAATACGTATAATACACCGATTGTGTTTGTGAATACGTTTGTGTTTAACACGTTCTAACTCTGTAAATTTTACTTTAACCAACTGCACTGCTCTATATTATTTGTAAATGAACATTATAAACGGTATTTCACTCATATGAATACGTATATATGTGTGCATAAGTATATGTTTCGGCTGATTATGTTGTGTTCAATATTATTGTACAAGTATAAAGTAATATAATCGTGAAATATAGTTTTTAATTTTAATTCACTATATGTCTTAATTTCTTATACCCAGACACAAAATCCTGCGCGAATCGTTTTGTACTTCTTATCCGTCAAATATCGCGCTCGCAGAAACGATAGGTGGTATACCATTATTATTGCCGGTGACCCGATTCGCGGTAACATCATCACGTTTTATTAATACCATAGTGAATCGAAACGACGACGGCGTAAACATGTACGAGGCCGAAACTCTCGGACGACCGACCGGACGGATGGCAACGCGTATTGTATTATACAGTTATCACGTTCGCGTGCGATTTCGAGAGACGTTTTTACCTTTTGAATAAAGCGCGATCGCAATAAACGTCCGTGTTTACGTGACGCCGGCCGAGCCGTGATCATACGTATTATTTGTCACAGACAATGCGCGTACCTCCCACACGTGTTACGGTTCGTTGTGTCCGTCATATTCTGCAACTTCCGCGGTACGTTTTTCACAAACGGAAACGCATTTTTCACGACGTCAATTTTCGGCGCGCGCGCGATTAATCTTCAAGACGGATTTCTCGTCCCGACTTTACAACGCAAATGTTTGTCGTCGGTTTTCCTCTCCTGCCCCGGTCTTCTTTGCTCGCAGCATTTTTCCGTTGTATTATTTATATTTACTTATTCGCGACGCGAGCGAATTAAACTCGACGAGAGAGGTATACCTCTACCTATATACGAGTATATATATAATACGACGGTTATGATGATGTTGTTCTACATCGCAGTCGTTTCACGTTTGTCGGCGTTTTCGCGTTTTCAAAAACAAATTAGAAAAAAAAAAAAAAAAAATGTTTATTTACACATGGAAATTATAAACAAATAAAAACACTCGAAACTTTAATGTCTCTCTTATTTTAAGTAACGTTGGGAATTGATATGAAACGCAGCACTCTCTTTTAGGGTGGCCAGGTGTCCCGCGTATTACACGGAAATGTACCGTATTCCGAAAGTCTGTCCAGTAGTCCAGACAAAAGTTTTCGGGACGCTGAATCGTTCCGGTTTTTATAAAAAATACGTCCCGTTCTCGTGCATAAAACATATCACGTAGAAAAAATTACTTAAAATCAAAAATATAATCGTCATCAATAATAATTGTGTTAATATCTAATTATATTGTAATACTAATATTAATATTTATCGTTTGTGGTAAAATGTGACAAACGTCCAAAGAAGGTTATTTTATTATTTAAAAGCTATAACTAATTATTTGAGGTTACACTTTTTGGATATCCGTAAACGCTACGTATTTGATTGAAAATTGATATTTTATTTATAAAAAAAAAAAAAAAACTAACCCCTTTATGACTAGACAACATAAATCTGCGGCTACAGAATGACTACAAGTTATGATAAATGACTTTTTACGGTATGGGAATTATATCGTATTTATTGTTTTTAGTATTTTCACTATTTTCATATTATCAAAATTATATAGTACGTTCATACGAGACCGATTGACACACTAAGTAGAAAGAAAAAAAAAAACACTACCGCATTACAACAATAGGTACTATAATATCGTTATGCTGTATTACAAAACATTTGCTACCGTGATCGAAGGACAAGCGAATCCGTGTAGAGAGAGAGAAAAATGGACTTCTTAAAAACTGACTGACGTGCTTTGTTCGCGATTGCCGAGTGATAGAGCAAACAACGAAAGTGGAAAATCAAAAAGTGTTCAAGACGAAAAAAGTTTAACAGCGTGTGCAGTGAATCCAGTGAATAGAGTAAAATGTACAAAAAAAATAAATATATATAATAATAATAATAACAAGAATATCGTTGGAATTAAAGGCACATTGTTTGGTCTGGAATTCTGGACCGGCGGCGGCGGAACGAGTATAAAAGAGGACAATAATACTACAAACACAAACGATCACAAAACCAAAGAAATAAAACTCATTAAAAACACGTAATTAAGTAGATTGGTAACTTGATTTATTATTTTCATCTATTTCCTACGTACAATTTAGTATTAATACTTTAACCAGGCTCGTGATTTTATAATAACGTTTGACGTTTACCTCTAAAATGTACTTTAATTTCTGTGCAATGCCATTTTTTTTTTTTTTTTCAAACGAACCGCATCCGATTTAAACGAAATTTTGAGTATAAACAAAACATTTTTTATTTTGTTATGTATTGATAGTGTAAATGATTATAAAAAATATCAAAAACTTATTCGTCATAATAACCTCGGCAAAGGTTTAAATTCTGAAGGTTACAAGTTATTAAACTCCTGACGTCCCGACACAAATACAAAAGACTTGGTTAAAGTATTTAATCTTTAGGAATAGTAATCACCTCGGGTTTTAATTTAGACTATGTAAAGTTTAAAAGAAAAAGAAAAAAGATAATAATACAATTTAAAAATAATTAAACTGTGTTTGTATACATAAATAACAAATTTAAAATAATTAATATTTAATCGCCGTATAATATGTTTTTAAATGTTCTGTATAAATGAAAAAAATTAAAAATACGAATAAAATGCACGAGAAAATACAATTTACTGATATAATATTTTGTTGCGTTTTTAAAACTAAAAAATTTATAATTTTGTACCATTGTACGATCGTTTTAGTTTATAAAATGTAAACACATAATATTAATATGATATATTATATTATATTATTCGTTGCATCAATATCAGTCCTAGAAGTGTCTCACATACATTGCGCTTTTAAGGATGGCTATTTTTTTAGTTTCAATTTTATTGAAATGTCATTAAAATTTCATATATCATCAGATTTATATAAATAAAATATGTAATGAACACAAAAAGCCCGAAGTACTTGTTAATTGTCAAAATATGTAAAATGTCAAATTATGTAGTTTTAATAACTTGAGTTTGTATAAAACGTATAATATGACGTGCCCGCAATCAAGTACCTGTAATGATTTATCAAATCGCGCAGTATTATCGTGTCAATAAGAATCTATTGAAAACAAACGAATCTCTTCACACGCTTAGTGTTCCTCAGAGAGAGAGAAAAAAAATACACACATAAATAAATAAACAATCTATAAAATATAATAGTAAAACTGTGATTAGTGAACAGTTCGAGATCCAATTATGTTCCCATCGCGTTCTGTAATGTGTTTATGAAAATATAGACGATGCAGTTGAATTCAGTTCAATAATTCAATACAATCCGATTTCCAAACATGTACCGTTCCATCGACTAACTCGTATGGCATACATTATAATATACAATAATTAAAACCGTTATTGGATCTAAATTCAGACCGTAACTTTCTGTACGGAGTATTATTCCAACGAATTATTAAGAAGGCTTTGTAACTTGCCCTTGCCGCTAAACGATAATCGCACGCGATTCAACTAAAATATACTTACAACGTGTGCTACGGGCGATATTGTTATTGTCAATATTCCGTGATATTAAGGTTGTTGAAATCTCATTACACGGAATCGTTATACTTGCGCGAACAACGAAACCGTATTAACTGGCCGACAGTGTTTTGGCGGAATGTTATATTTTCTCGACGAACGACTGGGAATCGATGTGCGTGGACAGTCGAGAGATAGACTTTCCAAGCCTAGGCGTAAACTGGGAAGGGGTACAGGGCGATTGCTCCCCTATGACAATATAAATGGGCAGAGCCCCTTGATTTGTTGCCCAATCAAGAAGAAAATCAATATTATCGTAAAATACGTATAATAGCAATTATTTGTAAATATTTTTTCGGAATAGTACAATTTTATTCGGAAAAATATTATGATACGACCCCGGACGCGGATTTAAAAAAATAATTATTTTCGACGTGAACGACGTCTGTTCCTTGCGGCGACTCGTAGCCGGAATAATAATAATTGAACAATTTCTGCACAACAAAATGTCGAAATAGGAATAACTTTACCCGTTTAGGGAGGTAATTTATTTCTATCACTGGACTTCCGATTTCAATTATGCATTTTCAATAAATATCACATCGATCGGTTAAATTTAATAAAAAAAAAAAAATGAAATAAATCCTAATAGATTAAAAATTATATTCAAACATTTGAGCTACATACTATCGATGAACTGAGAATAGAATACTTGTATGGTTTACTTCAAAAATCCATGTGAAACACCGCTTCTCATCGTCTCACGAAGTTATATTATATTGTAAAACAATACATTTTATAATAACGATCGTTGACACCCGTAAGTCGAGAGTGTTCGTCTTCGAGCGGCAAACAATACAATTAGGTATTATTTAAGTAACGCGGCGTATTATACAACTCCGTACAAATAAATGCGTTTTAAATGCACGTGTAATATGCACGACAAATAAAGTCGACTCCTTAAGATGTTGACATAATATCGACACAATACAATATCGACGAAATTCGTTAAACCGTAATAGGTACACACTCTCGTTGTTTGCATTGGCGTGCTTCCTCTGCGACGACTCGGTTGTACACCGAGTAATTTATAAATACGTTTAATACCGAAACGATTGTGTCGTTGCGTACAATTATTTCAGGCGATTAAAAACGATTGTTTCATTTTTTCGAATACAATATCACCGCGTGTAAAATAATAAAACGATTAAAACCATCCATAAACATTAGGTATCTGTTGTTGATCGTGTCGAGAACTGAAATATGTTTGACGAAATCGAATTTCGAATCGAACGAAAGGATTAACTTTGTCTCTTTAAATCAGCGAGATGACTATTAGTAATATAATGATTTAAACTCTCGATTTTGCACCGAGATGTTGGCACAACGGTTCGTACAATATATTATATTATGCATGTCGTATAACTCGTTTTTCCTTTGATATCTGAACTCTGTCGGTGTTTTTTGATTATGACTAGAGTTTTGATTAAGAGTTCTGCGACACTGTTAAAAACAACGATCGGACAACGCGTGTCTATAGGAGAGCAGAAAGACAAAGAATGGTTTTTAATTATAAAAATTTGACAACGTCCGCAGCGCGCTGACCGCAATGGATATTATATACTGTTCTCTCGAAATGAAGGCCTTGACGAATTTTTTCATCAAATACCACAAAATTATGCGGTCGTTATCTCCGACGAAACGATTACAAATGCATTAATGCCATACACCGATGGCTGCTGAAGTCGATTAATGAGATGCGTAAAAATACATTGCATTTTCCGTGTTAATGTGCCAACTATAAAATCGATGGTCGCTTCTTTCTCAAACTCGTAAGTTATTACTCGAGACGGATTGAAACCTGCTAATCAATAATGTAATATGAAAACATTTTGGTTTAAACGAAAATCAATTTCACTCATCGCTAAACAGCTAACGGAAACATCGTATTATTTTTGTGTTCGGCGTCGAAAGATCAAAACACACATTTCCGTCGTTGTGAAAAAAAAAATGGTATTTCTGATATTGGTATATTTCTATATTCTATTTTCACTCGTTTTATTTATCTACCGGAGGTACTAAGATAATCACATTAAAAAAAAACTGTATAACAATAATGACGAAAAGAAGTTTTCATAGGCTTGGTTTCAAGTTTTCCCGAGTATTGTTACAGTTTTTTTTTTAAAAATTTTTTATTTAAAGAAATCGTCTCAACTGTTCTCAAAACAGTCTACAACACGTGTTGCGAGTGTATTGTAATTTTCGCAGTATTCCCCGTCAGAATCTAGAAAACTAACATTCAAGCTGTTTGTAATTTTTGTGAAAGTTAAAAGCAACTTTTTGGATGTACACTTTTTATTTGGTATTTAATTAAAAAATACTTTTTCTTTAAATAAATTAAAACTCCTGTGGGTTGTTTTTCGAAAATGTTTAATTGTACTGCACAAAGTTTGCAGATTTTCGTGATTTTGTCAAATTTAAACTTCAAACGCTTATAAAGAAAAGAAAAAAAAATCGACGGTGAATTTTCGATATTTTTCTATTCAGGTAAAAACAATGTGTGAACATTGTTGTGTTCGATTTTCAAAATTGTTGACTAACCAAAATCATATTGAAATTATGTAATTTGCGTTCAGCAGAGCACATGTTACGTTGTTGTATAAACCGTCGATAATACAAGTGTATAATAAAATATTCATATTTATATGTATTTTATCTAATGGACCAGTAATCAAATGTAAGAGTTGGAATGCTATTTGTGTTCTCTTATGGGATATTTCAATAGTTTTATTTCAAAGCAATATATTATGAGCATTTATTATTGAAATTTTTTACACATTGATAATTCGCATTAAAATCGAAGCATCGAAAAACCCAGACGAGAGATAGAGACGAATGATGGAAATTCCAAGAGTTATCATTATTTACATAATTTCAAGTCATAGGTTTTTTTTTTTCACCGTTATCAATGGGTAAATGTGGTAAATAAACGGTCTTATCTATTTTTGCTATTCGCCATGATGCCATATTATTATGCCATTATTCGTATTTTTTAATTCCATTTTTAGAATAAGATTATTTGACTCACAGCATCACTCGTTGCAAATTTCAATATTAATTATAGGTAAATTACAAAATTACACGTCGCAATACCATTTATTATATTTTAATATTATGTATTTAAATGTATATTACCCGCTGCAAACACTCCGGGTTACATTTGTTTGCCAATTTTGTGCGTTTGTTTCGTGTTCATATTAGATGTTGACGTGGAATAAAAATAATTTTAGTTAATAATATTATGAATTCAGGATAGGTACCGCTTAATTGCGGCGGCGTCACATATTGTAATTATTATTATTATTGTTATTATGTAATTGTATACAAGTTATAATATGCCTGCATATTATACCTGCAATAAGACGTATTACTTATCATTACTGTTTTCAATATTATTATTTCCCATACTATAAAACTATTTAATCTGTCGAGATTTTGTACGGTCTCTGCACGAAGATATGCGGACGTAACGTCTTCAGCGTCTTCTTAAATAATATTTTGATCGTCAATAGTAATACTTTTGATCGTAGAACAAACAAAATAAATATCGCAAAATCAACGACTACTTTATATCACAGTTGTCCGTTAATATGTGTTTTAATGCTTACCTATAAATTACCAAAGTTGACTGATTACATATTGTTGGAGGCTTAAATATACGTTTTCGTTTAGAAACGTCACGCCCTTGGTCTGCTGGACTATTGAAATAAATTACGTATGAAAAATAATCCATATAATATTTATCTCGAAAAAAAAAAAAAACAAAAACAAAAATCATTTAATACGAGTATGATATTAACCAGCAATATAATAATAATATAAATAATATTATTATTAACAGAAATTAATGTTAAATAATTCTAAATGATTGCATCATTAAATACGATAGTAATAATTACAATAAAAATCATGTAAACTCGCAATAAGTAAACATAATTTATTCATAGTATGCCACTCTTTGTGCTCTTACATATTATGTATTTTCATATTGTTGTATATCGTTACATTGAAACCGAGGAATTGTTTTCATACACAAACTTAAATAAAAATTTGACGAATAAAAAATATGTTTTAACTGCAACAAAATAATATTTATTATTCGTATTTTATAAATAAATGTATAAGAGATGGTTATTGTGTATGTCTTTAGTATGAAAAAAAAAATAAGAACTAGTAAATGTAATTATATAAAGTTTTGAAAAAAAAATTATACGATGCCAGGAAATAAAATTGAATATTCTCGATTTAAAACTTTTGTGAAACATAATTTAAAAATAAAAATAAATCTTCTTTTAATAAAATAAAATTGTATTTAAATTTATCATTATAATACGCTTTAATAAAAATATATTCATTTAATTTGTACATTTATATCCATCATGAATAAGGGATTGCAGTAATTTTATAAAACAACGTTTAAAACATCTGAAGTTTAAGGTACATTTCATTTACATGTTTAGTTTACAACATATTATTATCTAGTCTGAATCTATGCCTATACAATATTATTTAATAGATTTGTATTTTTTTTAATTACACCACATGATTTATCATTCCTCTTTTTGTCTCTTCGATTATTACGATTTTAAATTACTTTTACCTTTTTATGTTATTATTGTCTCTCTCACTTTTATTTCTTCCTTTTTATATTCCGTGCAGAGTGAAAAAGCTATTGATTTTACAACGTTTTACCGTGTACACACACACACGCACGCACGCACACACACACACTTTTTTTTTTTTAGTAAAACACTTTTTAGTGTGCAGTAAACGTGTTCCAAAACTTCTAATAGTCCCATGTAGTGTATGCAATCAATTGGAAGTTGGATATCTATAGATTGTACTTTGGTTGGATAAAAATCGCGAGATTTCTATTATTTTACCAAGGAAAATCGCAATAAAACCGGTGAAATTTACAGTAAAATAGCAGTGGATTCTTTCTTTTTTTCTTCGCGTCTCTGCATGATTTCTAAGGTACATAACAAATAAGTAAAATTCTCTTTACCCGACGAAGAACGTAATCAATCAATTATAGCAGCAAAGTACGAGTATTTGAAATATGTACCTATATAATTGAATGTGTTCGCTTCGTCTATTGAGTATAATACCTATTTAAAATAATTGTTATAGTCGAAATAAATTTCAAACTCGTTTATTTTGCAATAGTTTCATTTAAGCAAACGGAAACGTTATATTGAATAGTTCGAATTTTAAAATAAACGTAGTTTATGACCTTTTTAATGCACCTATTATTACCAATATGCGTGTTTATAATGCAGTGATATAATATATTTGATGTGTGCGATAATGTGTTTTGCTAGTCGTACATAAATGTAAACGTATATCTTATAAATGCATTAAAACGAAATTATGTATTTTATGGATGTATGTATACCTATTACCTACATAAAACTGATAGTATTCATAAAAAAAACATCAATTTGTTTTCTCCATGTGGCATTAATAATTCCAACATTTTACCTTTGATCGTAATATTCGCAAATATCAGTAGGTACCGTACGGTATGCATAAAAACGAACGTATTTATTAAATTTTAATAAAATGATATTCTGAAACACGTGCTTATAAATAAATATAACAAAATATTTGAAAAAGACGAGTTTTTATTGAACAGTTTACGACACTGGGAATGACCGTTTGAGAAATTAAATAAACTCTAAAACACTTTGAGATTTTTTTATTTTTCTCATTGTAAAAATATTATGTTAAAATATGTACTTCCACCCTTATTTTGAGGTGGTTTCTTTTTTTTTTCTAACGTTCTTCAATTGTTCGTGAAACGTCATATTTGTCGACCTCGTCTCGCACACACATACATATTGACATTCCACTATTTTATTTTATATATATTTTTTTTTTTTTTTTGTTCACCTTTTTCATACATTTGAAATGTAAACATTCGTATTTTTAATGTATTATATATTTATAATATATATTGTTATTTATTTCTCATAACATGTGATTGGTTTTGAACAACATTGCATTCATCTTATACGTATTATTATTTTTCTTATATTTCAATGTACTTAAACGAATCGTGACCCCTGACCATGCAAAATGTTTTCTCCGCTATTCGCAATTTTATTTGTATTTATTTTCATTTAGCTGCGACCCACGACTTGTGCTGAATTATATTTAATGCACATTGTGCGAATTAAATAACGATTCTGATCTTTTCTGATTTCGAATACTTTTATAATGATAGTGTTTCGAGAGGGGAGGTACAACAATAATACACAGTACAATGAATTGTACTTTTCATTTGTTCATCTAAACGTACGCAGTTCTTTATGTCCCGGTAGTATGTCGTAAATTCTCGGGAAGTATTAATAATTTTACGAAAAATGTTTTCACCGACTTCAATATATATATATATATACATAAAACCTATTATGTGATATGTGATATTTTTATTATATTTGATGTGCCTAGTTTCTAAGGAGTAAACAATTCTCTCCGGCAGAGAGTTTCTCGGCCGCCCCCTATGAAATAAACCCTGTAAACAAAAGTAAAGCCATAACGGTACACTCGGCACATATTACGCGTGTAAAAATGAATATATTAGAAAATGAAATATTGATGAATAACAGTTGACGGTCAACATTTTTAATTCATAACTCAAAATAGGTTATCTTATTATGTTATTGTGGGTTAGATTCGTGGTGAAACGAGTAGTCTGAATTACTAATTTCGATTTGATTTCAATTAAAATCAAAACAAGTATTTTTCATATTCGTACAATTATATAGTAAAACGTATTATTTTAACTTTATGCTGGACACGCGTAAATAGGTATGTCTACTAATTAATTCGTTATTTTTTTTTCCCCTTCAATATTCTAGTCTCGTATTGTAGAACTGGTCTCGCGAACTTCCTATCTAGTTATTAATAATTGTTCCAGATTGTTAATGTTAAAATAAATACATTATATGATAATATTTCAATACAACTAAATATTATCTCTGAAACGACGACGTATTGCGTATGTGCCAATAATAGTTTAGATAATGTAAAACCCACATAACACAACTACGAACTAATAAGTCGATAATTATTCATTATAATGATTTAATTGTTGCAAAGAACTTATAGGAAATGTACATATGGTTTTAATCGTACGTCTTATTACATGTACATAATAAGGCACATGAGATTCGATATAACTACTGTAGTAGTACATCAATTATTTCTGAAGAATAAATGAAAATCGTTTTGATTGTTTTAAAAATTGTCAAAGCATTTTTTTTTTTTTTTTTGCATATCTAATAATATCTATTATAAATATTATTTCTCACGCATTTCACGTAAAACGCGATAAATTCGTACGAAAAATAATGATAATGCGAATTTATTGGATCGGAGTTATATGACGAGAGTAGATAAAAGAGTATTTGATTTTTTTTTTCTCCAGCAAATATCCCAACAACGATTCTATAAAAATATAGGTTGACTTTTTCATAGCTATTTGATATTTCCTATCAGCTGACAATTTGACAGTTTTATTAAATTCCGTGGGCCGCACAAGCTTCTTTTCGCAAGACATAATTCAAAACACCGAAAACCCGTTCGGTTGCGCCTCGCGCGTCTCCAGTGAATAATAGTGATCGGGAGTGAGGTAAAAGGATAAAACCGCATCCTCGTTTTCGTAGTAACAATAAAATGATATTATTATTATTTAAACGATAATATAATATATATAATATATACGTATATATATATATAGATTCACATGATCCTCTCCCCTAGTAAAAACTCCTGTGCAAATGGCATGTGGAAACAGGGTTGTTCTGAGGGGGTTCGAAGGGAACGTCGAGGAAAATTCGGAGAAAAATATTAATAATAAAAAGAAAGTTTATAATTTTTTCACTTTTTTAAAGTTTCATGAAAATATTTTTAAAATTATATGTATTAAACGAAATACAAGGCTGCCTGATTAATTTTTAATTATAAGTGAAAATGTTAGAAAGAAGTAGGTAAATAATTTAATGGAAACAGGACCGCTTTTGAGAGGAGGGGCTTGCAGAGCCCACTACCTGGACCACGTGCATTGCAGGGGCCTCGCACTCGAAAGAAAAACTTATAGTACTTTTAATTACGTGTTCCTAAAACTTTTTAAAATTTTTAAATTAATCGAAATAGAATAAAACAAACCGAACTATAAAATCAAACGATTTATTTATGAGCACATTTTCGTGTATTTTCTTTTGTTACTGAAATCGTTATCCCGTGGTTCTATAAACAGCACCCATTTGAAATGTGAGAAGGTAATTTTAGAACTTTAAAACCACGTGGCGATTTAAACTAAATCGAACAGGCAATTGATTTGATTCAAATCGTTATTATAAAACCAAATGGAAATGTATTTTTAACTTTAGGTTGTATATTAGGTTGGAACGCAGAATAGAAACGAAATTATATTCTAACTCGGGCTTCGAAAATTCTGAGAGCGACCCAGAACGGTAATATCACGGTTACCTAAATAGAAATGATAGTTAAGTGCAATGGTAAGTGCTCGCAAATATTTTCACCCTGGTCATCAAAAACAAATCCTGAGGGCAGTGCTCCAAATGGAAAAATTTTCGAACCGGAACGCTGATAAAACAAAATAGCATACCTGTTTAATCTGTCCTTCTGTTCTTACAATCCAAATTGTCACCTCGTTTTAACGATAACAAAGATGTAACTTCGCCTGTAAATTAATTTTTTTTTCTTCAATAATCAAATATTATATTAGATACAATTTTTATACATAAGTATAAATATTGATTTAACCGTCCAATTAATAAAGTAATATGGTTTTGGTTTAGTTGAGGTTAAATAGGTTCTACAGGTTTTGCAATAATGAAAAAAAATCAGTAATTTGGTAGGCAAATTCAACGGCTCAGTTTCAGCGCACACCGCGATTTTCGATTTCCAGTGTTTGTATGTTCGTATGTTCGTCACTCTTATTTTCGCGTCCGCGACTCGAAAGAGTCGAAACATATCTGGCCCCGATCGACGAACAAAGGCGGGGCAGAGACTGCCGCGATGAGTATGTGCTCGGCGCCTCGACGTTCAATTATCTGCTAAAAATCTAAACAGGCAATCGTTAACGTTTCGATCGGTTTACGAAATCAAAAGGTTTTCGCGAGCCGGTAATCTTGAAATTATTCGAACTCTCCGTTTGTGTTTCGAGCAAATGCCCGAAGGGGACCCCCCCGAGCGGGGCGGCGATAATCGCGCGGGGGCCCGCCGCCAGAAAAAAGACTATGGAAAAAACCGCCTTTTACACGACGACGACGGTCGCACGTGCGTGTTGTGGCATGACTGCGACGACGGAACGAGCCGGTTGCCCGACCGCTTCCCTTCACCGCGGCCCGACGCGCACACCGCAGACGACGACGCCGCCGTCGTCGGTGGTGGTGGCGGCGGCGGCGGCGGCCACCAACGCCATACCGGCCGGTCGCCGTCGTTCTCG
This sequence comes from Drepanosiphum platanoidis, assembly GCA_948098885.1. Taxonomy (NCBI): domain Eukaryota; kingdom Metazoa; phylum Arthropoda; class Insecta; order Hemiptera; family Aphididae; genus Drepanosiphum; species Drepanosiphum platanoidis. The sequence continues at coordinate 4,562,452 of OX402537.1, read as the reverse complement.
AGAGCGCGCGGCGGCAGTTCGTCCGGCAACACCGTCGTCAACGGTTTATCCGCGTCCGTCACGCGCGTCTGTTTGTGTTTTGTGCGCGCGCGATCGTTCGTCGTCGTCGTCGTCGCCGTCGCCGCCGCCGCCGTGTTTTTCCTCCGCGTTTCGGTGCGTTCGCGATCGTCTCTCCCCCTCGGGGCGCCCAGTGTTTCCGTCGGCGCGCGTTCGCCAGTGCGTTTTTAAATTTTCCCCTTTTCCCCGTCGTCGGTCGGTGATAGTTTTATATTTTTCCGACGCTCTTCTCGCGCGCGCGACTCGTGTTTATACCTCGTGTTAATACTTTCGTATTTATATATATTTATACCGTGTTTTATCGTCGTTGTGTTGTTCCCGCGCCCGAAAAACGGATACGGCGGAGTCGAGCGGTTTTATTCGGACGTGAGTACCACCCGTCATGGCCTAAGATTAATAAAGATAATCCGTTACCGCCGGTCGTGTCCGCCGTTCACCGGTTCACCGCCGGCGGACGAGTGAAATCGAAAAGATTCTCGTGTATGGAACGGCGGATCCGCGCGCCGCCGTTATTATGACGACCGCGATAATAAGCAGCGCAGGTATCGCAGTACGTACACGGCCCACGGGCTTACGCCGCCGCCGCCGCGCGCGACTCTTTCTCCGTTTTCTCGCGGCGAGGCCGGATCTTCGTCGTCGTCGTCGTCGGCAAAGTAACCTTGGTCCATTCGCCGCGCCGAAATACGAACGCCTTCCCGGTTGGGTGACGAGTGGAGGCACCGAGCGGCGCGTATTCGAACGTTCCGTTAAAATATTGATGTATTTTTGAAAATAATTGTAAAAACCGTTGCGGTATTGCCGATAAACAACGATCGTGGGTTTTTCGTGCCCGAGCGACGATTCCGAGAACACCTGTCCCCGCGACGCGCCGCGTATACTAACCTTCTCGTATTATTAGGTAGGCAGTCGGCCGTCGGTACACGAGGGGGGAAAACAACGAGCCGTACGTATATTAGTGTACTATTATTATAATACTCTAACCGTCAAATCGGGTTTTTTTTTTCTTCCCGTTTACCTAACCCAAACGGCTATCACCGCAGAGTGTACATTATTGTTCGTTATTCACGAGTAATTTTTATTTTTAGAAACCCGCGACGGTTTGTCCGCGTCATTACATGGCGAATGATCCAACGTTCTCTCAGACCGTAGTCTTCGTTAACAAGGTCGGTTATCAGTTTTGTCCTTGCAGATTATCAAAATAAATCTATAAATATACCTATTAATTATTTAACCGAAATCGTAGTTATATCACACGCGCGGCGCGCGGTGTTATTATTGTTTTCAACTCGTCGCTGTTTCTTATTACGTTCGATTGTAGACGATAATGTTTTTACATTAATTAAAAGCGAATTATAAAGCAATTCGGTCTATAATATTATATTATATTAATATATTATAGGTACTTGTTTCTATTGTAATAAATCAATCTCTATAAATAGCTGAATTTTACAATGACAAACGTGTAAGCGTATTCTCGTTTTTGTTTTATATTCTATTGATATTCGTAATTATTTTTTTATTCAAATTATCGCCCTAGATCTTATCATATATATATTAGTTATGCAATTATAAGTCTTATAATATGTTTTATTTGTCGATTCCAGTTTCTTTCACTATAGTATAAATTTCACAGTGATTAGTTGATAATGTAAAAACGTTATCTCGGGAAGACACCATTTAGTCTTAAGAACATCATCTTTAAATAAGGGTGTAACTTTTGTAAAGAAACCTTAAACAAACTCTTTAATGATAACGACGAATATGCGCCTGATATAATATATTTACACAATTCTAAAGGGAGACAAAGGCAAGACGGAGGAAGGGTACTACATTATTTTTCCATTGAATTAAAACCTCGATTAAAACTAAATCTGTGCCCAGGTAATTTAAAATGAAAAAGAATAAAAATAAATAATTACACGCGCGCGCCATAAAAATACTCACCACGCAACATATGTATTTACGCATGTTTTGGCTCATAAACGTGAGTGGTATATTTCACGGGCTATTCAAAAAATCAACCCGGAAGAATAGCTGACCTAAGCGGCTTTGTAAACGTTTTCTCACTGTTTTGATATTGCTTACGAAGCGTTTTGTGTGATGTTAACCAAAACAAAATCAGATGTCCATGAAGTATTGTTGTACGTTACGTGATTTTATTCTTTTCAAAATGTCGAGCTCCCGGAATTTGAAGCGCATAAAAAAAAAAATAAATAACCGATTTCAGATTAAATTGTACCTACGTACATTATTTGTCCACACGTATTTTTCATATGATTATTCGACGAATTTATTTTCTCCATTTTCTTTATAATAGTCCTTGGGTTTATAAAAAAAAAAAATTCTAATAAGTAACCGCATTTTACCGAGTTTATATTCTATATGAGAATATAATCCTGAATATATACCATGTGTGTGTGTGTGTGTGTGTATGAAAAAATATTTTAGAGGGTCTGTTAGATGACAATGCGAGAAATATTCTCGGAACCCCTCTTATCGCCAAATAACTGAGAAAAAAAAACTCGATTCCGTATTTGAATGTAATCAAACGATATTATTTGTTGAAGTCTTAATACTGAGGGGTTGGGAATCTCTTGATATATTAACAGTTTTTCTCCCACACCAAACGAAGGTGTAAAAAATCGTACTCATCCAGATGCCTACCTATACAGCCAAACCAATTGATAAAGTGATTCATAATTTTTTTACTAATGAATATACATAATATACATGATCATTTTTATATGTACTGAGTAAGTACTACTTACTATTTACATATTTAATTTTATACTCACCAATACTAAGGTGCCTAAACTAAATCTTCAGTAAATATTTAATATTCGATTTATTTGATATCTATAATTTATTCTATTTTTTCAGTTATCCCGTAAAGATCTATTTGCCTTTTAAATTGCGTGATTTTATAATTACTGATTATATCGAAAATTTAACCCTCGGATGTATTTTTAATGTACCATATTAAGTTTTAAAAATTGTATTATTTAAATGTAAATATTATTAACTATTATTAAAAACCTTAAAGGAATCCGTAAGTCTGAATTTCGAGAATCTCGAATCTTGATACTTTTAGTTTTGTCAAACTTGTTATCTGAACAACAAATTAGAATAACAAAGAACTAATTACACGTAGGTATAATTCCTCGTAAAGTTATACACTATCTATTGTGACATGTTTATTATAATTATGTTGATTTGAAATAATACTAATTCTTAGTAGTATTTAAAGATGAATTATAAATGATACCAAATAGTACGTCGAAAAAAAGACCAAAAGAAGCATCATTAAAGTTGAACAATTATTTGAACAAAATGTTATTACTGTAGGTACATTTCTATATTTTCTTCAATAAAATCAAATAGGTACCTATTACATTGCTGCAGTATTTCATTTTATCGACACCTTATTGGAGTTCTTGTTTTTATTTCTATTTTCATGTGCGGTATGTTTTACTTTTTAGTACAAACCCACCAGTATACATTTCTTACATTTCCTAGTATCGTTTTACCTTTCGTGACCTTAGTGCTCTTATTTTATTTTAATAAAACTTTAATTTCGATTAATCGTTAGTAAGTATGGATGCAGTTGTTTTAATTAATAAAGGACGAAACTGTAGTGATTATTGTATCTGTAATTTGTATCCATCCGAGATTGAAGACGTATAAAGTGTGATGTAATAATATGTATGTGATAGGTTTGTAAACAATGCATAATAACGTGACTATTGGCTTTATCCTGTGCAATGAGCATACCACGTTTGTCTCAACTCATAATCAGTTGGGCAAGTTGTACTTGACAAAGAAAGGGTATTCGTCGTATACCTTATTCGTTATCTTAATTGTGTTTCTATCAACCGATTGCTAATTATATTTTAACCATCGATGTATTCTAAATTAAAATGACCAACGGTTATGATTACCTGTAATTAATTATAGCAAAATACTAGATAACAAAGTTTGCTGTGGGTTTTTTCATTTTTGAGAGAAGTAGACCTTCAAAAATATTGGAAGTTGATAACTCAATTATGTGAAAATATATATATGAGTATTTATGACCTAACGTATAATACCAGGTCTAATACTATTTGTGTAGGCTTATCTATGAGAAAAAAATCGACACATGACTCAAATGATAGATAATATACTACTTTAAATATATCTATCTTCTAGAAAACAGTAAAAATAATGAGATACTACATAAAAATATTTATGAAGTGTAACTAATGCAATTCATCGTGTTCAAATCAATTTCAAATCTAATCTATTGTATTTAAGTAATTGATATTTTACAATACTCGAGTATCAAGGTAATTGAATTTTTATTTACCTACCAACTTTTTACGCAAATTTATTTAACGCTCGCCTCGATATAATTTATTTATATAATAATTTCTAAGGAATTTATCATTTTTTGTATTAAAAATGATACTAGTTACACTAGAACTTTTTGTCCTCGTTTTTTTCCAACTTTTATCATATTTGTCTGGACTTTTCTTTACTTCATTCAACTCAGATTTCTTCTTCTTTAACTTTTCCCTGAACTTTTTTCTTACGATTAATTTTTCTAGAACACGTTGACTTTAGATTTAAGTTATAAATATCGGAATAAATAGATAGTAGATACTTACTAAGGTTTACGCTCAGGTATTTGGATATTTTTGAAGTTATTATGAATATTTTTTTTTGTTATTTTAAATTTTTTACAAGTTTTTGTATATTTTCATTCTACTTTTGAGCTTATTTTTAGAATAATCCCATTATATCTAAGTACCTATTACTTATCTACATTTTACAACGCCTACCTATGTAAACTTTTAACCGGCATTTTTATTCTACTAAAAATATTTTCATATCCATACGAAATTTTTTTTTGTGATTACTAAGTAAGTATATTATTATTTAATCAATGGTAGGGCAGTTATTTTTGAAACCATTTTACATCTTATCAGCCAGTTGAATTTATGTCAGTGTTTACTGTTTATAAGATTTATTATTAATTATCACAGACTGTGTAAAATATCCACGTGATTGAATTAATCACGAAATCTATCATTTATCATAGAGAGAGAGAGAGAGACAGAAAGACAGACAGAACTTTTGATTTGACAATCAATGAGCTAATGACTATTTATTTCGGTTAATCGGGGTATTTTCCATTTTTTTATTTCTCTACTTTTCAGCCCCAAGTCATCAATGCTCTGGTTCAATTAATCGAAACGATTGGATATTCCTGGTTTTAATTTCGCATCCATTGTCGTCACTGTCGGTCATCCAAAATGCCTGTGAGTCGTTCAATCAACCGGCTTTGTCATGTATCCCAGCCAAATGAGTGGAAAGAAAAAAATACTCCTTGTCTTTAATCCGATCCAAATCCACCAAAGTGACCCCATTTTTTCTTCACGTACCTCCTAAGAGCATGAAAAACTGTTCTACCAATACGCTCGCATACACACATGCACGTGTATTATGCATATCATCAAACGCACTTTCTGAAAGTTTTAAGTCAATTTTCACTTCCTAAGGGTGCAAGATTGGTATAAAATACTTAGTAACTAATCATTAGCAAAATACGCGTTTCAAATAGTTAACAGCAAGTTACCTGAATTAAAAGCGAATACACTCGCATAATATTGTTATACGGTTACACCTATAATCCTTTAGTATCAAATTTGTACGGATATTACCTTAATTATTTCAACAAAAAAAGTTAAAGGTCATAATAATGTATCAGTATGTTTTTTTGTATACATTTTGATATAGTATTAACCATAAATTCATATATATATATATATATATATTATCGAAATAAAATAATACTTTACTAAAACCGAAATATTTTTTTCAAACAATTTTCGACTTATGACTTGAAGTTCTAAACATTTAATTTATAATACCTAAACAAATTCCCAATGAATAATAGGGTAATTCGATTTTGTTTAAAATTATATTATTTCAACAAAACCCAACTAGATCTGTTTATAGCATTTAATCTGATGATTATTCTGAATAATATATTCTGTATGATATCTAAAATTTATAGTATAAAAATGTATCTTCGTCTTGTAAATATTCTTTGTAACGGGTAAAAAATATTTCTACTGAAGTTTCATACGGAACTTTCGTAATAATTCACTTTAACAAGAGAACAGCTTTGTAGAAAGTTTATTCCCACTCCTACTGAGATAATGAGAGATATTATTTCCTATCCTAAAATGTCTACTGAGCACAAATTAAGATCTCATCATAGTTTCTAGTTTTATACTCGGGTTTATTTTCTATGATAGTATAGATTGTTATAGGTAATATCAATTAATTAGTTAAATCTAACTTTGATTCTTCTTCTTATTTGTTTAGTTAATTAATGTAGTTGTATTTTAAATTGAATCTCATGTAGATTTTTTTAAATATTTGTATTGTATAGATAACATCCGAGATAAAACCAGAGATAGAACATAAGAAAAATTCGAATGTGACGTGTGCCTGTAAATGTTGATAAATAAATATAAAACATAATAATTTCATCTCTGATTCCAAATATTAATTCCGATCCTAATCTAATTACTGCCAATTATTTCTAAGAATCATTGTATAAACGTTAACCATTATTATTGGTTTTCATTCTTGGAATATGACAAACAAATTATATTCATTTTTCTCATTCGCGTTCCTAATTTATGTTGAATAATAAAGATATTAATATTTAGATAAATAAATCAAATATATTTTATCGTTATTTTGCTGCCTTAAACTTTGAGCTTAATAGCCTCTGTAAGTAGCATTTAAATATTAAAGAAAAATAATTATTATTTTAAGTGCCTACTTAGAAATACTTTCTCGTAAAAACAACATCATTCTACTCGTATTTAGCAAATAGCCTATAGGTACATAATGAAGTGTTTCGATTTTTATCTTTTATCCAAAGACAGTCGTCTTTGTAGATTTTTGTTTTATCTTATTTTAAATCTTTTTGCCTACCCACTATAAACCTTTATAAAATCTATATTTTTCAGTTACGCACGAGGTTACGCATATTTAAAAGTGCAAATGTACCTACTTAAGAATTTTTTTAAATAATTTTTATACAAGTAGGTACCTGATAAGTGTCCGTTTTAAATTATAGCGTGATATTTTTTCATTAAATTATGAAGTACCCACGTTTTAAATTCATTTCAATATTTCCTAGGTAATATATTTCGAAATAATTACGAATACGCTCATTGTTGTAAAGTAAATTTAAACTTATTTGGATAATATCCATTCTGTTAAATTTTTTTTTTACCAATTCTAGCCTTTTAACGTATCTAAACTACCTCACGTATAGTCGACGCATGGTTTAACTACCTAATTAACCGTAATTAACATACGAAAAACATGTTAGTCGAATGTTAACTTTATTAAACAGTTTTCAACTACCTACCTACATTTTTAACCACTGTGTTATTAACTGCAGTTAAAATTATTGTTAGGTACCTAGTTAATTTGTTTAAATAGGTAGCATTTGGTTTTACGTAAGTATTCGTACTCATTTGATTTTTATTTCTTTTAATCAGCGACTTCGTCATACGTTTATATTATTTATTTAAAAGACAATGGTATAATTTAAAATATTGCCTACTCGTGTCTCCTTTTTCAATGTAATGTCAGAGTTCGTCATACAAATAAAAGAACGCTGTTAAAACATTAACACTAACACATGAGATAAACCATCATATATATATATATATATATGTATACCCAGAAGGACCATATTTTAGGGTACGAACGTCGAAACCAAAAGCATACACTTAAAACCCATGCAACAATTTTACCGTGCTTTCCCTAATTTAAACGGTTTTCGGGATTGTTGCACACTGGACCAGGAAAAGGGGTTAAGGACCGGGGGGTCCATTAAAACCCTAACGTGAGGGGGGTCGTAAATCCCCACAAGAAGCATTATCATCATGGCCACATATTATGGCCACTGCAAATACCAAGTGGACTCCCATGAAATATGACTGTTTTTATTTTTTTTTTTTATTTTTATTTGTAATAACTGTTTTTTCGACCTGCCCATATAAATTGACGCCCATGGGAATGTTTGTCAACGTCATAACCTCTATAGTAAACGCGTTTTTCGTTTCTCTTGGCAATATAGTTTTATATTTATTCGTCCAAAAATCCACAACTAGTTTAAATTAAATTAATAAAACTTTTTCAGATATTTATTTCATTTTATTTTTGATGAGTAAATACAAAGTACAATTAACTATACAAAGTACAGATACATTTTTATGAGGTTTGATTAGGGGCGTATTTTAGAAACGATATTTATGTTATGAAATTGTATTTATTTTTTTTTTATAATTTAATTTAATTTGACTATCGATAATATAATTTTCTAAAAATTGTGAAGAACAACAAATGTTGTATGTATTTTGTGATCTCAGAATTTTGTTAAAATAGTTGAGTAAATTGTTCTTTTTTCCATTTTAGTTATTATATAGTCGTGAGTTAGTATCGTTTGAACAATTCTATGGTGAACGATGATTCTCATATGTGCATTTTTTAAAGTCACCTAAATCCGTTTAATAATCTAAAAGTACATAATATATATTGTATTTTTTGGGGAAAAAAACTGGAGGAAATAACAATACTTCTATTTATTACTAATTAAGTGTCTATTATCACATGTAATATCCACCTGAAATAATAAACTATTTGCTTCTTTTGAAATTGAAATTAATTAAATTATTTATTTATTTATATAGTTTACCTTTTACATGGAAGAAAACCATGGGTTTTACTGTTAATAATATTGTAAATGATTTCTTTTTGCAGATCTTTTTGCAATACCTACTAGAAAACAATTGAAGAATTTCCATTGGTAAGTACCTACCTAATAATATATTATATAAGTTATAATTATAAGTCATCTGTGTTACTATTAATGTTCCAAAGATAATTTTATAAATTACTAACAGTACAAGTTACAAATAACAGTTAATGCACTTTTTAATTATTTATGAAATATCTATATGTGCGAGTGTATGCGTTTATATCCGATAACTATAACCCATTATTATAGTTCATAAACATTTCTCATTTAAAAGCACTGTTATTCATTTTAAAAACATATTTTAATTTATTCTTTACAATCTATATTATGGTTTTGACACAATAAGTGCAAATGTTGGCTCCATTCATTTAAAAATTACAAGGCGTGACATAGTAAAAAATTTTAAGGAGACTTAAAGAATATTAATTTTTATTACTAATCTAAATGATCTTTCCGACCTTTTTTTTTCTCCTCGGAAGTTAATATTTGAAATAATATTTTCGAGTTTAAGATTACCCACATAGCATATATTATATCGCCAGGAAGATTATAAATCAAAAAATATTTCCATCGTATTGTGTAGTATAATTTATACACCGGGTGCTTTTATAATTACATAACCTATAAGTACAAGTTATACTTAAATATCGAACTAATAAAACATCATTTATTAAAATAATTTTGTTGAATTTTAAATAAAGAAGCAAGTTGTACAGTAATTTTATTGTATAAAAATGTATACTCATTATATTATGTTATTATAATAACGAAAGTTTAGAAACAACAATAATGTGTATTGTGTGTTTTTGGATGATAAAATAGCGTGCGTATTTATGTATGTTTATAATTCTGCGGTTGGAGTTATAATCATAAATAGGGTCGTGCTAAATTTATTTCGTGAACAAAACTTAAAATTTAAAACAGAAGACTGTTGTATAAATAAGAAAACATCTTCGTAATAATTTATCGATTTCGATAACTACATTGGTTGAAGCTACCTAGGTACGGGTATGTGTTTCCGTTTCCGATTTATTCTTAAATGTCCTGCCCTGCCTGCCACGTGCACAACGCGAGTCGTCAGGAATTGTATGGAACACCAGTGAAAATATAGCTTAATCGAATAAAGAGCGGAAAAACATATGTACCTTGTGTGTAGAATTTGATTAGATATATCGACAATGGCTGCAGAGCTTTCTCCTCTAATAATACTTCGATGCTCCACTATGAATGCACTTGTGTGTACCGTGTATAATATTTGGTTCGCCTTATCTGTTCTACTCGTTTATTATTGTATACTATACCGGAAGAGCTAGAGGGAGCCGTGATCATAAAGTCAATGGATAACGCACAGACAAAGCACATAAAAATGTGTTTTTATATTTCTCCCAGATACAAATCGGATCCGCCACCGATGTCCGTTACGATAATACCTAATAACATAGGTGAACTGTATTATGAAAAGGAAAATGATTTTCATGTGCTACTGGAAAAAAAAATACTATTTCTATGGATTTTCTTCTTTCTAATATTATTTTCTAAATATATAAGACGCGTAAATATATTGATCATAATAGCGAACACATGAATACATTAAGATAATTTCAATAATTAATTAATTATTCCGATTACTTACTTGAATACTTCGGAAATTATTGAAATTAGTTGTGCCTACATTTTCAGTTTTGAATAATATAATAGCTCGTATAATACGTTTCTATTTAAATCCATTATAAAATATTTCTAATTTATGTAGGTAGGTAAATAATAATATGGGAAATTGTATTAATTATAATATAGACGATGATGTAAATTCATGTTATCAGTTGTATTTACAATTAATTAAAGATAATATTTAATTCATGACAGTAAATACCTGTCTAGCTTACATGAATAACCGAATATGACGCTCGATGTTGAAAATAATATTTAAAACAATTAGATTACGTTGTTTACATCATTTTTGATTTTAAACTATTAAAATATTGTATTGAACCGTCTTAGTATTTAATAGATTAACTGAGGGAATGATTTTTTATTTGTTTCCAGTCATAAACTTTAAATATTCTAATCATTTTTTAGTTTTTATTACAATTTATTTTGTCCACATTAGATAGTTTAATAATTAACAGTGTGTGCGTTGGGTATCTATTAACAGTTTTACTAGTCAATGTTCTGAATTATGTATCTATTTCCATTTGAATGTTGGAATTCAAATTGAATTACAGTTTAAACTTAGATCAAGTTCTTATAGATACCTACGTTTAATAATTTCCAAATAGCCCAGAAAGTTTAAACCTTCATAAACTTTACGTATAATAATTCTACGTCGAGTTCATTTCGCATCTATATTATATTACACATTTATATATTTCAATGATGATATTAAATCGATGTTTCTGAAAGGTTTCGATACCAAAATACCAGTAAGTACTGCTTGTTATTTATCAACTCGACCCTATACAAAAGGTCTTGACAAATAGTATGGTTAATAACGTTATGTTACTACCCGACAATGATCGTACGTGTTAGCGCGAAGTTAGCAGATCATGCGAAGTCATACCAACGAGCGCATTACCATGTTAAACGTGACCGTAATAAAAAAAAAAACGGCAAGCAATAAACATGATATTTTAAAAATATTTTTATGGTGCACATATTTTTATGAAATAATAGTTGTACGTACGAAAATAAAAAAAAATGTCAATTGTTGTGAGCAACGTCATTTATACAAAGTAAAACTGTATTCCATAAGATTCCTATCCCACGAGGATTTACGATTTTAAATAAGTGGGAGTTATTAAAACTATTGACACGACACGTAAGTTGCTATTGAAAATATTGGACTTGTATTTTCTGGGAAAACTAATAAACAAACGAACGGAGCACGAATCGTCTAATTAGATAAACTTAATTTAAATTGATTAATAGTTCCCCGGGGAGTAGGTGACGCGTGTTTGTTAAAATGTATCTAATATTATGGATATTTTATTTTCATCTATAAAACCAAGACGGCGGCGACGGTAGACCCTTTATATTCGATATACCCTCCAAAGTTCAGATGACTCATAATTCCCCCTCCTTTGGTCATTTCCCGTATGCGTCGAGGGGTAATGCGCGTGCATTTATCCCAAGCCCATAATAAGACTTCTCCGTCAGTTTCTTTTGTGTTTGTTGTTGACTTATTGCACCCAGTCATTTGCAGAGAAACGATAAGACATACAGAGAAATGAACCAATACACGAACTCATCAGTTATTATAAGGGGATTGTCTTAAGGAAAAACAAGTGATTTGTGTCTTACTAAATTTCTCTTATCCTATAAATCATTTCATTGTTCCGAGTTAGATTCTATTTATAAAATAAGTTGTACATTACATTATTGATGATAAAAAATACATTGTTGTTTTTGACAATAATCAATTTTAAATGTTTAACATTTATTTGATATAAGAGTAATAATAACGAATATGATAATTTAAAATAGGAACCAACATTTTTGTTTGCCCAGTTTTTATATTAATAACCTAATTTATTATGCTTTTAGCTAAATGCTGACCTATTTAATTTATCAATTATAATTGAAATAAATGATCAAAAACATATCGGGAATTTATATAGTTCAAAAATGACGTTTATATTACATATTTTGTGGTGATCGATAAATTAAAACCAATGTTTAGGTTAATAGATAAATTACATGCTTTTATAAATTGTACGCGGCATTTTTATCAAAATTTTCTTTGAAGCTTTGTGTTGTTCGTATATATATTTAATCTCATATTTGTATTTTCAAGCTACAATTGATATAATATTCCATAGAATTGCGACTGTATTATTATGTTTTTAATTCTTAAATATTTACAAATACTTTTTCAAACTATTTGACATTTCTTTTATTTGAATAGGTTATATTTTTGGTACATTCGGTATTTCCCAAATGACATGTTATAAATGTTATTTTCAAAAGTGACTATAGTAAGCAATAATTTTAATATTTTTATTGAAGTTTATAAAAATAAAATAATATTACTCTTATGTGAAAACAATTTTGATCGATTAAAAACATGAAGTATGTAAATACATTTTAAACTGTTTAGTGAAAGTTTACAATATTATTTTGATTCAAAATTGTCGTTAAATGTACTTACAATAGCTGATATAAAATTAGATGATAAATGTAAATACTATTTGGCCTTAGAAATCGGTCTTTTTCTTAATCATTGTGTCCACAAAAGAGTACCTATAGAGGAGTGACTATTGCTGACACCAGAAAAGCGTGTACGTGAAAAAATTGGAAGGAAAATCCATTTCTGTTCACTTTATTGCTGTCTTGTTGATTTGTTGCCTTTTCGGTGTAAAGACTGGATATGGTTTTTAAGTTTTTGGAATTTTGACAAAACAAAACCATTAAGAAAATGAAAGTTTGATTTATTCAAACAATGGCGGCACTACTAGGGCTGTCTAGTCTTGTGAAATATAGCGGTCGATTGTGTTTAGCGCCCAACTATTCTGCAAATAAATAATTTTGACTATTTTCCCACCCCAACCAATTTTACCTCCTTTTCACATTGTTGTTTTTTAAAGTGAGTAAAACTGCTGGACACGTATACTTAGCTACCACACCATAAAGGTTTAAAAGTTCGAAAATAAAATATAAACCTTTAATAGAACAATGGTTACGTTTCGAATTGCTTTTATAAGTATCATATTTTGTTTACATGAAATACGTAAAACATTTCGAAACTCTAATGTCGAAGTACTAAAAACATTATTTAGCTATTTCATTTTATTATTCTTTAAATTATTAATTCAATTATAATGAGAGAGAGTAAGTTTTTCCGGGATTTTTTCCCCAGCTAATAATGTTATTAAAGTTTCTAGTGAATTCATAAATAAACAATAACTTTTTTAATTACGGTTAAGTCTTCTTTAAACAACGAATAACAATTTTTAAATGATTTTATGTATCTACTCATTTATAAAACCGTATGTGTTACAATAAATACCTATAACTATTATAGTTTATTTAATACTTCATAAGAATTTCTTTAAGTAAATAAATGGTTAGAATTATTATCATAAACATATTTTAGTTTTCTCACTTAATCTAAAATCTAAAATAAAATTGAAATTCATAATTTAATGTATTCAATGTTTGAAAAAATATAACATTTTATCTGATGTTAAGTTGCTTAGTATGAAATAAAAATAAAAATGAACTCATATCTTTCAATAGGTACTCCTTGAGAATAAAAAAAAAAAATTAAACTCAATTATTATTGTATAAAAAAAAAAAGTTACAATACATTTTAAGTTGAATTTAATTGTGTTATGAAGTTGTTTTAAATAAAAATTAAACCTAATCAGTGTATAATCATTTTTATACTGGACATTTATCTTAAAATATATGTCACAAAATCAAAATTATAATATAAACTATAAGACATTTATACAAGTAATTAAATTACACAGTTAAAAAAAAATTGAGAAGTAACTATTCAAGAGCACGTTGGTCTCAAATTTAAAATATCAATTTACCAGCATCAATCACCCGTCATCTGTATCTCATCCGAGTCTTGTATCTTAGCCTTTTTTAATTATTGGAGACTTGAATATTTCGTTTTAAGGTCCACATCGAGGCACCGAATCGTTTTAGTCGAACCATTCAAAAACTTTGAAAAAAAAAAAAAAAAATTATATAATAATAATAATAATATATATAATTTTTCAATATTACGTCCGATGGTGAGATATTATATGATCGAGAAATTTCTTTTCTTCGGACCCAGCAGTATCGTAGGTTGCATTTTTCAGAGCGTGTGTTCACAACTCCGCTGTTGTGAACGCACTGATCCCTTCACTCGTTTCCGACGTATTGTACAATGAACCTTTGGCGCTCGCCCACGTCAGCTTTTAGCAGGTTTAGTCGCGTGCGCAACCGATTTCTTTTTTTCTTTTGTTTGTGCCTCTCCGGCAGATTACAACCAATTATAATATTATATTATATAATATTTTATATTATATTTATATAATATTGTTGTGATATTAACGATGCATTAATGAACTTTACTTTTACAAATTTTTATTTTTGTTATTGATTGATATTTGGCATTATATTATACTGAAAACAATATAAAAAAAAAAACTAAATTTTATTTTTAAACGTCTAATATTTTCTCAACTAGAAGTTAATTGAGAATTTAAACCAGCATAGAAGAACTAATTTACACTAGCGTACAATGAACATTAAAGCCGTTTCTCCGAAACTTAAAGAATTTATGTATTGAATTATACTGTGTTCTCACTACTATGAAGAAAAATTACCCTACTGTATTATTATTAAAATATTGTATCCACACCGTGAAATTAAAAAGCGCTTTCGAGTTTGTTCCCTTCTAGATACACGAGAGTTGGAATGCGGTTCTCGCCTTTGTCACGAATGCGCCCCGCTTGCACACTGTCGTCATTAATTGACCGTAAGGCAATCCTTGACTAATGCACTCATACTAATAATTCTTTGGTTCTAACCGACATTTACGTATTATTATAATAAAATATCTATTATATTAATAATACCTATACATTTTGAATTTAAATAAACTCAAATTTTATTTTACTTTATTACTCACACGCTTCACAGTATAAATGTTTTAACTATAACGTGTTAAATATCAAGAGTTAAGTTTTTAGTTATGTTTTCTATTGTTATGGCTACTACTATTAAACATTATTCTAGCTTATAATTCAGATACTCGAAACATAAATAGTTAATTGTATAAAAACGTATTTTAGCGCGTGTAAAAATAATTACACAATGCAGGCGTATATTAGAGTTTGGACAGGCATCTTACATACAACATTATAACTCAAAAGGTCTTACGCTTTTATATCGGTGATTAGCACGTAATATTCTAAAAAAATATCCCAACATGTTTAAATTACATGTAATACTGTCGACCACCACGCAATCCTATGCGTATCTGTTCTGTTGGATCTTCAAAAACCCGGAATCTACAGAAAGCTTTTTAACCTAGTTTTAAAAAAAAAATGTCTACATTTATTTTACTTTCAAGTAAATTTAGCCTAATCTATGCTCTTCAATACCTATTGAAGTATAAAATAGTTTTAAATTGTTATTGGTACATTTGTCAATTACGACTAGAATGTGTGTTTATTTCCATACGATAAGAAATTATTTTACTGAAAATATCTTTTTAAATAATAATTAATTATAAAATATTGGCTAATATTATAGAAATAATTTTAACTAATTATGAATATTAATGATATCTTTAGTTTTTAAAACGTTTAGACGTGAGTGAAAATTTAAATTTTACTTGTTATTATTAATGTTGCCACGTTACCATTATGATACTTTTGAACGTTTTTATATAAAAAACGAGCGCACTGTAATCGTATTGTGCCTTAAAAATATTAGCTAACGATTTAAAATAATGTAATACGTTCTTGTTCTGTGTTCAGTGAAATCTAATTTTTATTTCGGCAAAAACAAAAAAAACTAAAACTCATATCCATTTTCGTCAAGAAGGCATTAATGTAATACTTGGTACCTAGTTTCAAATTTTATGATTTGTATTATTTTAAAATACAAGCAATTACAATTTTTTCTAGTACGCTTTTAGTTGTATCAACAAAAAACATTTCTTATACGATGTATTCATTCGGAAACATTATTGGAATTCTATGATTTATCTCTGCTTCTGAAATGTATACAAATAATACGACCAACTCGACAAAACACTGACAACGTGTAGAACCCGTTTTTATTATTATTATTATTATTTTTTTTAAAACCGTTTTTCTGAACTGTATGATAAGCTAAGCATATTCTTAATAACGTATTATAAAATAAATTTGAATATATTTTAAATCTATTAATATCAAAGGTACCTACGTTATTTTAATTTCATAAGATTTTGAAAGTAATAAAACCAATTGTCTTAAATATAATACAATTATAAATTCTTTAGTTCTGAGTAAATCCAATTAAACTGAAACCATGGTACCTACAGCAGGGGACTGGTATTTTTTAAAAGTGATTTAAGCTAATACTTTAAACTAAAGAAGATGAAATGCGACTGAAATAATCAGCTTAACATTTTGTTCTTAACAAGACCATGATATATTTAACATTATCTTTTAATCATAATTATTCAATGTTTTTTTTTTTTTTCATCTGTTGAATATGTAAATTTTTACAATTTAGTTGAATCAATTTGGTCATCAGATAATTGTTTATAACTCTGGTATATTAATGAGTTTTAGAATTTTTTTATTTGTAAAAAATATCACAACTATTTAAAATTAATTTTGTTCCCAATGAATCGTCTCAAACCTTAAATAATTATTATTTTAGTACAGTACCTAATTAAAAACATAAACTCAATAAATACCATTTGGCTTATATATATGTAATAATTTACATCCTTATGTAGCTTGATCTATTTTTTTAGTGTTAGATTTAAAGGTTGGGTATGTTATTTTACCACTGATTGGTAACTCAATTTATTTTTTCTTTTATTCTTCTTCAGCGCTTGATGTGTGCATAAAAAGTAAATACAAAATATATTTTAATATGTAAATAAGATTAAAATCTCATATAATAATTTACTAAACAAGTTTTTTCCAAAATAATGTAGTATTTGAAATAAATAATTTATTTTAACCAATTTTATTATTATCATTATTATTATTATTGTTATCATGTGAATTCGGTCATGTTTGTTTAGCCTGACAGTTATCTATATCGCATGCTAAACAAGTTGTTATGAGCAAATATTTGTGTGCATCGTTTGTTTGATTATTGTTTCTAAATTACGTATAGTTCCTTTAGATATAATACCCTTGGTATTCAATTGTCAGATTTATGTACATGCTTAAGGCGATTAACAACTTAAAAATACGAGTAGTTTACCATAGCTATAGTTGATACTAAAAATTAAAACCCACCGTTAAAAATATGTGGTCTTCATAGAATAAATTATGATATTAACATGTTTAAAGTATGAAGCAAATAAAAGAAAGTCAGAAAGCTTGTGAATGTAATATTCAAACGATCAATGTGTTTACTTATGTTTTGTTGTACTTGACTTATAGAATATTATTTTTCCGAAGTCAATTTATTGATTATTATTTCCTATTTTCTTAATATAATAAATAAATACCTATTTATCAATAATATGCCTATATCGATTAAATTATTTATTACAAGACTCGTTAAAAATAACATTTAATAAACTATTTATACTAGGTACCTTGTCATGTATTATTACATTTATAATTTATAGGTAATGAATAATACCCCTACTAATATTATTTAGAGTTGCTAAAATACGTGATACGCTTATTAAAGTTCTTTACAGGTTACCCACCGTGATCAATGCCAATCAAAATATCTCCGTAAATATTAATTTTGTATTTTAATCTCTAAATCGATTGGGAACAATAACATTTAAAATTTTTAGGAACATTTTAAAGTATCACAATTGAAAACCGAAAAATAGGTTTCATATTTAAAGCTATTAAAAATACCAATTTAACTGTAACTGTTTAAAATGACCCCTTATACTGAACTATATTTCAAAAGATGAAAATAAAAATGATATCTTTAGTGATATTTTCATGGAGATATGGTGAACCACCCTGTATATAATGTTAATAAATTCCAAATAAAACGTGTAAATAATTCAATTTTGGTTACAAGTATGAACAATATTTTATGATAAGGTACTTAGAGTTGGTAGCTATAGGTTGGTACTCGACCTTTTTAGTGGTTATTTTTTTTTTTATCGATTGTTTAACTCGAGGTTTAACATAATAAATTAATTTAATAGTTTAAATACATCTATCTATTTACTAAATGGTTTAAATACTATTATTATTCATATTTAATTTGCAATCTGACAAAATAATGAGCGATACGGTATGTTGTCTATAATAATTTTATAGACAAATCGAAGAAATTAAATGAATTGTGCACTAAAAAGTTTAGTGGATCGTAAACGAGGAACATTTTTACCGATAAAACATTAAATGAGGTCACGTGTAAAAACCACTGGCCCTAGACCGTGTTTTGAATTGAAAATACAAAGTAATACGAATTTGGTCCCCGTATTTTATTTGTTAATCTATGTACAAGTCGAAATAGAACGAACGTTTAAATTCTAAATGACTTTAATAATTCACGGCTTAATTGGATGTACACACGGGATACTCGTACTCCATAATAATACTATTTGATAGTATCAAAGCTTACAATTATTTGAATTATAATTCTATTTGGTTCTGATGTCGATACGTTACTGCTTTACGAGTCACTACACCGCATAATATATGAACTCGGACGTTAAAATGCGTGGCTTTTTACACTGTACCGTTGACGGTTTTTGTTTTTAAAAACGAAACCCGTCGTTCGTTAGCTTGCACGATGATAATATAAAATCGGCCGGTCGAATCGCCGACGTGTCCGCGCGCGGCGATGTCGGCACGCGTAAAAGAAAAACGCGCTCCACATTTTACCGTCTGCGTAGGTGCGCGCAAAGAGTAGTAGGACAACAGCCGTTAATCTCCGCGTTCGTAATGTCGCGTTCTCGTCGTTACGAATAGGTGGCACGCCGCAGATGATATTTTCATTAAGTCCTGCTTATTTGACGCCGGTAATAACGATAACCGCGAGCCTAATTTAAATAAATCCCGTCGACCCCGATTTCGGATTCATTTATTTTCCTATTACCCGCGTTCGCCCTAAGCTCGTTTAATCCAATTCCGATCCGTACGCGCGTCGCACGTGACGCCGCATATTATACTCGTAATAACGACAATGGCAATAATAATAATAACATCGCGATATATCTATACAAAGATGAGGAGGGTACACCTGTTCGCGCGGCGTGTACCTCTACATGCATATTTATTATTATTATTTTATTATAAATCCGTCGCTGTGTGTAAACACCGCGTTTATCGGCGTTCGACTTCTTCGCCGTAGTACCCGGCGTTGCGCCCGCGTCCATTCGGTCCGTGTTGTGTTCAGCTCGCGCGCGGTAAACGCACAATAATTGCGGTCACGTACGGTTACCGTCGTCGTCGTCGTCGTCGTCGCCGCCGCCGCCGACCTTGACCCGAACGTCGTCGTCGTTTTGAGTTGTAGTCGTCGGTAATTTTATACACCCGGTCGCGGCGACGGTACGGTTAATGTCGTCGTACACGCCGCCACCGACGACGACGACGACGACCACCGGCGCGCGAGAGAGGGTTATCGAAAAACCAACACCGCGCTCGGGGGAGGGTCGAGACTGGCGGAGAAGAAACCGTGATGGTCGGAACGCGGTATACGACGAGTGCGTGTAGTGCACCACACACACACACACACACACACACACACACACACACACACACTTACCGAGGGTGTTTTGTAAAATTGATTTCCTCTGGGGTTGGTCGGTCGCAGCGGTATAACTAACGATCGCGGTAGAACGTGGGCAAACATACGCGCGCCCGCCGCTCGCGACGCCGGCGGAAAAAACGCGCCGAAATCGTGCGGCCGAGCCGTTTTCGAAAACCTTTAAGGTGCGTGTGCGCGGATTCTCCGAGTCGAGTGCGTCGTGTGCGCGCGGAACGAATGGTTTTTTTCGATTCGTACGAGATTCACGTAGTCTCAATAACGTACGATAACGATTGTGTTCTCCTTGCCGTGCGGTCGAAAACGCCGTGCACGCCGAAATACGTGTTCCCCGATCTCGTTCGGCGGCCTCGCGCGAATGAAATCATAATAACGTACGGTTTCGGATCGTGTAAACGGTCTTTTTCTCTTCGCCTCCGACGAGGCGGCTGCGCCTAGAAGGATATACATACCTATTATGTACCTGGAACGCTATCACCTTCATAGGCGTTAACGTGGCGAGGGGGAGGATCGAGAGAGGACGACCGCGCCCCCCGTGAAAATCTAAGAGGTCAATGTCGCCTCGACTCTCGCGTAAATTAAGCGTAAAATTACTACCTTTTATCGAATAAACGATTTTTTTTGTATTAGTATTTTTTTTGTTGTTGTTGGAATGGTTAAAAAAATGGCATCAATAATAATAATAAATACGAATAGGTTAATATTCATATATTCAAAAATCTAGGCTATCGATGTGCTAATATATGCTTATATACATATTTCCCCCTCCAAAAATAAATATGTTAAAATACTCTTTTGGTTATTGTATTATAGGAAACTAGAAATTTCATGAGAATAAACATTTTACACGTTCTTTTTCATTTGAATTTAATACATTTTTTTAGTTATAGTTTGGGTTAGTAAATACTATACTTTTTTCACTGGAGTAATCGTTATTCGAATTATGTTAGAAGTCATTTGACTCGTATTTTTATTTTTTTCGCACTTATTTAGACTGCATTGCAGCAATTGCAAAATCTAGTAAACATAAATTGTGGAGAAATCCAGATGACGTAATCTATGTCGAATTTGTTTTGATAGCTATTATTCTGTAAAGGCACGTACGCGTGGAATACTTAGTTCTAAGAAGTAACTGGGCAAACAATTGTAAATTACGAAACAATGAAAATAAAAGAAATACACCTCGATATTTTATCAATTTAACTGAAGAAGGGGTGGTAATGGTCAATACATTTATTTTTCGAGTACCAATACTTGTTATTTGTTCACAGTATGACGATGTACACGGGAATTGTTTATTTCAAAATTAACTTAGTTCAAACGAAGTTAGAGAAAATCGAATAAAGTAACTCTGGTTCTCTCGGAAGATTATATCACATGGAAAACTTGTAGGTATTGTGTTCCTGCGGAATTTCAAAATTATCGACTTGTTGACCCAGGTGTCAAATAAAATCTCTTGACCGTTTCCAACGAAAACATATGATGTTTATTTTGGCTGATTTTGTGATGTGTATTTAAATAATTTGGCATACGATAATAATTGCATGGACTTAATGACTAGAAAATTTCAAAAGAAATAGCCAAGTTAAATTTGTTTTGGTATTCTGATCCGAGTTGATTTCAAACTATACAATTTGTAATTTATTAATTATAATCTTTCAGTGATTGATATTTATTGATTTTTAATCGAAAATTAACTAATTACTCGATTTGTAAACTTTGTTATCAAGTATTTTTTATACATATTAATCCACGCCCACGAAATTCACATCTATGCTTATTTCCCAGATTTATGTACACGTTCTTTGGTTTTTCCTGCTTTTAATTGTAGTTCTATTAATTGTTTTCTGTGTGCACCAAAAAATGCCGTGTCGCGGTAGGAAGGATTCTGTTAGATATCTCCATTTGTATTTGTCTCCTTATCCGTGACGCAATGACACATTTTACCGTCAGTATTGTATTACCACTTTACCAGTACGTGTTCTACGGTCGCCTTCAATAACGATGCAGTACCACAACACTCGAGGAAAAATGTGTTTTATTTGTGTAATCGACGAGATTCCCATTTTTAACATCAAACCGTTTTCTAAGGTACAGTTCCGAGATTATTTGACTTCCGATCCTTCATACCTAGAAAATAAATACACTTTTTCAAATAGCTGATCGAAGTTATTTTCTTCGTTGTTGTTCTGTAGTAATATCAATTAAATAACGACTTATGTATTATATAATATTTATATCAGGGTTTATTCAGAGTATTCTTACCTATAAAACTGTGTATCGTTTAATAAACCTCATTTAAAATTCATTATGAAATAAATCAATAAATGTTTCGTTTTAATGTATAAGGTATTTGAGTTGCATTCGTTACCAATGATTTTTCTCAGCTACTGATGACGTGCGTCATGTGTGGTTGATAAATGATGATATTTTAAAAAGCAAACTTATGTACTCGTTTAAATCGAAAACAATGTCATAACTTTATCTCAAATTGATTTTGGAGTATATTTTTTTCTTCTTCGATAAGTCTGTTTTGGATATCAAATTATATTGATGTTTTATGTCACTTGCATATTTCATACGAATTCTAGGTCAACATTTTATTAGGAAGGATTTTTGGTGTAAAGACTTCATAACAATAAGAAGAAAAAAATTGATTTGTAAGCGTTTTGTTTGAACTGATGTAAAATATAATATTATATGTATTATTACCATCACGCATGTCTTATCCGTCTCGCTGTTTCACATTATGTTATCAGTTACGATTGTTAGATATGAACATTTTATAGAATCATTGATTCCTGATTGTCGGAAATCTTTTTTAGTCTTAAATCTTTGTATAATACATTTACATAAAGTTTTATTAACTACAAATTTACTTACCTATTTATTACCTACTATCTAAGATATAATTAAGACATTAAAATTAAGTTTTGCGTAATTGTGTTTATGTATGTGTTACGATATAATATAGAACAATATTACTATTATTAATATAAAATTTATATTAAAATTTATAGTTATTATTTACAACAGTTAAATATTCATTAGTATTTCATTTTATATTTCAGTCATTATTTATATTTATGCCTTTATACTTTTTATTCTTTAGCTGATAACCAAATATAGAAAACACAATAAAATATAAAACAAAAGTTTTATAAAAACGACAACAGATTATATACGTGACGTATTATCAAATACCTGGTATACTTTTAATTTTATTTGATAATTCGATCCTATTTTACTTACGTCTAACTTAGGATCAGTCGGTTAGAGTTTGATTCTGCTTGACGGTAAAGTTTACTTAACGTTTACTTAACGTTTACTCAAAAACGTATTTTCGGTCGTTTGTAAGTCGATTAAAAGAAAAGGTGAGCTCAAACTGGGCTCGGATGAGATTCTGGTTTCGGGTGATTGATATTATAGTGATTGGTGGTTCTTTAAATTTGAAACCAATATATCATTTGCTTTGGAAAAACGATTCCTAGTGAAAGAGAAAAAAATATCTTTTATAATCATTTTCCGATTAATCCATCACACGTACATATTTGAAAATATACTAAAAATAATGTGATGGTATTTTCTCCGTACCTACAAATGTATTATTTATTATTAAAATGTCTCTCTCCCGTCGTATTCAAATCACGTTTATTATACGTGTGCACAACAAATGTCGTCGTACAATTATTATTTCAAGTAAATCCCTGAAAAAATAACCTTTTGTCTAATTGTACTATTGCATATATTATTAAATTCATTGTTTACTCGCTTATAATAAAAATTTATAAAAAAAAAAAGAAACTCATTTTCTGCATGTCCATCTGTTTCACAACAGTAGCCGACGAATGGTACATGTTGGCTTTCGTTTTTAAAAGTTCCCCTACTCACTATAAATAATGTGGAAAACGTTTTTACAGCTACTCTTCATATCTGCGATTTCATCTCCCACCTCGTCGGTCGGTCGTTCGTCCTGTGCGCTGTCATTTTTCGTAGAACCTCCTAGGTCGCTGCTGTCGCGTCGTAGTTATTACAAGCAAAATCATAATAACAACAGTGATTGCTCGAGTTTCGTAAATACGCGCGGGTCGTTAAACCTTGAAATAACAATGCCAATAATAATAGTAATGATGAACGTGTACCATCGACCTATTCTCGACCAGTCAATATTGACAATTTTCAGCGTTCCTTTCGCAAAGGGTCCATCATTAATTTTTAGATTTCATGCTCATTACAACTTACTCAATACTCATCTAATAGATAAAAAATAAACTCTCGGTTCGTTATCGATAATAAAACTCTGAAATAAAAAACATTGCCTCATTTAATTTTAGATTTTGCCTTAGATTTTAATTTAAAAAAAAAAAAAAATGTAAAATGCACAGCTTAGTGTAAAATTAATGTGTTTTATATGACATTATTGATTTATTTGTAAGAAAATATTAATTTATTACAAATAAATCAATTAACTATTAAACTGTAGTAATTATTATTATATTAACTGGGTATCTGAAATGAAAGTAGTTGTTGAAAGCAGGTGCGTTTGTAGTATTTACAAAAATTGTCAAAATGATCGGTACATTATTTGAAAACGTATATTAGTTATTTTTATTCAACCAAATATTTTTTAATGTGAATTATGTTACATTGTGGCATTTAAAATGGTTTAAACCCCGAATCACGATCATTTTAATCGAAAATAAAATAATAGTTACATTTGACATACTTTTGAAAGCAATTTTGATTCATAAAAATGCTAATTGAAAGCAATTTTGTTTCATAAAAATATGTTTTATAAGTTGTTTGATGTTTAATAGTATTTTAACTACTTCAATATTATGACCCTCAACTTGGCAATAAATAAATTAATCTCGACGTTGCTCCTCTGATTGGACAACGTAATCCCACACTGTTATCACTAATGCATTTCTCCAATACTCTACTCTAAAGCTTCTGTCCCGTAAAATTAATCATAAATCTATTTCAAATATCTTTCGAGCGTAAATTCAAGTATAAAATATGCTCTGATAAAAATGTGAAAAATTAATCATTAATAGTAAACAATGTAGTGACTTGAATCTCGTCAAATATGATTTGATATATGCGTAGATGTAATTCATTGTGAGTGAAAAAATAATGAAAACGTAGAGTAAATCAATAACATAAATCCTAGCAAAAATTATTAGACTAGACCCAAACTATCCCGGATCAGTAGTAAAAACCTATTGTTTAATGAACCGTACCACGTCGGACGTATAAAATTTCAGACGAATATATATTTTATATACAGTGTATTCATTTGTTTTTTTATAAAACATGTGATAAAAAAAAATGTGTTTTTCATTCATTTTAAGCCAATAAATAATATTTTTACTGTTATTTCTATCATAAACCGACCATAACAAAAAAACATTAAATTAATTATAAATATTTATTAACACTTGTGATTTATGATTGATGATTTACTCGTTTGAGTTGTTTTCAAATTCTGTTTTACGAGTGTGATATTTAAATACTTTGCTGACACCGTGAAAAGCAAGCTGTAAAAAAATTCTTAACTTTTTCCGTGACTAGCTGAAGTGTTTTATCCAGATTTCGATCATCCTTCCCACTATTTTATGATGTTTATACAAAGTTATGAGTACCTTTTTTACAATAAAAAATAGTATCACACTATTACAAGGTACAACTTGAATAAACAAACAAATAAGTGTCCCTGAAACGTTATTGTTTACTACATTTGAGTGTTAATATATTTTACACTCTTATTATTATTATTACAAAAAGCTTATTTGGTTTTAATTATTCATACATTTTGCAAGCATCTTTTTAATATATGTTTAGAATTATAGGTTTTTAAAATTATTTAAATCGGAATATCAATGCTTTATAAAACTATTATTGTATCTATTAGGTATTCTTCTTACCTACTATATTGTTTTTCTGTTCTTACCGTATATTCTATTTTCTTCTCTTGGATTTGAAAATATATTTATTATAATGACAACGAATAAAAAAAAGTAATAAATAATCGTAAACGTTATAAATTACACGATAAAAATAAGTAAACAACATTAAGTTTACATTGCATTTTTTTATTTGACTAAAAAACAAATAAATGGATCATAATATTCTTGTTTAATTTACAATTATATAGCATTACATAAATAACATTTATTTGAATTACAAACAAGAAATATGTCAGAATATTTTTAGAATATAATAATTTAATAGGTATTGAGTACAATATCCTTATAAGTATGTATTTTTATTAATTACTTACATTCAATTACCCAATAATCAAATTCGATTGTGTTTCATTTCAATTTAATTTGTCGAATATTATTTCTGATTTTTAATCGAATGTCATATTTTATGAATTCTTACTATTAAACACTACCCCGTTCTTATAATTCATTGGTAAAACTGTAAGATTTATGATTAATGATAACTCAGAACTTTATAAAGATAATAAGTTATTGTTTCATTATTATTGACATTCAAACAAAACATTATTTCTCTTAAACAAAACGCAATTTAATATTCTGTATTGGCTCGAGTGCGTGTAAAGTAAAATCGTCATACGGTTCCTATTTTTGAACAGTCGTTGAATATAAACGTATAAATCATCAATGATTTCGGACTGGTCATTTTTTTCAGTTTCATTTCGTACTTCACTACATTTCTTTTTCTAATAAAACCTCCGATAAATCCCCTAGGCTATCGAAAAACGAAGTTCTTAATGGTGGCCACAGTGCTATTGTTACGAATTGTCCAGCTATTTCTATTATCATTCATAATAGGGTAAAAATACAAATTTTTGACCCGGTCGAGCTGTGAACAAATTCGCCGATGGTAAATATAGGAAGAATATATTCCAATATCGACCACCGACAGCCGCCTTCAAGCGTCGATAATGTCTTTTATCGTACAGACGGTTGTGCCTACTTTTTATGATCAATCCCTTGTATATACTTGGCAGCAAATGTATTTTATTATGTTATATGTTATACTGTTATTAAATATCATGACTAAAAGAGTGAAAATGTTATAAAATGTGTGTATCGTGTATGTGTATTATTTTCGTTGATGTTCGCTTTTAAACATCATAATAACGTGGTTTGACGTTGATTTGTTTTGACATACCAAAAAGCCATAGCTTTAAGTTGACTGACTTTTTCACTAGTATTTTAAAATAGCAGTTCATATAATATTTAAAAAATAGAACACAATATTATTATTATTATTTGATAAATGCACAAATAAAACCATTGGAATTATTTAATTGTTTTGTAAAAAATCACAATGTGTTTCTTACGTTTTATAGGCTTAACTTAAATTTTACATTGTCACGTTATCCAAATAATATTGTATGAAATTCATAAAGCTTAGTAAATTGAACACGGTTGTTCAACATAATCGTTAAACACATTGTCGGTATCAATCAATGCGATAATGCAATATTGTGTTTTCAAATACCTTACGCGTATTATTTAATTTTTACATTGAGAAATATTTTCATTGATAAAACGTATCGGCCGTAAACCTGTTAAAGAATCTACTGAATAACTGATTACCGACCAATGCACACGAAAAGCATCATAAACGATATACATTTTAAAAAAATAGTTTTAAAACAAATTAGTTCTTTTCAAATAATTTAATATAACATATTGTTCAATGTATATATTTTTCATTAAGAAAAGTATACTGTTCAATTTTTCTCAAATAATACGTAAATGTTTTTGGACGAGCCTGTACGTGTTGTTGAATTTTGTAAACAGGTCAAAGTAAAAAATAATCTTGCGATGAAAAGTATAATTAGCAATCACAAATTAATGCGCCTAATTGGGAGATCTTATTTTCATTGTCTTTGTTTATTTTTTTTTTACAGAAAGTTTAATAACACGTCTCCTTGCATAAAATGTACTGAACAAAACAAACACAAATACACGTATTAAGTAAATGTCACTTTCACTCTAAACGTCCATTCAAAAGACGACGGTACCTATATAATTTAAAACAATTACTTTTTTTTTATTTCTAAACAAGTTTTATGTCTGACCTTTACTTTCTGCGAACAATCGATAAAACTAGCTATTACAATAATGCTCTAAAAGACAATAGATAAAACTGTATTTATAGACATAAAACACACCTTATCTATGGATAAAACTTTCTTTAACTAAATGCTTGTTGGTCGTTTTTCCAATTGACTGTGTTATATATTTTTTTATTTTATTTTTCGTCAACCACATTTATGTCTTTCGGTGATACATTTCGAACACCTCAAATCTTTTACAATCTCTTCTTAGGACACAAAAATCAAATATTTTATTTTGCTCATTTTTATTTTTTATTATTTTTACGTAAGTTCTTACAACTTCTGTGCATTTTTCTAGTATAAATTGCTTAATAATTCATATATAATGGCAAGTTTTAGGTAACATTGTTGCAGCGATAGGCGTTGCACACTCATTATTATTGTACCCTGCCGTGATATGATTTATTATACAATTATTGTGTTTTTCATCAATTCAAAATTAATTGGACTGACCGTTAAGCTGACGTAAAAATAAAGTTTACACTGTCTGAATGGAAAAAAGTTTAAATAATAAATCAACATCGTGTTACAAATGATGAAAAAATAATAATTTGAATTGACAAAACTGTTACAAAAAGAGAACACATCTTTCTTTGCGTATACATTTTCTTTTGTCCTTATGAATATTTCGTATGCAAAAGTACTATAACAAGCTATGTTTTAGTAAGCAAAAGCCTCTCCTAGAGTCTCGGACCGTGTAAAATATATTACTACAGGATAAATATTCTGATCATATGCTTTTTTTTCGAACTTGCATAAAAAATGAGTTGAAAAAAAAATGTAAGATCATCGTAAAATATATTCTAAGATGACGTCTACGCGCGTACCTACTCTCTTTGAAGCTTTTCAAAATGATCTCGTGCCGATTTCGCCAACATCAGCGAAAAGCTCAAAGAACATTAACTGATTAATATACTTGGTGAAAGACCATTGCTCCAGACCAAAGACACAATAACTCACTTGGCATCTGTAAATATTTTTTTTTTAGAGCAGTCTATTGTATACATTATAATTTGAAAATCTAATTTTAGTTTTATTCAACAATTGTATGTGAACAAAAGTTATCAAAAAAATGTCTATAGACACAGCGAATTCCTTCTTCGTCAAAACCATCTTATTTTAAGACAAATCTTATATAATTTCTTCTTTTAATTGTGTTGACATTTTCCTGTGAAAAAACGATAAACTAAGTAAAAATCATTTACTGGCTATTGAGTATATTATTTATTAATATAATAATGTTAATTGTACATTTTTTTTTTTTAGGAAATCGATTAGATTTACATATTATGATGACCCGATTTAACATTGAATATACCCGGTGGTTGCATATGATATTGCGCAATTCGTACCTACTGCAAATTAAGATTTTACAAACTTTCTAAACACATTGATTTTACACTCTGAATTTTAAACAGTTTCCTTAGGTGAGTGTTTTAAACGCTAAAACTAAAATTTAAATAATTCTGTAGTAAAAAAACATTTAATGTTGAATAAATCTATTTAGATATGTACAATTCTTTTAGATAATGAAACATAATAATTGAAAATGTTTATTATAATTTAATAACTTTGAACTAGCAATGTAATTACACGAATGTAGTAAAATATTTTTTTATATGTATACGTGTGTGTGTGCAGATTCATATTATATAGGTCATGCGTTTTTATGATAATTGTAAACTGTTGTACTTCTTATCAGTTAATGTATAACGTTGTTTGAAAAAAAATAAATAGTCGTATAGTTTTTAATCTTTAATAAAAGCTAAGAGGACGTTTTATAATCGCGTTATTCAAAAGTAAAACCCAACACCATTCAATACGTCATAGTTGTGATGTAATGACTACGTTGTTAATTATAAATAGAGAACAACTTTATTCGTAATGTTTTTATTTTATAGTAATTTAAAAATAAAATGATGCATCACAGACTAAAAGTTTTACTTTTAATTAATTTTTTATTAAATCCTAGTGATATTCTTATTATATTTATTAAACAATATAATCTAGCAAAATAGCAGTTTTTCTAAAAAAATATCATTGTTGCGGACGCGAAATATTGGTCATATTGACATGGTGGTAAATATAATATATTGTTAATCGCTCATAATATTTTAAAGATGTTGTGATTTTGATAGAATTGTCATTGTAGAACCTATCGAAAAATTAACGCGTGACGTTCTCTTTGTGAAGAACAAGAAAAATGTATCCTCAATATTTTATTCTTCTGTTCTAGGCTGTTGTTTTATCACTTTAATCCCAGTTACTCTTTTGCACAACGAATAAAAAAAAAAGAAAAAATCTGAAAATAGTATACTAGGTTTATTTTTACGTGAGTAAATTAATGCCTAAGAGGTATAAATCACGTGCAACTCACACTTCTACCCTCTCCCTAAGTCTTTATCCTATCCCTTTCATTCAGCTGTGCCGTTTTCTACTGTTGTTGGCCCGAAAAAAACTCTGACCTTACAGTCACGCAAACCTATCCAAATACAGAGGTCTAGTGGTTCAATTTATTCTACCGTGTATTGTGATAATATAAATCGCACAAACTACGTTACATAATATGCCGTTTTAATGTTTGATGTTAATTAATAAAATAAGGTAATGTGGAAGGATGCGAAAAGACCTGAATATATTATCATGGGTGTTACCAATATTATTACGACGATGATAATTATTAGTATTGGATATTATTATTTTTACCGCGATTAGTTTTCATTCAATTTTACACCGCGTATGAAAAAATAGTAGTTTAGCATACAATTCTAATAGTACAATAGTAGGCCATTCAAATATATAAACATATATTATATAATATATTTTTCTATAATTACTACTATTTAAACATTTTCGACGATTAATCGACGTGTTATCGTGTTTCAGATTAATCGCCGCACGAAAATGTTGGAATCGGAAGCCAGCTATGAGATAATATGCTATAAGAAAATGTAATCGGTAAGTTTTCCTATTGTTTAAAACTTACTGTGTGGTCGATTCGTACAAAAAGAGACTTTGTACTAGAATGAAATTATATTTCTCTGTTGCGAAACAATTTTTGTTTAAATCATTCCGTTGGGATAAGAGGATTTATTTTTAACAAGAATAATTCCGACTGTTGTATTTAATGGTGGCTATACAGTAGCTCCAGCCGATTCGAATTGAAAAAATTAAATCCCAATAAATATATTTTGATTAACGAGGGGTTACGCGATTTGGCTATATATTATAAGCAATAAGCTAACTGTAAACTTGAATTCTAGAAATATTAACGAAATTATATGATTTTTATTAGGCCAATACCTAGTATAATATGCTTATGTAATATTATCAAATTGATCAATCAAAAGCTCTATTTTATAGCAGTTTTTTTATATTCAATCAATTTTACTATAAATAAATAATATAAATTATAAGAACTTATTAACGAAATTGTTAATACATTTCTTGTGATTTTTGTTGGTTACTAAGTCAAAAATAATAGTTTATTAAGCAAATATATGAATTATCTGCTATTTATCAATAACGGCAATAACTTATAAATGTTTAAACTTATATTAGTTTATTGTGGATTATTATATCCACTATTTTATAGATATTACTATGTAAAAGTAAATTGTCTGTTAAAAATTGAGAAAAAAATAAGGTTGAAAATAACTACCTAATAAGTCAGTAAATTCAAAAGCCGCGACCCGTGGGAAAATTTTCGGTTTGTACAGCTTGATCACATCCCGTGAAATCCTCTTTTAGTGCGTCGATGAAAGCCAAACATAATCGTCACTCTGTCACAAATTTCACTCTTACAAATAAAATAAAACGTGTTCGTGAAAAACGTAAGTGGTATTACGTATATAATGTGATCTTACTAAAAAAAGATTGTTCAAATATATATATGCCTCCTTCCCTGTATTAAATCTACATGGTACAGCGTCACTTTTTCTCGATATGTTTTGCAAAAACCAAAACATTTATTAAACCGTACACAATTGATAGCAAGGTCACGACACAAACTAAGAGAAAACAATTTTCAACGCATATTTTGTTTTATAATACATACAATTATTGTCATTATAAAGGTTCTAACGAGAAATATTTTGTTTGCTAAATTGTTATATCTCCATAACTCTTGTGATTTATAAAAATTACTAAGTGTGCCGTGTCGTTTGAAATATTTTAGATTAACATTTGTAGACTGAAGTACCTTTATATATTTGATACAACCGTTATGATTTATGCTTATAAATTGTCATTATCTATGATTACATTCCTGTATAGGTATTTCTATAGATGCGTCACTTATTTATATTTTATATGATTGTCAACTAAAACGTTAAATTAAAAAAAAACATAATATGAGAGGTACAATAATTATTTAACAATGATTTTATTTGTTTATTATTAATGAGTTGTTAAATGTTACTTGGAGATTGAAACCATTCGATCTCTATCAGTTTAATAATAAGCAATATTGTTCCGGAACATCATACCATAATAAACATTTACCAGAATATATCTGTTATTCGTATAATATTAATTTCACAAGAGCGAAAACAAATGGCATAACAATAGTTTCTTATGTGCGTGTAGTTTAATCAGTAAAAATGTCAATAAGAAAATTGCATTTAAAATATTTTGAGCTTTTAATTTAGGTTATAGCTGTAATAGAACCTTAATCTTTTTGTTTTTGTTATTTATCTTGTTATACAAACAAATTTATCAAATTATGTTAGTTTTTTAGAGCTCTGTACAATACTAAGAGATAAACAAGACTTCAATTTCAATTAGTCTAAAATTATATTTAATGATACGTTTTAACGTT
The DNA here is from genome assembly GCA_948098885.1 of Drepanosiphum platanoidis. NCBI lineage: Eukaryota > Metazoa > Arthropoda > Insecta > Hemiptera > Aphididae > Drepanosiphum > Drepanosiphum platanoidis. Next base: position 4,529,218 of record OX402537.1, on the reverse strand, counting down.
TTCTTTTAACGTGATTTCATTCTTCTAAATTATACCTTTTTCTTTTACTATAACATGGTTTTTATTTTTAATTATTAATAAGTATTTTTAAAAGCGATTTGTTCCTATGATTAATGTCTGAAATATAGGTATCTGTTTGCTTTAATAAAAACTTTATTTCATTACTGAATTGTGGGATTGGTAAATATTTTATCATAAAATATGTCTTCTCGTTCGTCTTTTTATAAATGATTTATTTTCAAGTTCATCACTCTTGGAGAGATTTCAATAAAATTCAGCATGTGACTTGATTTTATAGCCGATCCAAACAAATGGATATATTATTATTATTATTATTATTAATCACCTAAATACAATGTTCAACGATTTTATCAAATTTGACTCGGAAATCTTTCACTGCATTACTTTTATAAAAGACAATATATGTCTATTGGGAATAGCTTAAGTGCGTATATGTTCGGTCATAAATATATATTATAATATTCACATGAAAATGTGAAAATCCAATTTAAGAGACCGTGCTTCATACGAAACGGAGTAAGAGACAATAATCCGAAGTAAAACTCGAAATGATTCTGTTGAAAATTTCAATATTTATATCGATGGTCCCTTTTTGTCATTTTGTAATGCTTAACCTTATTTTGGTGATATGAGCTTTAAGATCGTGTTACTGTAAGAATAATATTTAACGTAATATCGGTTTTGTCTTTTTGTCGGGAGCAACTTTATAGATTTTCAATATTATTATGTTCAACTAAAACCAAAGTATCGTCGGAAAAACAAATAATCTTACCATTAATTTTCAAGTTAATAAGTCCATTAATGTACATAAGAAATAATTAAGGTCCTAAGACGGTACCCTGAGGAACACCACACTTAACAGTAACAGGAAAACTAATAAATTCATCAATTCTTACTACTTGTGACCTATTTGATAGGTAAGATGAGAATAGAGATAATCCCATGAATACCACTATGTTCTAACTTCCTTATCAAAATATTATGGTTGAGTCAGATGCTTTTTTTAAGTCAAGAAACATTCTTATTACATTATTGCTTTTATCAAAACTTGAATGAATAGAATCCTAGACTTCTATCGAAGCGTTATTTGTAGACATACATTTCTTGAACCCGAATTGATCATTAAAAAAAAATTATGTTTATTTAAGAAATGTAGTAATCTTTTTTTTTAGACATTTTTCAAATATTTTCGAAATTGATAGCGATAAAGAGATTGGTCTGTAATTAGTACAAAGTTCAATATCCTCTAATTTATATATAATTTATTTATGTATATATTATTTACATATAAGGGAACTATTAGTGCTTGTTTAAATTTTGTAGGAAATAATCCAGATAATATTACTTAATTATAAATAATACCTAGAGGCGTTGAAATAGTTTTGCATGTATTTTCAAATATTATATTTGAGAGTTGTCTTTCAAATTCATAATGTAATCCTCAATCTCTTCTAAAGTAATAGGGCTTAAGTAAATTGAATCATTAACATAGCTTTTTTTTTTATGTATATAAGACCATGATAATTTTTTGTAGTCATTAAATTTTATTTGCCTGAGATACTGTTACCAGCGTTACTAAAAAATAAGTTGAATTCGTTTGTAATTTCTTGATTATTAGTAACTATAATATCATCATTATTTTAAATACCATTAATAGGTTTATGATCACCAGAAGAAGAATTACTAACCTCATTTATAAGAGACCATAATTTTTCTTGTTATTATTATGGTATTGAAATTCTTTTTATAATACATATTTTTAGCTTCTCGTATTAAATGTCGTAGTAAGTTTCTATATTTAATGTAATAATTATCAGCTTTTTTATCAAAAGGAATCTTTAGTTTTTTAGAATACAACTATACTCTACGTCTTATTCTCTTATTGATATCAATAAATAAAATTGTATTGCTTAAATAGTGTTAGACATTTATAAATAAAATTATCAATATAAATCCACTTGTAATGGAAATATATAAAAAAAAAAAATCAAAGAGGCAAATAATGGTCTTCTTAAACTTTTTACAGAACCCTCTCTTCTCTCCTGTTTATGCTTATCTATACATATCGTGATTCATAACGGTTGTTAGTTACCTAGGTCAATTTCAATTTGATGTATTTAGATAAATATTATATATTTAATAAGTACATTTAACTAACATTAAAATTCTATATTGTAATTTTGATATTAGAAAACATTAATTCAAAGTTTATTTAATTTCATTTGTGTAATTAACTGGAGGTCATTTTAGTGTTATTTTCGGCCAATCGAAATCGTGAATATTACATTTTCAATGAAATCTATTAAATTTGATAATCAACGTAAAGTGTCTAGTTAAGTAATACAATCGTTCCAAGGATAACATTCATCCGTAAATAACCTACGTCTAGTAGAATAATTACCATAGTTATTAAAAAATCCTAAAATAAGTTTATTAGGTCTATGTTAAAATCTCTACTTTTCCCTTATTTTAACCGGAAAATATTAATAATATTATGTTAAATATAACCGATATTTTATCTTTCAGCCTAGCATTTAACAATAATCATAATAATTAATAACCATAAAAGCATTATAAATAATTTTATATCTACCTGATCTCTAAAATGTAGAAAACAAAAAAATCGATGAGATAAGGGTGTTAGTCATTATCTAATGTTATTTATTCAAATTCAAAAGAAAAAATAAATCATCAAATTTGAATAATAATTCTTTCATAAGGTTTGTCTAAAATGTACATATTAATTATCTGTAGGTATAGGAAATCATTAATAATTCGTAACCATGTATACAGTTTTTCAAACTTTAAACGTTAATAACAAAAAAATAATCAAACCGTTTTCAAATTTTTAACAATGGATTATATGACCTAGTTTTGCATCAAATATTTATACCATAAAACAAAAAAATACTATGTTTGGCCAAAAATACAAATATATCTCTTTATTAATGGTTGTAGGATTTAATTTAATATTATTTTTAATTTTTTTGCTTCCATTATTTGTTCTGAAAACTTACTGAAAAAATCGAATGATAACCTATTAAAAGTATCAACCATATTCAATTTCTAGTCCATAAGTTGCTACACTAAACTTTTGGTGCAGATTTAGTAGACGAAAAAGTGTTAACAAAAAAAAAATATATCATTGTAAATCAATACATTCTTCCCGCTACTTAGTCTATAAATTAATAACAGATCACTTACTTTGTATTCAATTAAAAAAGTTGATTTGTTTTCAATTGCTTTTGTTTTTTCCACACGTTGAATAAAAAATGTAATTGTTTTTATTTTCCTTGTCATTTTTGCTAACCAAAAAAATCTCTAAAAACAGCAGATTACTAAAATCTAAAACTTCATTAATTAAGGTATATTATTATTTTTTAAGGTTTATTATTCGATGAAGTTTCACTGGATTTTACTATCCATTAAACTAACATTTGAATGAGGAAAGTAATTCTGCACTTTTGAATATGTATTAGTTAAATATTTTAATTTTTAACTCGTACTTTACACTTGTCATTAATTTACCTACTCGATCAATTTATTATTTTTCTATTGTCTTATATTACAAACCAATATTTATTCCATTATCTTTCGAGAACATAATTAGTAATGCCAGTTTTTGCATCATTAATATACAATGTCTATTTACGTATTATGTTCATTAAGTGCTTTCTAACAACAAAATTAATGATATTCCGATACGTATACTTATTGTGTGTATCCCAAATTTATTAAAATATTTGGATAAAATCGTTAAATTATAAATTAATAATTTTACTAGTAATAATGTTTTAATTATATGTTTGCTCTTTTAAATTAACGTCATTACTCATCGGGAAACTTTGCTGTATATATATGTTAAGGGAAAAACTTTTTACAACTTAAGGATGTAGAGCTGTATAGTAAGAATGTAATAGTTGACAAACGGAAAAGAACTTACTAGTTGTTGATACCTAATGACTACCGTACAGACAGTCACTTGCGACTTGTGTGTGCAAAACTATAGTGTAATGATTTTACTGCAATACATTATACTTATAAAGCTATAACTTAATATTCTGAGATATTAATATGAAATTCTACATGTTTGTATGATATTTTGTCAGTATACTTTAATGTCCTTGCTTTTTGATATTAATTTTACACGATGCATGTACTATACATAACTTTGAAAAATGTAATATAACTACACTTGCAATAAAATATGTTTAGTTTTCGAGCTCACGTTTTGCAATAACAAAAAAACACGTCTCTTTGTATTTAAATAAATACACAAATAGATATTTCATAATATGAGCACGAATTTCTCGTGAAAAATTTAAAATAAGAGATATTTATGGCGATGTCAAATAATATTGCCAGTACACAATATTTTCTTTTTTAAGATTAAAAAAAAAAATTTTTTAATAATTTTATGTAATTTAGAATTTTTTGAATAAGTATTTGTCATATACCTATAACCTACACTACACTACACTACACTTATTAGGTGTATTTCTCAAATGCTGAAATTCAAATAGTGTAAAAAACAATGACCTAACACTATTTTAATGTCTACTAATTGTATAATATAAATGTCCTAATTATGATTTGATGGTATTTTTTAACTTTAGTCAAATATAGTTATCAAATGTTTAACGGTTACGATTAGAAAACGCTGAAGTATTTTTATTATTTTATTGATTAGTTAAATTATATCTTTTTCGGCACTTAGATATAAAACAATGTTGTAATTTGTTGTGATTATTGAATTAATTATCTTTAATATATATCATTTATCTATTGGCGACTGCAAAATGTTATTCCATGGCTTAGAATTATTATTCGTGTGTTTTAAACTCGAGTTTTACAAACCATAAATAGGCGTTTTAAAAATATTCTAATAATCAAACGCGTTTATCTATTATAAACTTGCGCATTATTTTTACAACCGTAATATCAGCAATTACACATGAAAAATACTAACAAAAGTGTCAAGAATATATGGAACTTTTCCAACAAAAAAAAATAAAATAGTGTTCTGAATTCTGATATTGAACAACCGCTAGAAAACATTTAGGAAACTAATTCTATAGTTCACGCCCAAAACGCGTTTGTCGAGATACATTTGTTTGTTTTTTTCTACCCTTTTATCTGACAAATTAAAAAAAAAAAAAAAAAAACAGACACAGACACAGACACATAAGTACAATCGAATTTCACCTGCAAACACTATCTGAAAAGGGTGAGTGAGTTTCTAAAGGGTTCAACTCGCATGCTATTTACACAGGAATTTGTAACAAAAAAATCCATATAACCATTATAACCACCCAGATTCTCTCCTCCATCTACCCCTATCAACAAACATTTGTATTATACTATTATCCCTTTATTCGTTGAATATCGGCATGAGTTAATATGCGTATATAACTATCTCATTATTACATGATGATTACACCAGATTTTGTATGCTTTTCCTAATCGGCCACGTTACAGTTTCAAATTATCAAAACAAATCGTTTTCATCTTACCTAACGTCGTCGCCCAGTGCTGCTTTTCATCGCTTCTCGCGTTTGGTGAATGACGTAATAATGTGAATATTTCACAAAACACGTCCGGCGTCTTTTATATCTGACTAGCTGACCCGGCAAACGTTGTTTTGCCATATATTCCTAGTGAATTTTGTAGTATAAAAAATAACTTAACTTATCGTAAGTATGTGGGAACGGCGTTGAAAGAGGAATGGAGCGCGCACGCACGCAATTTCGGTAAAAGTTATGTAATAATATATGACGTTTCAAAATCCATACCTTTCGGTATAGATCGTCGGGTTTTCGCTTTGATTGTATACGCCTATCGAGCTTATCGACCAATGACAATAGATTTGCCTGCGATCGTATTCGACCGTCCAATGAAAAAAGTTCTATTGTGTTCGTTCTATTGTTCATCGCACGCACGCAATTTCTGTAAAAGTTATGTAATAATATGATATTGCAAAATCAATAGCTTTTGGTAAAGATCGTCGGGTTTTATGATGACATCATAATCTATTTATATAAAATGCAAATTACCACGCACTCGCTGATCGTTGCATCTCAAAATCTAGCCCGTGAAAAGTTTTTCCCTGTATGAGGGAGAAATAAATTATTTTTACCGATTTCTCAACCTTTTAAAAGCAAAATTTTGAAAATCGGGCGATTGTGTTCAGTACAATCCCGAAATATCCGTTGTTTGTGATAATGATACAAATTCAGGATAAACGTTTCGTGAACTACTTATAATACATTGATGGATCACAATTATATGAAATTATATATAGTGCGAAAATCTATAGAGTATTTCTTTAATTCTTAGTACTAATTAATATTCTAGAAATTCAAACGGCGTCGCATAACACGTTATTTTATTATCTTTTTGCTAGCCTCTTGAAGAATTTATTGAAATTTAATTACAATTGTTTATTTTTTATGATAGCAACCAATTACATTTAAAATATAATACCTATTACAAACGAAGTTGTAGTGATTAAATAAATGAAAAAATAAGGCGAATTGCTCATATAATACGTAAATATAGATGATACTGATGTATTTTATTTAATTTATAAATATTTGATTAAAAATATCATAATATTGATGATATTAGTATAGTCACTGATTATGTCTAGTATTAATAATAAATACTGTTCTCTAAAAATAAACATATTAACATATGGATAAAGCTAAAAGTATTCATATATTAAAAACTTGATATAATATACACGCGTTTATACCATACGATTATGATAATAATATTATACATATACACTTGGATATGATATTTATTTATATATATATATTTATATGGCCTTTGTATTTAAAAGTAAATACATTTAATATTGTTCAGTTTCAAATGCAAATATCGTCATTTTACATACTCCCGTAGTACTTTATAGTTTAATGTGTATTTAAATAACAAAAAATAATAATAATAATAATAATTTCAAGTTTCTTCTCCACAAAAAAAAAAAAAAAAAAAAACAAATATGTCCTTACGAAAACATACTATAAATGAACTTATTTTTATATTAAAACTTCTTGATGAAAATGTTTCTCATAAGTCGTTATAAAAAATACTAAAGTTATATTATTTTTATTTTTACATTATTTTTGATTTATTAAAAATAAGAAAGCATGTGGGATAGTAGTTGATGTTCTTTTTAATTTGTCTTCATTATCTATTAACTATTGAAGAATCGAGTTCATAAAGATTTACATTTGAAATTTATTTTATTTTACACGTCATTCGAATTCTAATAAATTAATTCGTATTATATTGTCGTTATACTTACAACTGTCTTTTCGGTCATAATTTGAACTTGATTTTTGAGGGAATGGGGACTCTTGACACCCATCTATGGAAAAGAAGAATTATATATTAAAAATTTAAATTGTTCAAAAGTCAAGTGACTTCGTTAATTTACCTTGAAAAAAAATCCGGGCAAACATTTTATATATATATATATATATGCACACTACCGTTTTGATTATCATATTTCAATATGGTTCATCTCCCTCGAGTCGGTACAATGTCTACAAAACATTCATGTTAAATATTTACGTTTGGTGAACGGGATGTCAACCACACACACGAACCGGAAAACATACTTCTGTAGGACAGTAATTGAAGATGAAAAAAAAAAAACAATTTGTTTTCAAATATCCTTTTCATATGTATGCTGTAGGTACGATGTACGTATATTATGTCTGTATAAATATATATTGTTTAAAACGAGTCGAATACATTTCATCATTTGCATCTACGTCATTATTGTTGTTTTAAACAATCTCATTCTGGACCAAAAAAATGATATTCCATTATTCTATACGAATATATTATTGACTAACAATCATATTTCAATTATTTTGCCGTCTCTATTCTAACTAGTCAGCGGTTGCGATCATTTTATTCCTTTACTAGTAAGGAGTAACACTTCTTTAGTTTAAAAATATACATATTATTTATTTATTATGCCTACCATAATCATTCGACAACTTCGCTTCCTGAATGGACAGTAGTTTTGGTTGTCAATATATATTTTTTTTAACGTTTCTAACTTTTTTGAGCTGGCCGTTAATCAATAATGACAAATGTTTGTGTCGATGAAAAGTTTTTTTTTTTTAGTCGCCCAATGATGGTTTTTCGTTTAATGAAATTCCTGTACCTACAGTAGATGATCTATAACAATGTAAAAATCGCCTTGCTAGTTGTGTAGGATAAGAATCATTACAATTATTAACGAAGTCATTAAATCAACTCTTTGAACATGTGTAAATACTTATATTCGAATTGCTCTTGAAAGGTGAAGGAAGATCACGAAAACAACATAGATTGCTTCTATGTTATTTTGAAAAGAACATTCCGAAGTCACCGGCGGAGAATTCTATAGTGAACTTTCGGGAATGGGTTTAAATGGAAATGAACCGGAGAGCAACAGATTTCATTATGAAAATACCACATGGCTTTTTCGAAGGCACGTGTTATTGGAACACGTAAAAAAAATAAATAGCCACAGCCAAAAACCGTCGTCGTCAATATTTATTGCCGGAACTTGAAGACCCGTAACTAATTACGTTCTAACGCCCTTAACCTCCTAACCGTCTTGATAATTTTTCAATCCATTACGTTATCTAATTTCGTATCGTGTTTCTCATGGTTTATTCTCGATCGCATTGGAGTGTATGTTTTATAATGGTACTATTATAGCGCAAAAATATTATTATACGACTGAGGAGTCAAAAATCACGATGCATGTTGTCCAAGCCGTGCGTAAAATACGTGATCAGAAACACGAACAATATTGTATAACGATAAACATCTATAATTATTATGCCAACACCTAAATTACACGAAATCACATACCGAAACTATACGGATTGTTTTATAAGTTTTACGACGTTGCTCACAAAATTAAAGCGTATATACACGTTTACTTATCTAATATTTTTTTTCCCAACAAATCGACATATTGTTTTCCAGTTGATGATCAATTATAATTTAAAATAATACTAAATAATATTGATTATTAATGTGCAATTATGTAACGTAACGATAATACAGTGCGATACTTTGTAGTTAATATTAGTTATAATATCATAATAATTAATAAGCAGGTATTAATCTATGATAATATGCACGTAATTAATTAATTTAAGTGAAGTAAACCACCCCATGACTTATCGACATTAAGGGCACGGACCGTGCGTGTAAATAAAAGTTTAGTGAAAAACCTGTTGATTTAAGTAATAAACTGTGGGAATCATTGAATTGAATTTTTTTTCGGTGATGAATTTCCGTAGCTCAGAAGTCTTGATATTTTCGTTTCTTACGAACCTTGAGCGTCTGATTTTAACTATAGTCCCTACTACGGTTTGTACGTCGTCGTTCACGTTGATGATGACAAAGTACATTTATTGTTTGCATCGACAGTGGGGGCCAAACAAAAACCATATTATATTAAACCGTGTTATCATTTGGAACACAAATAAAAGCAAACAATTCAATACTCAGTCGCGTGAGTTTTTTAAATCTAATAAAAAAAAAAATAAAAAAAAATAGCCCTTTGAATGACATATGATAATTCTTTCTTCTGCGTCTGTCATTCTTGAATATTTTAATATTATATCGTTGCTTTTATCGGGATATATTTATATTACTCTATTTATTTTATTGTTTATTTATTTATGCGTTCTTTCAACGCTAGGATCCAATAACATATTTACTAGATATGTATGATTTCATGAATAGATCCATGTAAACCATGCTCTTTCCGTTGTAAATTATTCACATGCTCGTGTTCTTACAATAAATACTAGTGTTAATTACTACTAGTCTCTTTCAATTACAAAAAAAAAAAATAATAAAATCTTCATTTACAAATTTTAGTTATCTCCCCTACACGCTAAATATTCACAAAACTTCTATTTAGGTTAACGTTTGTGTATTTTTAATTTTTTTACGTGATTGAAATTATTGTATTTCGATATTCTAAGATTGTTATTTTTACTAGGTCAAACAATTTTAAGATTGTGTGACGTTCCAAGTTACAATTTATTAGTCAATCATGCGTTTGACCTATATTAATATAATACAAATTTAACATTGTTCTGCTTTTAATTTTAATTACTATCACATTAATAGCATATTTTGTTTCTAAACTATACCTGTTAGTCGTCGTCTATATTAAAATACCGCGTTTGTAAACCATAACCCTAACCGCGGTGTAATATACACCCACCCGTGTAACTGTTCTGTAACTATGATACAAAAAATTATGTGAATTGAATTACTAATGTTATTATTTTTTTCTCTTCGATAGTAATAATTTTAAATTTTCGTTTTTTGATTGGCATTCGAACTATTTTCTCTCGTACTTATTGATTTCTAAATAAGGGAATAATATCAATAATAAATCTTGTAAACCATCATATTATGCAAAAATAATAATTAGTATTTAAAGAGAAAATCGTAAAAAATAATTGAAATGTTATTGAATTTCCGAAATTATTAGGTATGTAATATATTTAAGGATTGAGTTCAGTTTTGGCTTATATTATTTAATTTCAAATCGTTGCGCATAAATAATTTGATATTTGCGTGCAAGCCGTTTTATAAAATAACTTAACTGTATTTTTTAAACCTTTGCCCTTGGAATACATAGGTTTCTTCACTATTAAATTCCTATAAAACACGTAATACACCGTAGGTATATTGTATTGAATAGTATTATCAGATTGCATATCATTTTTTCTCGGTAGAGTTTCCTCATAAACACCTCACTCACATCCTGGATGTTTACAGACCCATTAAATTATCCTTTTGTAAAGTAATCACTACCTACGCGTTAATAATTCATTTCCATTTTACACGTTTTTCCGTCTCTGTTGCAGTGTTGCCGTGAAAAATATTACAGTTAAAACATTCATATCACTATTACTATTATATCATAATAGAATTGGTTATTTTTAACTTGACAAAAATAGGCGGGACTGTTATTTCGAAAACTAGTTATTGTATCCTATTATTACAAATATCATTGTACTTTCTTACAAACGGCCTGTAACAGTGCTGTTAGAGACAAGTTCAGTTGTATTTTATACAAAAAGCCAGAAATCTGTACGGCTTATTTGAATAGTGATTCACTACTGTTATCTGTAAATAACAATCGAGGTTCTCGTAAAATATCATATTGTGTTCGTAAATTCGTTATTATTCATTCCATTTTCTCTATAATGACCTACATTCAGTATTGCAACAATTTTATTTTCATAAAAAAGAAATTTAATTACTTTATAATAAATACCTCTAAAACAATAATATAAACCGCGTGTGCGTATTAAAAATTAAAGAACAATTTTGGTAAAATCAAACGCATACTAAAAATTGAAAAATAACTGAAATGTTTCACGATTTTCACCCCAGTAAGTCATATTGATAAAATAACCCTCCTCCCCCCGATTAACCTTCTATTCCTGACAACCTTGAGTTAATTCTTATCATTTCTGTTATTAGATTGTAAACTCTGAAATTGTTTTCATTATTCTGCCTATTAAATAGACTACTACGAAAGTTTAAACCTCAATTCAAATCGATTTTGTTTTTTTTCTATACCTATTTTTTGCGGATTATCTCTCTTATTGATAAACTACGAACAAAGGAATGTTTTCTAATTCTTATTCGCTATTTATATATAAAATAAAACGTTATCTCTTTGAGTGATTATAATCGCACCAAAACGATTATCATACCGATCACTAAAGAATATTATGCACGGCTGTAGCTGTGATGGTAATTCAGCGTTTTATTTTCAAACTATGACTTTGGATCGCTGGAACTCAGACTTGGAGATAAAATCTCAATTACGGGTGCATAACAATTAACTGTGACAATAGCATCCGTTAAGTGTTTCAATATATCGTTAATAATTTTCGAAAGTAAATATCGTACCTTTATATTATATTATTATTATTACCAAAGAAAAATTAATTATCTTTCTCGGGTAGAAAGAAGAAAAAGGGGTTTAATAATCCAGGAAAACCATGGGTTAAAGTGACCTACCTTATTTACGAACCGAAGACATATATCTTTAACTTCACGTCAACGATAATAAATAAACCCCTACATTGAATCGCGTAGCGAAGCCATGTGAGTAACAAAGCGAGTAGGTAATTTATTTAAGGAACGCGTGTTATTTAAATGACTATGTCGAACTTAATTTCGTGTATTATTTAGAAATAACTAAATAATAAAATATTGCCGTTTAAATTATCAAATGTACAATTGTTTCCAATTTATTTTCTGCGTGTGTAAATCTTCAGAATTTTTGCTTTCAATAATATATTTTAATTTTAACCTCTTTTTTTCCATTCGTTTTTTTTTTTTTTAACTTTTGATTTTATACGTATGTTAATACACTGTATACTATTAAACTATGCTATGTATTACTGTTTGTACTCATAATGTACATTGTACATGGTCCGTTCAATAATTTACATCTACTATTTATTGGACGGTTGGATCTCAGTTTCGATTGGTAAATAAAATATTTTCTCGAGAATTATCCCCACCGAAGAATAAGATTAAAACACAGGGTACTACTGAATAATGTAGATTTACGAGTTTACACTACATCTTGGGTTCCAACGTGGAACACGAATTTGTCGACCACAATTCGGTTGTCAATCAATATGTTAACGGCTATATGGTCTCAAAATTGAGTCGCGCCGGGCATGTGCGTCGTGCGCGGATAATTTATACTTGTCTCGATTGTCTTATATATGAATTGGAGTACCGACGACGGTGTTGTGTAATTTATGACGGCAATAAAACATAAACGGCTGGCAAGTTTAATTCGGTACGCGAAACTCGTGCGTATGAAGCTACTGGCGAAAACCTTTAAACGGGCTCTATTATTATGTATTTATATATTATATCGTGGCTGTCTCTGTCTGTGACGTTGGACAATGTCTTTTTCCCGCAGCACCATATCGGCCCGTTCGAAAAACCGCCACTCATCATCCCGTGGTACGTTATAATATACTCGTATTATCATCGTACGCGCTTTGGCAATCTTTATTACAATGACGGAGTTATGGCAAGTTGTCAGCACAACGATGTCGTCGATGATGAGTTTAAAAAAAAATCGAACCCAGGACGTGATGAACGACGCGTTTCGCAAATAGAAAAAGTTTTTGTACATAGATTTCGACCAATAACTAAACTGATTTGTCCTAATCAAAACGTGCCCGGAAAGTAGCGGAATCGTTGTAACGAAAGTATCAAATACATAGAGTATACGTTCCAATTTTATTGGGTCGTCTTCGTCGTTTTATTTAATGTATTTTTATTCAAATTGTTACCTCCTCATAAAATATTTAAATTACCTACCTATTTTATTTCAGAGTTCCGAAATAAATTATCGTTTTCGTTTGCAACGCATACCAAATTGCTCGCTTGCGTTCTAGCATGTTAAAATGTATATTTACCAACTCGTCTGTAATAAAAAAAAAAAAAAACCACGCAAACACAATAAATAATGATGATAAATAATAGATAAATTCGCGTCAGAAATTCTTAAAAATGTTAATTTTCGTTGTTTATGAAAACATTTTGTAGTCCAATGCCGGTATTTATTTATAAATTAAAATCAAAGAAAGTAGTTCGCGGAAGGTAATTCCTATTTGTCCACGAGACTGTATGACTTTGATAGCACTCTCAACATTTGAATTCTTAAGTGTGCATACGTGTATTTAAATATAATATTACATTAACCATATACACGCACTTACCATTTTACTCGATGTAACACGTATACATGGCTTACAGGTACAATATTTTCAACGCGTCATATCTGAACTTGTACGCATAATAAATTTAACGTATTTAGCGCGATGGAATCGTTTGAGCGTTTGGACGAGATGACACTTTATTATTTATGCAAGTCGGACGAGCACATGATAATAATATACGGTTCAAATGTTTGACAGATACAGTTTTCTATTAGATGTCGACTCACTATTTCATGCTCTTTGAACATTACTCGTTGGTCATTACTCATTAATAAATCAGTAGTCGTATGCTTTGCGTATCTAATTCGCCGAGACCAATTGACACCGATTATTGTGGCCTCGTTTATATTAAATACGTCGAACTTTACGCGCGCGCGCGCGCACGCGTATTTTGTAAGCGTCAGTTTCCCGTGGAGAATAATGGATACTCGAACGCAGTCATTGCGTGAGACCTAATTTAAAGACCGGTTTGAAAAAAGCATAAGAATAAAATCATTACGTTATATTTACCGAATTACTGTTAAAAAAAAACCCCAAAAACAATTGTTTTAATCCTGCAAACGACTTCGTTTAGCCGTGGTTGGAATCTCTAAAGAAATTAAGTGCTATTAATAAACACGCAAGTAACCCTATTAGTTTTATACTGCCGTATTTCATTAATGTTGTCGGTAAAGTACTCCGAAAAACACTTGAGGTATTCACAGTGTAATTTTCATTTTCCCGTAGGTGTGCCGTAACATTTGACATAGCATTTACTAATAAATCGAAAGAATTTACGTCTCGAGTCCGTAGAACTTATTTTACAGTAGTATATATTATATTATAATGTATGAACGTTGTCAGCAAATTGGAAGTCCACGACTTGGGCACAAACCATAATTCGGACCGTTTAAACAACACACGCTTATAAAACTGTTACAGTGGTCTGTGTACTTGCCAAGAATGACGACGAATAGGTACTATATTTACTAGGTACCTACGGCGAGGTCTTAAAACACTCAAATCGATTTTGTAACCGGATCCGAAATCTCCGTGAAGGTTTCTATATTATATTTCAAAAGTGTCGAGTTTCATAGCGCGCGTCATAAGAAAGACCATCTACTGTGCACTGGAAAGCCGATTTTCCTAATTACACGTAGGTACCTGCTGGAAGAAAAAACCGTGTTCATCGCGTGTCGTCGTATACAGCAGTCGATTGCTGCGCGAATCGCGCCTAAACGTTTTACCCTCAAAAACAGAGAAGGGAGTTCCAAAAAAAAAAAAATCGAACTCGACAGACTGTATAATAGGTGGTGCACGTATACGTGCGTATACCGCATAAAACGATACGGTAATAATGACGCGAATAAAACGTGAAAATCGAATATTCGTGTTTTATTATTGTTATGTGTCTTCGTCGTCGTATCCATACGAAACACACGTATGCGATAGTAATAATATCGTTTCGTCGATAGCGTAATGATCGGCGGCGGTTCCCTGAAAAGTCCGACACAGTATATAATAAGAACGTCGGTTATTATTATTATTTATTCGTGGCGCCACTGCCGCCGTTTTGCGGTTGTGACGGTGTGACGTCGTCGCGAGGTAATGCACATATTCGTATGCGACAAGAAAGACGCTTCGCCGTGGTTTTTTCCACCAATCTCCCTGCTGAATCACGGCTCTTTCTCGCGACGCCCATTCCCCTCGCTCTCGTGCGTCGTTTTTCGTTTCACGACAGCAATAAAAAAAAAATATAAAGCTCAGAGGGTCGTCGGCATATTACGCTGCAGCCTCGTTCGCAATAACCGACTTTGGCGTCACGCCGCCACCGCGGTCGATTGAAAAATCGGCCTCCGACCGAACTCTCCTCTCGAAATGTAAACATATACCGTGTGCGTGTTTAAAATCCGCGAGCTCACATCGTTCGCCGTGTACGAATAGTGTATTGTAGCGTGCTTCGCGTGACTTTTGAACTTAATTTAACGCCGTGTCCTTCTCCGCCCGTTTTTCCGCGCGCAATTACAGGACCTTCTCCCGCACGTATAATGTATTTATATATTATTACTTGACCTGACGATAAACGATTTACTTATCGAACGTCGTATAGTGTACGATAATATAATATTCTCACAATCAACCGTACACAAGAACATTCGATGGCGGCACAACTACGGCCGTCGCCCCCGCCGATGCGTGATCGCGAAGAGAGTGAGAAAGAGATTATAATATTATTCACATTCGAACGCCGCGAGCACGATGTATTGTAACGTTCGTACGGCGGTTGTGCATCGCGTGTCACTAACGCATATGAATGAGATCGAATCCCGTTAAGTTTTACCCGTTCGCCGTGAAGTGTAACGACCGCGCGGCGTAGTCGTTCGTTCCAAACGCGATCCTCGTAAAAATTATATCATACGCTGTGCGCGGCAATCGAATCGTAATGCAATCAAAACACCGCGAGTGTATACAGCGTTTAAAAACGAAACGTGACCGGTAAAATACTATCGATTACAGTGCGTTCACTCGCGGCCGTACGGAGATATCGATTGCTACGGCAGCCGTCGATCTCGAAAAACGTGCGGTTTTAAAAACACCATTTCGGTCGTATTATTGAAATTTCCAAAAATCAACGATTTGATTTACCGTCGTGTATCGATTTCCGGCGTTTTCTATTTCGGTTTTACAAACGTAGCTTGTAACGAGAGAAACGTATAATAATACCCAGACATAACTGTTCAATAAATCGTTCGTAGTTTATCGTAAAAAAATTTAAAAAAAAAAATAAATGTACCTTTTTAATTTTTTCCGTGGCAATAAATTCGCGATTTGAATAACCGTGATTTATAGCTTTGACAAAACGTAGGTACCCATTTTTATCGCGGGGGTCTTTCGAAATGATATTTCCAATATTATTTTGTTGTTATACTAATGACATAATACGTAACAGTTATTGTTAATACAATATTGATGCGTTGGTAGGTATTTGCATTACATATTGAAAATCGTAGACCACGAAGGTATGTGTGTGTTGTATCATGATACACGTATCAGGCCATCATTTTGGACGTCATATAACGTATATAGCCCGGGATTAATTAAGCTCGCGAAAATTACAGTATGAAGTTTTCACTGTGACAGAGTTTCTGTGAGAAAATAATCCTAACCACCAATAAGAACACGAACAAACAATATAATGTAGGAAAACTTATGCGGGCTTATATCAAACTTCAATTCGGTTACGACGACAACAATAGGTATAATACAATTTATAAATGGGTTCCTTGCGTAAAAAAAAAATAAATAAAAAGAAGTGAGGGTGACAACGGTCGTGGTTCCTTTAAAATTAAACTCGACAGTTTTCAAAGCTTTCTTTCGTTCATTCGCAAATAATGACAAAAGGATAACGAAAACCCTCACTCGTTGTTTACAAACTTATTGGCATTTCATTTGCACGACGTTAAAAATAAAGATGAAAGGTAAGGCTAGAAAGTGAATAAATATAGATGCTAATGTTTTCCGTTGATACAGAAAATGCCGAACATTTCTCGCGAACCATTAAAATATTTACAACCTCTACGCCAATCATCTTAAGTGTAGACGGTGGAAATTCTGGCACATTCCGAGATGAAATACATTCCTACAAAAAAAGAAAAAACCAATTTAAATACTCCGAATAATGTGAATATCAGCTAAACCTAATCACAAATATTTTCAGTTATTAATTTTACGCCAATCTTGAAAGCAAAACAAACATACCTACTTTTGAATTCTTTTCGTTTCATTATTATCGAACGTTATTTATGTGTTTTTTTTTTTACTTAACAAACAACAATAAAGGTATATAAGAAGACCCAAACTTCCATTGAATAGAAAGTGTGTTCTCGTTAAATATATTTTTCACTTCCAATGTTTCGTGTCATTTGGGAATTTCATAATAAATACTTTTAATTAATTTCAAAGTCGACTCTAAGCGTAGGGGCGGACGTCAGCAATTTTCCGCTTGTTTGCAATTTTCATAATAAACCTACTTTTAAAACAACGTCGGGTCAAAAATAAATTAGGTAGAATAAACTTTCACCATATAACGGATCATAACAGTGTCGTTTATTGTGAAAAACTAAAGTTTTGATGGCCTCGTTAAACACAAAAAGTTACGTTTATGCATTTTTTTATACACTGTTAGTATTTTTCTTGAACTTACGCGTTAACCTCTGTATTGACCTACAATTTCACCCAAAAATGCAAAAGCCGGGAAACACCAAGATTTTCTTTACAAAAAAAAAAAAAAAAACCCGCTACCTATACACTACCACCATATTATAATATGTTTAATTTACATAATCCATATTTGCATAAAAAAGTAATATTAAAAATTCATACATTTTTAAAGTGTAATGTATTTATTCAATTCTTCGTTTGTATTGTTATTTATTTTCACCGTACGAAAAACCTAATATAATAAAATAGGTACGATAAGTTACAAGACAAATAAAATATATTATATAACATAGTAACGATAAATACTTGTGCTTAGTTTATGATTGTTATTAATGATATTTTATACGATTATAATTGAAAACCTGTTATTTCAATATTTAATTTCTTACTACAATTTAATTTTGCAACTTAAACCCGTATACTTTAGCTAATATGTTTTTAAAAACTAACGATATTTTAAAACGTTAAAACAAAATAAATGTTTTTCTGTTTAAAAATGATAAGTTAGTATACTTACCTAATTGCCCCAAGTTAATCCTCTATGAAACCCTTTTATATTGTTTACATTCATAAAAAAAAAAAAAAATCATCTGACATTTTGTAGATTGTGAATGTGTCACAACTCACAAATTCAAACCGTTCGCGTAACTCACTCCTCGTGCGCATCATTTTTATCAGTTTTAACATTTTATACCAGGTGCGATGGAAGCGTAATTAGATGTTTTCAAACGGCAGGCATAAAAATAAAAGTACTATATGATTCTCTAGAGGATTTGGTGAAAAGCAGGACAACCGTAATAAATATTATGTCGGGCTCGTTTGTGAACTTTTTGCTTCTGCTCGGATGTTAGGATTTATCCTTTAATCTGCGTGATATTTCCTAATAGGTGTACTGTTACTAATATTGTACTAAAGATGTGCTAATAAATACTAAAAACTCGCGTTATGTTCGAGATATTTCAACACGACATCGCCTGTTGACCGATGCGTGCACCGCGGAAATCTGTTTGTTAAATCATTAGCCACGTTCAGATGCGTGTTTATGTACATTCAGTGCGTATTAATTATACCACTGAAACAGATTCATCCACATTTATAAAATATCACTATTAACTAACGTAATAACAACAACCGATATACCTACATAAATTCAATTCAAAATTTAAAATTTTCTATTCCTTCGATGTATTTGAAGGTCATAGAATTATTATTATTATTATTATTATTCGGAGGTTTCATTGGATTTTTATCTTTTTACTTGTAATATATGTAATTAATGTAAATATTAAAGATGACTTTTGGTGAAAATCAAAGTCAAGTATTTTATAATATTATGTATACATTACTCTGCTAGTTTAAATTTACGAATTTTTTTAATTAATATTTGTACAGCTGTTAATTTATAGAACTACGTACGTTACTGTTGAAAGTTTTAATAACGCGATAATGTTGATGAATGTTTGCGTTCGAAAATAACATTTGCAATGTTCGGAACGTTTGTATAGAATCGAGTTTTATCACTCCTAAGTAAATAATTATAGACGATTATATCTCGTGTACACAACCGTATCAATATTTGTCGAAGCCTCACGTCAGCGTTCGATAATGATCTATATACGAGGTATTGTAAAAATATTTACTGCTCTTTTTGTCATAATATGACGACTCACCTAATCATTCTGGTTTAAATCATTAATCATTGAAACCATTCAAACAATTAGAAATTACGATATTAATAGTATTACAAATGAAATCAAGAAATGAAAATCTAAAAAACAGAAGGTTAACGTGCAGTTTATGTATACTCGTTTATTCATTATACTACCCGAAAATGCCACGACTATAATAAAACCGGAATCGCCAGACGAATCCGATGTTTTTGTATTGGAATTCGGAGACCGCGATCAATTTGTATACACTGTCTATCCGACAACACGTAATACTGGTTCCTTTTTTTTTTTACGTGGCGCGATTTTTTCTTCTTGACGTGGATCAGATCTTAACTGGATATAATGATTGTTCGGCGAAAAAAAAGAAACCCGAACGCGTTGTAGTTAGGCACGAAACGTAATTTTCCGGGCCATTTTGTCTGGATCCGACTGTAAAACCAATTGATGCGTGTTATCATTATAGCTGCTGTATAATGCGGTAATGGTTAAAGAATTTCGCGCACTTCGGCGCGACATCATTGAACACGGAATATACAAAACGCCCGTGACTTTCGCGTCGTTTTCCTTAACGGCGATTTCATTGGACCGAGTTTATGGCGGCCAGACGAGATTCGTCGATTTTAAACACTAGGAGGCTCTATATTGTCTATTATTTTATTGCTACACGATCAATCGTTTTCTACAATATTATTTTCCTGCGCAAACCGCTTATGAATTATTATCTAACTTTTTTTTATTTCTTTTACGCCTTGTATGCGCAACGTAAACAATTCGATATCACTATTGTATGCGTCACCGTACACAACGTACAGATTACAGTACCTACACGCGTCTATTCGAGTTTTGTTCTAACAACAACGCCTCGTCATCATTATTTTTTTTTTCTCTCTTTAATTCCCGACTAGTTTCGTTTTCAAGACAAATTGCAGCATAGCCATACGAACTCGTGTAAATATATAAATGTATATACACACGCGCGCGTATCAAGTTCAAGGTTTTGCCGAGAAAATGCACCGCACACATCCGCATAATATTTCTCAAGGTTCGCGTATACTAACTATACACTGCAGTAAACCAACATCGGCCGCAAAATCGTCTCATATCGAATCGTTTTCGTATAATCTGCGTACATTTTCGACCGTTGGCGATTTTCGTCCGGAAAAAAAAAACCAAATTCAATTTCTCGTCCTTTCTCCCCCTCCTGCCTCCCGGTTTCGTCTCCCTTCTACCGAAACGAGTGAATCGCATTCGCGTTAAACGTAATCTATCTAATGGATGCTGTGCAGCATCGCCGTGTTCTTCGTGCACACACACACACACGAACTTACACGCATTCGTACGCACGCACAATGCTTGACCTTTCACTGAGATTGCCCTGAACAATGGACAACCGGTTTGTTCACGGCCGACGATTCGCTCTTTGTTTTGTCTCCGCAGCGTCGTCGTCGGCAGCAACGACCCGTCGCGATGTGCACTGAGCACGGCTCTCCCGAAGAAATCGCTATACATTTTCCACCCACTAATTGACACACACCGTCGCCGTAAGTCGTCTTCGGCATATACGCGTTCAACATTGTTGCCAACATCTCCGCGGCCGTTTGATCGCATTTCTCCTCGCCCCCACTAGACGTCATCGACATCGTACCCAACTGCACGTCTGGTTTCGAATAAACCCATGACCGCATAGGTGACTCAGACTCTCGTTGCATACCGGTGAACGTTATAAAAAAAAATAAATAAATATATACATAATATATAATAATAAAAAACGCATCGGTATTCGAACCAGATGGTCATCGTTTTTATCATCCTCGCTCAGTGGTTTATGTAACCACCTGGAAATATTCTCGTACGCGGCATGCTACTCCGCCCGTATTTGAACGGTGATTAATAATAGTTTATATTTTATTTTTAGAATGATCGAATCCTTATACCGAGAAATACAGGACGGTCAATGGAATCGAACGTGAACACGTACTATATGATATGTTATAGAACATGCAGTGACGTCATATACGTACTCATTTTTTGACCACAAACTAGAACGGCAACATATTTACCGCGTTATATGTGTGTGTGTGTATATCCACTATCCTGCACTATCCTGTCTTGATACTATACTCAAAATCGTTTTTGTTTTAAACTTCTTAGTGGACAAGATTTTGACAATGTTTTTCTCTTTTTTTCTTCTTCTTCTCGTAGTTGTCCCTGTAGTATAGAGTTTTCGCCATAAATCATTTCCCGTCTCATATATAATAATTTGTTACGAGCCTTATATTTTGGGATCGCTCCAGATATTTATTTGATACTTGCAGAATTTCTTCCGTTCATAAAAGTCTTAAAGTAAAGGGTCCGTAACATTCTTTATAAAAGAAACTTTTCGAGGAAAAATCCAACTTCAGCGATGACAAAACTTTGACCCATGGTGATGATAAAAAATAAACAAAACTTTAAAAAAAAAGTCATTGTTTTTAAAGCATATTTGTCGACAGCACTCGATATTTTAAAAATCATTCGGCTCCTGTCCTCAGTGTGTCATTGAGTATTTCTAATTTACTTGTTTCTATTGCATAAAATCATAACCGGCTAATTAGCAAATAATTACTAGTGTAACTAATGAACAATTATGTATGAGACAATACGGCAGTGGCGTACAATTTGGTATCGAGTAATTCTGTTGACATTCAACTTGAAGAACGTTAATTATATGTATTTTCTCTTTGAATGAAAAAAATAAAACAACCATTGTATTTTATTGTCATACGTATTATTAAATAGTATTCAACGGTCCTAGATTTAACTCGTAAAAGTGAAATTCATCCTACCCACTTTTTCTTGATCTCATAAATAATAAATTTGTTTGTCATATCCAACGATTTCTTATTAAAAGTTAAAAATTTCAAAATGCGCGAATGATTTTCACTGGCGCTGTTTGCGCGTTTGAACTTTTTATCAGCTCCTTAAATCCAATAATTCTCTATAACCCACGAATTCGCTTTTGTCTCTCGTCTCGTGATTCACATTATACCTTAAACACAAAGTGAAACTGTAACTTTATTAGGGTTGCCTATACGAGTAAATGTGACTATGCTTTACTCGGTTCCATTATTGATGTGCGAACAAAGCGTTTTAACCCGGCTCATAGTGATTTATTAGTAAAAAAAAAAAAAAATATGTGTATTGGCTTATCGAACTTGAGGGTTGCAAAGTTTCCGGCTTCCGGCTCGATGTTCTCTAAAATGCTATTGCTCTACCTCACCTGTACGGCCAGGTGCGTTCTCTGTGCGCAAAATGTCCGCAACAAAATCGATACTTCCGCTTTCTGTTCGACGCTAAACATAATAGATTATATTATATATACATGCCCGATCACCCGCCATAACTAAAATCTTATCTCCGCTTAACAACTCAAGTTTGAACGGATATACCTAAAGTATCGTATAGTAGGTCGTTCGGCCGAGATCATTTGACCGACACTTTATCACCCTTTATATTGTGACCCGGGCTGGTCCAAGTCAAACTATACGCATTTGTGAGTCACTTATATAGGGGCTTTATCCTGGTATTTCCGTCCTTTTTTTTTTGTACATTATGTTATACTATCTTTTGGGATTTAGTTTGAGAATTATTTTCATATAGGAAATTTCAAATGCAAAAGAAATTACGATTTATTTATTTTATTTTGAGGTCCAAACACACAATTTGTGAAATATCGTTAGGTACCTCTACATATAATATAATCATGAGCTTCGCATAGTAAATATTATTCCTCACACATACTTTTTCACTATTTATAAACAAATATGTAATAAGATTTGTTTCTATTGAAGTAGTAAATACAAAATTATATATTCATTGAATCTTGCCGCTTTCGATGAATATTTATCAACAGTTTCAAATATCTATACTTAAAAGTGATTACATGGACATAAAATTGTTTTACGATCATAATAAAATAAAACAGCGCTCGCGTTTCTACCTTTTAGCGGAACGCCACCGGCTACAGGGGAAAATTTTCACTTTGCCATATTTATTGTCAGTCGCGAGACAGCAATTTACAGTGAAAACTAAAACAAAAGTCGCATTTAACCGACTGACCACGGCCGAACACGTCGCGTCGTATCGAATTAACACTACACGGCGTCTGTCCGACTTTAGTTTTCCCTTAACCCGGCGTGGCGTTATAGACGGTTTCCCGAAGTGACAAAGACACGGGGAACAATCTACAATCAATGTTTCGACGATAACGCTGTCGTATGTGTGTACATGAGCGCGTATATATTAAATTATTAATCGCGGTAAACCCAAAACTTCAATTGCATTTCGAATTTATGTTTTGCGAATTGGGAGTCAATTACTTTTCGTTACAAAACCGATTTGTATGTAAATACCCCTACACTAATTGAAAATGAATTTTCCATGTGTGATTTACTCCGTCGCTATATGTTTGTATATTTATTTACTATGCGGGTGGTACATATACATATCATGGTAGGTAGACCTGAATTTATATATGTTTTATACGTATAATATAGTTTACTCGCGGTAAAACTATACAAATACAAGTGTACAGAAACTGTACGATCAGTGTAAATAACTTATCGATTACGTATGTGGATGGGTATATTGCATTTGGTAACGAGAAAAAATATATACGAGGGTAGCAGAAGTGAGTTAAATGAGAATTCAATTCAGACTTGGAAATCAGAATTCGTTCAGTTCGGCTCCATAAAAATAAACTGTTTTCCTTCTCCGGCGATTAGAGGTGACTATAAAATATTTGATTTTGGGAATAAATTAAAACGCCGCGCCGTGTGATTTCTGATGGAAATACGATTTGATAAAATATTCGAGTGAAATGACAAGATAGTGAAAATCATTCAAAACAAATTACCATACGATAGAACAAATATTTCCATTAGATATTTGTACATGTTTCATGATGTCATTCGATCGAAAAACGACCCGTGGTCATTTCAATATATCTCACACACGAGTTGTGTACTGTAAAAAATGAAACAATCGCGAACACGGAGCAAATGAAGGACGTGACTATTCGATGCACAAAGTCTATGACGTCGCCGTCATCATCTCTGTGCTACGACGTATATTATACGGGCAAATAATAATAACAATAATGTAATTAATAATCATAATGTATATTAACGACGTTGTAGTCGGAAACGATGGGAAAATTTAGACGTACAGCTGTGTTGTACTGTAAGTGTCTCATACCTTTTGCTCGTCCGACGACGGCCAAAACACTTTGGGGTAGTAGCGACGACGTGTGTGAAAACGATACACGTACGTATTGTTATTAAAACGTGTCGGCAGAGTGGATCGAAAGAAATACAATTGACAATACGAGTAGGTAGGCCGTGGGAGGGGACGAAAAAAGGTCGGTAAAGAATTCGCTGGGAAAAAAAACCGTATAAACGTACATATTTTTTTTTATTTTTTTTTTTTCATTCAATTCGTTCTGCGCGCCTATGCGATTCGTTCGCCGGCGCTAAATTATCGCGCAACCTTGAAATCGTATATATGTAGTGCGCAAACTCCTCGACAACCGAAATGCATAACACGTATTATATTATGTTCTGTACCGTACCTGACAAAGTGTATGCACTTTGCACGCGCCGAACAGGTTCAGTCGGTGTATACACTCGGTACGCGTCGGCCCGACGACGCTGTGGCGAAAACGTGCTCCGTCCGCTGTGTGTATAATACAATACCAGTGTCGTATAATAATAATATGTTTGGCGGCGCAGTCAGTAGTTTTCGTCTGGCGAATTGTTACAATATTGTTATTATTTCGAACGGAAAACTTTGCGGTCGAGTCTCGTCGCCGTGTACTTTCGGATCACACACGTACGCGCGCAGTACATTCGATTACCGGCGGAATTCGAAATAAGTCTTCTTCGCCCCCCCCCCCCGCGTTCCGCGAATATTCCGTATGTATACACAACTTTATTGTTTGCCAATTTTAAGTCGAATCCTCCAGGCGATTGCCTCGTGTCCGTCTCGTCTCCGCGGCGAAACTTTCGTCTCGTCGCCGCCGCCGCCGCCGCCGCCGCCGCCGTATACATAATTCGCACAAAAGTTTTCATTTAATGTCACGGTTCTCTTTTCTTTATTTATTTTTTTCATTTTTTTTACGTTATTTTCTCTTTTCTCTATCAACATTTTTTTCTCTCGCGCACAGCTCGGCATTAATAACCGTCTCGGCGCGCGCGCGCGTTAATATTTCACCGTGGGAAAAACTAACAACTGGTTCGCGCGCTTTTAATCTTTATAATATGTACACCGTCGGGGCTGGTGTACGCAGTGTGTATAATTGTTATTCGCTGGGTGTGTTTAAGCAAGAATAATTTCTCGTCTCTGCAATTCAACGTTTTTTTTTTTTTTTTTTAATATCATACATTTTTTTATGGAATGTAAATGACGACGATTCGCGACGGTGGCGGCGCGAGACTGCCGTCCAAATAATATATTATATACAATTATTTGGTCTATTGAACATTCGTAGGCAAATTAACCACCGAGGTTTGTACGCGTATAACCTGAATGTGTGTGTGTGTGTGTGTGTGTGTGTGTGTGTGTGCTCGTGTGTGTACACGTGAAACGGCACAACGTGTATAGCGATTTATTTTTATGACCGATATGCAAATTCCAACGTCCGGGTCCGGTCCGAACGACGAATTTTATTTGCGAACTTAATGATTTGCAGACATTTCTCCGTGGCTATTAATTGGAACCCGGCGCGACGACAGCCTCTCAAAATGCTAATCGGTAATTCCTTATAAATTACACTTTTACAACGCGGGCAAACTGAAAAAATGCATTTCGTAATTAAATAATTTCAGTTTCACCCGTGTTTCTTTATTTCGAGCCCTCGTAAAATAAAATACTATTATCTTTTTACGGGAAAGCGATTTTCTCTCTCTTCCGTCCCGCGTCGTCGTGCGACCGCCACTACTGCCGCCAACATTGATGGCACGTTATTACAATCTGAATAATTAATTTTTTTTTTTTCTCTCTTCTTTCATTATTGTAATATATTGAAAATGAAAAAAGTTTATGCTTTTTTTTTTTTATCATTTCAATTACTCGGTCGACGCACAAACCACACACGAGTATACTCGTTTTTTTTGTTTTAAGTTAACACGTACAGTGTTACTCTCAAGTGGTTACATCCGCATTTTCACTTATGCTCACGTGAATAACACAGCGCAATCGATTAGTGACATTAGTGTGTATATATGCGTGTTATCGCGCGGTATACGTCATTATTGCGTAATCATTGTTTCCTCTGTAGCAATGCAATTTTTTCCGTCGAATATTTTTTAACAATTTTCGTCCTTTTCTAATAATATCGTCTGTGTGTGTTTCAGGAACATGGAACTTTACGAGGTCGAATGGCACGGAATGCTCGACGCAATTAGATTGTCGGACCACATTCGCCGGATTTGAAACGTAAACGTAAGTGTAAAACCGTCATTTATATATTATCTCTTTTGGTACTCCTTTTCGTCGAACATCGTCGACTGAGTTATATCTGAATTACGTTCCTTTTTTTTTGTTACACAAAAATGAATAAGTTTAGCAAACAATTAAAAAACTAGTTATTTATAACATATAATTATTATATAAGATATACGTTCCTGTTATAATATAGTACTTTTTTGGTTAAGTAGAACGATACCTACAAACCGTATTATCTTTATACACTACTCAAATCCTAGCTGTCGTCAAAGTTTACTTGAAATAGTTACATCTCCGGGATATATAATTAATTTTTAAAAATTTTATTTTATATGAATAATATATTATTGTCTATATTTTGTTTACTCTGTGTATCGTCGCCAGTCGGATAAATTTTAATCACGTTAAATATTTCATTATTTTAGTTATTGATTTTTCGAATCAACTTTAAAATGTTTAAATGATAGGATCGTTAATAATTTTCAACATAATGAATACCAAAGCCTCTATAATATAATAAATTATTAAAATTCTTTTTTTGTTGAGATTTCGAAAATATTTAATTTGATATCATTTTAAAGCAAGTCGTCGCATCATAAGGCACGTTTTATCGTTAGTTAATAGTAAAGTAAGTTAAATACATAGGTAAAAATACATTTTTTACCAGTACTAACGTTTGATATCTTTATTAACGATTCATATTAAATCATCTATAGCAGCGCTTGTGAAGCAGCGCTTCTCGACCTGTGGTACGCGAACAAAATCTCTGAGAAAATTTGTAGTTCTTAATAAAATTAAAATTCCATACATGTAAAATAACGTATACATTTTTGATAAGCAAAAAAAAAAGATTTTATTAAGTGGTACGTGAAAATATTCTAACTGTGTAGGAGGACGTAGGTGGTACGCAGATATAATAAGGTTTAGAAACGCTGATATATAGTGTTTAATAATTCTACTTCTGTGTCTAGTTGTATACGCGTATATCGTGTCATTCTTGTCTCGTTTATAATTTAATTGTATAATATATTGAATATTATCGAAATTATTTCAGTTATAATCCGATATTATAATATATAACATTATACTGTCAAGAAAGTAAAATTGAATGATATATTTTTTAATGAAGAATTTGTTATTATATTTTAATAAATATTCTAAAAATCAGTATATAAGGCAAAACAGTTAATGGCAAAAAAACTATTATGTATGTATAAAACAATCTAATTTCTTTTTAGGTTACACCGCTCTAACTGTTTTGATATATTAATATAATTATGATATAATTATTATGTCAATATAATATTTACTTAATTTTTAGTACGGAACTGAGATAAAATTTAAATTCTAAACGGTAATAAATTGTAATGATTTAAAAAATACATCGACTATAAATCAACAATTCTTTTATAGTTATGTGTTGTTGTTTTTGTTTTTTTTTTAATTTCCCAGTAAATGTGACGAACAATAAATTATTTTAATTTTAACACGCCACTTTCATTAAATAGTCGAACTAGAACACCGTTGTGTTATTTACTCTTAAAATCCTTGCACTCGAAATAATTAATTATTTATGAAAAATGGTAAAGCAAATAATAAATAAATTTGTTTAGAACGTTTTGTTATGCCCGTCATTTCAATATTGTACTTTTTTGTGTGTTCTCCCGAACGCGTGCTCGCCATACGCGCTATGATGTATTACACGGTTTTCGCTTTGCCATCGCGTTTCAAATCCATGTTTTATTAATTACTTTGAATTTTAAAAAAAAAAAAAAAGTATCGTCATCGTACGCCAGTCGATATTAAATAGTTCATATGAGCCTCTTTTATGCGTCATCTCATGCACCAGTAACATTTAAATGAAGATTCATTGAACTGTTTTAGAGGGTGAATATTAAAAAGGTACCGTGGTTTATTTTTGAATAATATTTATGGCTGGGATTTAATATAGTACGCCTGTAGTTTAGTGCCGTTGCTTCATCTCATTCCTAATACGTTTTAGACTTTTTTATGAATATTATTATCTTTGTATATAGTTTCAATTTTTTTTCCCCTGTATTATCCAGTTATAATTTAGTTACACTGTGTTTATTTGATAAATCACAATTTCGACAATTTAGATGTAAAATTATAACGGCGCTATCGAGAATTACATGTACATAAAAAAACAAAAATCAATCACAATATCGGCAATATCCAATAATAAATTCTTGTTTGAAACCTAAAAAAAAATCGTCATATAGATGAAATGTTGTTAACATTTACGGACCGGTCTGTTTTATTATTTTTATTTATAATATATCACTTAGTATACTAATAATTCAGGACTACAAACTAATATTACTATGGTTGAGTGGACGGCGTGGACCGGTCTACTTTGACGGAACAATATTTTTTAAATCTGAACAATCACTACGCAAATTACCTCGTTGAAAATGCAATTTATTTATTAATTAATTGACCGTGTATTAATTACCCATTTGTCGAAGGGTAAATCCGTTGCTTACATGCATAAAATAGACCAACATTTTATTTCGTCAATCGAATCTGTATTTACGTATTAATTTTAAATAAATTACCAATACATTCGTTGTATAAAAGTATACATAAATACTAGATTATAATAATCTATGGATTTGATAAACTTTTTATAAGTATTACATTTACATATTTATTTTTTTTACTCAATATCTATTACCTATCCGCACGGATTTGTTTACCAATATTGAAAATTATTTTATTATTTACTCGAAACTGCACATTTACTTAGAAATTGAGTACATATATTGTGGATTTCTGTTTTCGTACATTTACGAGTATGGCTGTATTCGAATATTGAATCACGAATGAACATTCATAAAAACCATTCGGTAAAACCCCTTGGGAGTTTTCTACGTTTGAAAACACTGTGACACATGCGAATTGTGAAATGCGATTTTTGCATTGGTATACTAACATTACTTACGTATTTATTTCTCCGTTGGTATTCTAAATACTAATCTTCTTGATTGTATCCATTTTTATTTTCTAGATATGAAAACATCATAGCATAAATATAATATAATATAACATTAAATCATAAGTATTATTTAATCAGTGAATTGTATTTTCAAAATGTGGGATGCAAGTTACATTTCAAATTAATCGAATTTTGTATGTACGTACAAATATTATTTTGCTTAACTATAATGCGTCATTAATTATATTATAGTATGAGAACATTTCCAAATCATAATTTTTGTATTTTATTTTTATAACTAATCATCGGATAGATGTAAACATATAATATGAAACATTTGATACAAAGTTTAATTCAAATAAACTTTGTGTTCGTTCATTAAATTTAATCAAGTGCCAGATACTTATAGGAAATGTTTTTTCATTTTTATCAATTATACTTTTGAAATAGCCACCAAAATAATAATCATTACATGATTGTTTCTTCTCTTTTTCTAGGCGTGTTATGCTTAAATAATGATTGGTCGGTTCTCACTGATCAGCGTGGCCGTGCTGCTGTCCA
Source organism: Drepanosiphum platanoidis (assembly GCA_948098885.1). Classification (NCBI taxonomy): domain Eukaryota; kingdom Metazoa; phylum Arthropoda; class Insecta; order Hemiptera; family Aphididae; genus Drepanosiphum; species Drepanosiphum platanoidis. Next base: position 4,498,517 of record OX402537.1, on the reverse strand, counting down.
TCGCATCACACACGGTGACTGAAACGCAAGACTGGGTCTCTGCGTGCCACGAGACGCTATGCAAATGCAGATGGGTTAGCGGTCTGAGACATGCTGATTGCACAAACTCAAGTCTGACCAACTTACCCAAGAACCTAAGTGACAGCGTGCAAATACTCGACATGTCCAACAACTATATAGCTGAGCTCCGCGAGGACGCGTTCACGTCGGTGGGTTTAGTAAACGTGCACAAAGTGATTCTCCGCAGCTGTTCTATTAAAAACGTAGACAAGAACGCGTTCCGGAGTTTGGCGATTCTCATCGAACTAGACCTCTCCAACAATGAAATTCATGTGTTGTACCCGACCACATTTCGGGTCCTATTCCGGTTACGGAAAATCAACCTAAACAACAATCGCATACAGACACTGCCGGATGGGCTCTTCACTAACATGACGTTCCTGCAAACAGTCGAGTTCAACGATTGCCTGGTATCGTCTATAGAGCCCAAGGCTTTCTACAATGTCACAAAGATCAACAAATTGGAATTAAACGGAAATAAGTTGGTTAACATGGATTCGGAAGTTTTGAACTCCTTGCCCGGCCTACTGGACTTGGGAATCACGAACAACCCTTGGCGATGCGATTGCCACCTAAGGCCATTCAGACACTTGGTATGTATACAATTATGTGTTAATTCCTTATCTGTTAATACATAATATACTCACTCGATGTTTATAACTTTTACTCGCTTTTTTAAAACTTAAAATTTAATTGAGTATTTTTTATTCGAAATTTAAATAATGAAACTTTGTGTGTTTACTAGAAGAGTGAATTTTTATTAATAATTGCGATAATGGTCGATTCTATAGTTCTATAATCAATGACTATAATATAGGTACATTAATATTTTCATTTAATATATCTAAAATAAAATAAAATAATATTATCGTTTTAAACCTTAAATCAAAGGGTTCTGGTTTCAGATTTGTTTTAATTTTATAAAAAAACCATTTGTACATACTATTATTAATTTTATATCAACTTTCTGGTATAATTATTAATTATAAATTGTATTTGTTGGCTACGTTTTAATTATAATATGTTAGTACTATGTTATAGTGTAACGCAAATAAGAAACATTTCTAGAGGGGACTGAAACTCCTGGCGTATTTTTTTTAAATATTTTAATTTTAGGAATATTTCTGTCTCAGCCATTATAATGATATAGATATCTGTATCATATGTACATTTATATTTTACCATAAAAACACAAAACAAAATACTAACACTTATATGATTTATTTGTTTTAAGTTTTTTCAATAACATTCGATGTAATTTCTTAATTCCTTTCTCTATGCATACAAGTATACAACGATGTAACAATATTGTATATTGTAGTATAATTAAAAAAATAAACAATTTTAAATTTAAAAAAAAAAACTCAATAGCTTTAAATAAATGTATAGTTAATAGTTTCCAAGTAAAAGAAAAAAAATTGTCTGTGAAAATAATTAAAATTAAAATTAAATAGGTTCATATTTTTTTAAGGGACTTTTAGACATTTTAGTGGACTTGTAAAATTAGGTGCTATTAGTCATGTTGTTAGTAATAAACAGTTTTAAAAACGTGAAAATAATAAAAACTGTTTTATTTATTTATACATTTTTATTAAATGAAAAAAAAACTCACTTTTTTCTTGAGTATTACTCACTTAAATGAAAATGAAACTCACTTCTAAAATTAGAGAAGCGACCCTGTTATATATAATAAAGGTGTCTCACGACAATTTACTAATTGGAAGCGATGGGATAATGGGGATTTGATTACTCCCACTAGATAGTTGAAAATAGTAAATCCTCGTGGGGCACTCTAGCATACGTATATAGATAAAACGCATTATGGGTGGATTGTTACTATTTTTGTTTTCGTATTCAGGTTATGACGAGAAACCTTTACTCAAATTCAGTGGCGTGCGCCAAACCTGAAAAACTGGCGAACAAACATTGGGGCGATCTTAAAGCCGACGATTTCGCTTGCCAGCCGGTCATCCAATATCCCGCCGAGAGTTCGACGTTCAACCTGGACGATGAAGAGTTAACGATCGGTTGCAAAATATATGGCGAGCCTATGCCCAGCGTCCAATGGGTGTTCAACAGTCGACCCATATCGAATTATTCGCATGGCGAATCCAAGTTCACAGTGTACGAGAGTGTAGACAACACCATGGCTAAGTGGATAAACCTGACCGTGTCCAGGTCCCGACTCAGTGGAAAGTCCGAGTTCAAATGCGTCGCGCAGAATCCAGCCGGTTTAGAAGAGCGTAAAATCACCGTAATTGTTCAGGTAAAAAAAACAAACAAAAAAAAAAAAACCTTCAAACCAAAACGTACGTCATAATAATAAAACGTAATAACTCAATAAACAGCGCAGGTGGTTTTTTCTTTTTATGACTATTTACCGTCATTTATTATACAGCAATAATAAATGTATGTTTCATTTACAGAGTAACGGTGGAAAAAGTATCCTGGCCGGTAGTGGCAATTTCAAAGAATCGCTCCCCATCATAATAGGCTTAGTGGCGGGCATTTTTATAATCATCCTGTTGTTGATCGTGTGTTGCCTCTGTTGTTGCCGACGCCGGTCTTTGATGCAGCCGAAAAAATTGCACACCAACGGGTTTTCCAACGGCGACGTGCCCAACCACGGAACGTCGCTAGTGTCCGAGCCGTCCGAACAGCAAAAAAGCCTTTTAGCCGTTGTGAACCCAGTGCAAAAACCGCCCCGGAGATACGAATCGTCGCCGACCGGCACTGAAATAACAGAGCTGAAAAGAAACTTGTTGGACGAGACGTCCATCAGTGGTCAGTATATATTACTTTCGGCATACAATTCGCACACATCGTTATTTACCATATTGTTATTATTTAACATTTCACCAGAAGTTAAGTAGATTCTATCACGATATAGCGACGTGCACTTATCTGCGTATATTTTCGTCGTAATGGCACCATCCCGCGCACGTTATATCTTTTATATATAATATATATGTATAAAATAGAGCCCTTTTTTTTTGTATGTAGGCGCATAACTCGAAAAGTACTCGGTGGATTCTAGTACGGTTTTCACTAATGGATTGGCCAAGTCTTGGGGAAGGTTTAAAGCTATAGAACGTCTCGAAAATTCAACCCATAAGGGGGAAAAAAGGGATAAAAATGGTAAAAGCATAAAAATATTTTCGAAAATTCGATTAATTAGATCGATTAAATTAGAAAACAATTAAAAAGCATAGATCATAATATTACAAAACCAATAAATTCCACATTTCGCTTTAAATCTTAAAAATATTTTTGTTTAATACTGTGCACGTGCAAAGCTGTGCGGGAACAGCCAGTATAAATTATATAGGTGTTACGCGAACCGTCGTTAAGGTGAACCAGGGGTTTTATCGTTAATGTGCCTCGAATGGGTGAATTCCATAGGCGTTACTAGATCTCTAAATTAGAGGGCTTGAACCTCGGCTGTTTTTGGTTAGAAAACACTCATACTGTACTGCGCAATGTATACCAGTCCCGTTTTGAGGGGGGTGGGGGATAACAGCAGGTAATTGCCCGCCCAGGTAGATTTTTGGGATGATAAATTGTTACGACGTCGATTCGTACGTGAGAATTCAAAAAAAATCATTATCTCATGCGTGTCATTGTACGTTTTTACAGTATGTTACTCAGGTACCCAAGGGCCAAAGTTCAAAGTTCAATTCGAATCCCGTTCTACTCGTATTATATTATAACACAGCGATTCGGCGATTCGGCCTTCTATTATAACGACTTCGTGGAATAAAATAATAAATAATGTATAAGATAACATAATTATACATGGATTATTACCAGGGTTTTATATATCTTTACATTTTTTTTTTTTACCAACAGTTTATAAAAAAATTAAATCTTCTCTCAAAACATGGGTGGTTTTCTCTGAATACGGCTCTGATGTGTAACATTAAAATATAGAATTTCATTCGTCAGTTTATTTTTTATTAAAATTTTACAAAGAGAGTAGAAACTTTGTCGTATAAAAAAGCTCATCCGCCTCTCTCCCAGACCACTAGTTACGCCTGTAGCAGACGCCCGAGACGATTTCCAATACACCGTTATCATCACGCCGCAGCGGCACCGAATAATAATAATCATAATGCTATTCTACAGCTGTTTTCGGCCCTGATCATGCAAGGCTTAGTCACGTTCGTTTTTAACGCGCTATCGCCGTTACCGTAATAATAATAATAATAATAACAACAAAACAACAATAACGCGATTCTCGCGATTCGAACACTGCGTGGTTTGCGCGGAAATTCAATACGCGCGCGGTATAGAAATCCGAGTTCATAAACAAATCTGGACACGATATATCGCGGAGAAACGCGAGTAGCAGTAATAGTCGTCGTCGTCGTGTGTGTATCTGCAACAGAAATTCAATATCCGTTTAAATCATAACGCGTTATACCGTTGACGCGCGCGCGCTTACGTGCGTGCGTGTTCGGGTACTTTCTTTTGCGACTTTTCGTGTTTATAATATATGGTGTATACACGCGCGTCATTTATACGTCAAATGCGAATCGGTTTCGCTGTTTGAACATATTTCCTTAACGTTACAATGTGTATCGCGTGCCGGTGTTTTTTTTTTTTTCACCGTCATTCGTACGTCGCATTATAATCATTACATTAGTATATATAATAATAATACGCCACGCAATTTATATATCTGTGTGTGTGTGTGTGTGTAAAATAACGTAATAGAATGTGTGTTTGTGAAATTAATATTCTCGTTTATACTCTCCTTGGGGTGGCGTGCTCTCTGCGTGCCAGCGAATCGCGGCGAGGAGTGAACCGCCGGTGGCCGGCCGATCCGGATCGCTGCAGTGGCCGGCAACCCGACACCTTCGGCAGCAGCGGCTGCAGCGGCGGCGGCGACGACGACAACAGTTGTTGTTGTTCCGCCGCCGTCGTGTTGAAACGCTTCCACGTCGTCCCGCCCGTGCTTGTCCCGATGCCCCGGGACGGCGGCGGAGCCGCGGGTGTTACGCTCCTCGTATATCAAAACGTATATAGGACCTTTTGGACGGTCGCTAGGTAAAACGACGGCGGTCGTGTCAGCGCGTATCCTTAAACATCACGTCTTGTTGTGCACGTCTGTATAGTAGTTATCATAGTAATAATAATGCAGTCTCGCGCGTCCTGGGTTACTTGAAATTGGTAAAATTTATTTGGGTTGTTTTTTTTTTTGTTTCCTCGTCTCGTTCTATTTTATCGCGAGCAAACAAATAAAAAAAGAATCTTAAACGTTCGATACGGGGATTTTTTTCTTTTTCCCCCGCCACCGACGTTAATACTATATTATATTTTATCAAACGAAATATCGTTTTTGAAATAACAACCCTGCAGTTCAATCCGCCTGATCGCTCCGCGGCGGCGGTGAATGATATCGCAATAACACATACCTATGTAACCGCCGCGCCGCTGTGTAATAATATCGTATCGAATACACGTATCATCGCGCGCGGTGGTACACAATAATAATACACAAACAGTAAATATTATCCCGAACGTTCTTGTCCTACGGCTAAAATCCTAGTGAATATTATATATGGAATATTATGTTTTTACGGCCAACACCGACCCTCCCGGCGGCGGTATAAAAACGCTCGTTCCGACGACGACGATCGAAAACGTTTTCGAATGAAAATAAAGTTTAACATTATGCCGCCGCCGCCGCGCCGCTCTCTTCGACTATAAATTTTATTACACTCGCTCATTAAGTCGGCGGCGCCGGATTTAAATGCCAAAAGGTTGACGCAACAGCGCATATAATAATATAGTCCTAGACTCGGCTGATGAAACCGTCTTGCTGCAGCGGTCTAACGACTATTTTATCGATTTTATTAAATAATTTATGTTTATCGACTTTGACCGGACGGCCTCCGTAAAAATCGTGTCTCCTGCGAATGTGCTCGCGGTTAGGTGAAAAATAATAAACGCCCAAATTACTCGGTGCCTCCTCCCCCCCCCTAGGTCATTCGTGGTTAAATTTTTGAAGACTCGTTTTTTTTTTGGAGGAGGTTCGTTTTGCAAATCTCCCAAACGTTAAAAATACGCCGTCTCCGTTACGCGTACGGTCTGATATCTCATTTCGTATTACACATAATAATTGCAATTTAATTGTTACGCGACCGATTGACTTAACCTTCGGTAAATCCGTCGTCTGTTTTCCGTACGTCGAACAATACATTTCCCGAACTTGCCCGACGAAAAAATGTTCCGTAGCGGCGCGCGTCGGTATTTCCCTGGTCCCCGATACACCGCAAACGATTGTCGATAGTACCGATAATTAAATAATTATTTAATTTCTGATAGCCCCTACTTATATGTGCGTTCAAATGAAAGACGTAAAAACATCGTTTCCTACTCGAGAGGACGGAACACCCGGACATGCGTGAGACATACGCCTCCTCCAAACGTATTCGAGATGGCAAATCTACGTTCAATAGAACCAATTTCGTGTTGTCAGCTTTAATAATAATACGCGAGTGTAAGCTGACCCATCATTCAAACTTAAAGGACATAATATCATTATCTGTGTTTGTATTTTTTTTTAATTCTTAAGCGAGTTGTGAGTTTTTTGTTTTTTAATCGTAATATTCTACATACTGATAACTCGCTAAAAAATTAAAACATCGTGAAACGTTAACCGTGTGAAACACAGATAATGTTCTTCTCTTAAAGTTTAATATAGGTCGGTTTACTCTTGTGTGTAACGGCACAAAATTGATTCTACCGAACGCAAATTTACCATGCTTTTACTTTGTAAGACGACGGAGACTACACATGATGCGGGTGTTACGTGCTCTTAAGTAAATAAAATATACGACGCGGACCAAACGTCGCTCGTACCGTTGCTGCGCAGCAACCGTAGAATAGCAATAGCAGTAGTATTATAGTAATAGTAGAAGTAGCGGTAGTAAGTACAACGGTATGACGTAGAATCTGTGTGTTGAAAAGTGTATCGCGACCGTCGTCACACGCAGACGATACTACGGGCGTCCAATTTAGAAGGGTGCGTGTCGTCGCGTGACGTATATTACGATAATAACAACGATTATAATATAATAATAATAATATGTAATGTGTGTAAAAATGTCCGCGAAATAAATCGGTGACATTATTTTTATTGTATTGTGCACGTTGCGGCCGGCGCGTCGGCTCGGTAATAAATACAATACAGTAGTAATGTGTCGAAACAAAAACAAAAAAAGGAAACGATAAAAAAATAAAAACAAACCGTGTTCGGCTCGTCGTTCCTCCGCCGCCGCCGCCGCCGCCGCCGCCGCGCAACAGACCTCCGCGCGGGGTTTTATTTTAATTGGAAATGTTGGTCTGTTTATATTATTACAATATTTACCGCCGGGTCAAAGGAAGTTCATTATTACAGCACGGTTACAGTGCTGCTGCAGCGGCCACCGATGTACATAATTGTGTTGCGAGATATTATTATTATTATTATTATTATTGTTTTCTATTGTCTGTATTCCGCCGGCTCTAGTTGTTGTGGTGCCGTTTCCGTTCAAAGTTCGATATTGCGAAACTCCGCGGATAACGCGCCCGCCGCGTATTGCCAAAGTACAATGCCGAGTGGAAATAAAACCCTACGCGAAAATAATAATAATATACTCGATCGCGCCCCGCGGCGACGACGACGGTGCAGTTGTCAATCGGACGTCGTCGCGCGTCCATTATACAAATATCGTACTCTCTATACCGGAGAAGATTTCGTCCGATTCGTATTGTGTAATACCGTTGTGATTATTGTTATTACGATTGAAACTAAATAATTTGAGGAGAAAAGCACGTTTAGCTTTCAAACGTTTGATTTTATTAATGCGAGATTGGTAGGTTAGTAATACATTTTATGTATTTACTTGAAAAACGTTCAGAGATTTCGACAAGTTTTCATTTTTTTTTTTTTTCAATTAGAAACTAACGACGGGAGTTGGCAAAAGAAATTTGTTGACAAAGAAAAATTCCGCTCTACATTCGTCGGTGAAATTGACACGGACTATTAAAATGTATCAAATTATTACTTGAAAAGTAATCCGGAAGGTCGCCCATTGTTGTTTCTTCTCTCTGTTTTACTCATATTTCTATTTTTTGCACATAATATTTTTATTTTTTTTTTATGTATATATACATTTCAACGTTTTTATGTATACGATTCTCAAAGACTCGGAATGAAATACGGACGACGGATGTTTGATATTAATGTACTGTTTTTAATCTCTGAAAACGTGTAGATTCTACAGGATTTTATTCCTTTTTTGAACTACGATAAAAAATTTAAATATTGAAAACCGGTATATTTCATTAATTTTGTCAGTTATTTGTAGTTTTTCTTTATTATTCAAAAAACTGTTGGGGAAATTTTAAAATTGGATTTGTATAATACCAATTAGGACAACATTTACTAATAGAAACAATTCGTGAAGTTAAATATCCGACCCATTATTCGAGTCAAAAACGTAATAACAAACACAACAACAAAAAAAACCTCATAGTAAAATCAACACATTGCTCGCTTCACTCGGAATCTAAAATTGTTATACATCCCAGTAAAAAACAATCGTTTCTAAAAACTAATTTCACGTTTTAAACACTCGTCAATGTAAATATTCTTTGAAATATCGATCATATTATCAAATATAGTCGATAATATTTGTTAAAACATTATTATTTTCTTTTTTTCACTAAAAGAAATATAAATTTAAAGCTTATTATTAATGAGTTATTGATAATGAGTTATTATTAAAACTGACCTGTTATATAATTACATTATTTCATGTAACTTAGTAACGCCGAGTAACGCGTTATATACAAAAGTGAATAAGACAGGAGTTTTCAAATAATTATTATAATAATAATAATGATATTGACGGCGCTTTAAGAATGATTAATATAAAAACTTGATTCTTCGATTAATATCGATCGGACTTATTTCAGTACCCCGGACCCCTCGTCTCTATATTGATATTCGTTTACGGTAAGAGGCGAGTTTAGAAGAGGACTGTTTCGACAACAATAGTGTTGCAGTTGTAATTTTCTTGGTAATTACGAGACGAGGACGACGTTTATTATAAATTAACTCTATCGCCCATAAAATATAATTGAACGATAATATCACAATATGTTCAATGGACTTTTTTTATTATCCGTTCCCTATGACACATGTAGTTTAACAGCCGCTGTTATATAACTGAGTAGACAGTAGTACGTCGTCGTACACGTTACGTTTTGTCGAACAATAAAAAAAGCCTCGCAAATATTCGATTATTGCCCTGGACGGTAATGGATTTCTTCCATCGTCGATATTATTTTTCCCTCTTGTTTATTCGTCGTCGGGCGGCCCGGAAGCCAAGTTCGAAACGACGGCCATTGTGCGACAAATTAAAACCCACCAAGACAGAGACAATAATTGCGTGTTTTAACCAACGAAAATAGTGTGCGTTTACCGTAGAATTTATGGATAAGTATTTACGTGTAGACGATTAACATATAATATTCGCCCGTGATCGCGTGCCTACCATCCGTCAGCTCATTCTTTTACCTGCCCGGTCTTTCTGTCGAGATTAGTTTTGAGAAAACCTGCTGCAGCGGAGACGACCAGTACGCCGAAAAACGTACTCTGCGGTAGGTGTATTGTAAGAAACAACAATAACGCGCGTGTGCGATACCTTCTCCATATTTATTACTTTTTTTTTCATCGAACGTTACTCTACTAAACTTCTCGGACTAGATTTTTTTTTTTTTTCATTCTCAAACTGCCCTCGGTCGATTATTATTATACCGATGTTATTATTCAAAAACGCACGTATTCGTTTTGTTACGAACACGTTTTTCTTATCGTAAATGTCACCAGACCCCCTTTCGGGTGTATAGACTTTTATTATTTATCGCTTTTACTATTTCGTTATTATATTTCTTTTCACATACGTATATTACATTTGTGCGTAGGAGTGATTTCGAATAGAAATTATTTTTACGACTTCACACGCTATGAAAAATTATTTTTTAATTTAATTCTCGTCGAATTTCACACATGACACAACGTGGAAAAAAAAAAAAACTCCCATATATACCTATCGTTTAATCGAGATATATTATATGTATATATAATGGGCGTTCGTTATGAACGTGTTCACCCAAACGGTTTACAAACCGTAGAAATGATTGAACGATAACAAATCGGACTTTTTTATTCCCAGACTATCGGAAAATAATTACAAACACTCCTCGGGTCTGTTGTAAAGGTCTAACTCGGAAAAAAAAACCGTCTTCGGCCGCACGAATGACCCTTACGAAAAGTAATTTAATTATTATTTGAATGCACAGTTTTTTTTTGTTTTTTTTTTCATTGTTTTATATTTTTTCGCTTCTACGTCGTATATAGACATTTTAGGTACGCGTGCCTTTTGGTTTTGCTTGGCTATTTTATTTTGATTACGTTAATGTAATCGGTAACCAGGACGCCTTTTTTTTCCAAGTATTATTATTACCCGTCATATTGTTTGTCTTTTCGCCAGTAAAGCATTATGTTATTGTACAATAGGCGCATTAATTATTTATATTTATTATCATTATCATCGTTATTACTGTCATAATATATTATTATATATTCATATTATAATACACGGTGGCGCAATTCGAATTTCGGTGCCCCGAAAGTGAGCTTGTGAAAGAAACCCTGTGATTAAAAAAAAAAGTATTCACCGATTAATTCGTAATTAATAATAATAATTAAACGCGTGACACAATTTTCATTTGTTGTACTGCAGGAGAAATAATAAGTGATCATGGGACATAGTTAAATTATAATACATTTTTTATTGATTAACAAGGAGACGACATTCCTCAGTGAATAATCCCGAGAAATTACCGATTTCATGACTCGTATCGTAGGATGTTAGAATGTTAAAATGATAGTTACAGACATTTATAAATTTCGTGTAGAAATTTAATAAAAAAAAACACTTGTACAATATACTACTAGACGTCTCTGTCATATAAGCTCTTTAGTTTTGAAAAATATTCAGTTAGATATATTTGTCATCAATGAAACGCATTTTATACATTAATAACTAATAAAATATAATAATAGACTTAATAGACAATTTAACTGATTGAAACAATCCATAGCCACACCGAATTTATTCAAACGTAGAGCATAGTACACAGTTAAATCAATGAGATATCACAAACCGTGGGCACGGAATTGTTTTTTTTCTTCCGATACGCCCCGGGTTTTTTTTTAAAAAAAAAAATTAAAAACAATTAATAATTAAAAACGCAAGAGTCATGCGAGTCCTTGATAACATTTTGATACGTCTCCGTCGTTCTCGTCGCGCGCCGCCCCTGATCGAATCTCGCCCCCACCCCCGACGTTAGGCATCGCCGGTCGTTGCGCCACTGAATCCGTGACATATGTAAATATCTGGTGCCCACGACCCGAAACGATTGAAAACACAATAATACATTATTGTAATTGATATCGTTTTTTTTTCAGGTGATCCGGAAGAACAGTGTTTCGGCGAGTCGGGAGACGAACAGGCCAGCATGGACGGCGTCGGCGACAACGGCAGCGGACGCGGCGTCGGAAGTGGCGGCGGCGGCGGACACAGCCTCGGCGGCCGTTCGTACCGGAAGGGCGCGCATCCGCCGGACCTGTTGGCGTTCCCCAGGAGCGGCGGCGGCGGCGGCCACGGCTCGCCGGCCGGCAGCTTGGCGTCGTCGTCAGCCGCCGTCCCGTCGTTCCAGTCGCCGCTGCACAGCCCGATCTACTCGGGAACGCTGCCGTACAACCGGTCCCAGTCGCCGTTCAACTCGCGTCCCGCGCAACCGCCCGCCGGCTACGTGACCATACCCAGGCGGCCGCGCGTGCCCAGCTGGGCCAGCTCGTCGGCCGCGACGTCCACGCCCACCGGGCCGCTCGACGATCCGCTGGGCTTCGGCCGGCTGTGCGAGCCGGTCTACGACAATCTGGGCCCGCGCACCACGGCCGACGGCAGTTCGGTGCTGTCGCTGGTCAAGGCGGTGGCCGACTCCAACGGCGGCGGCGGCGGAGCAGGACCCGTGCACAGGCCCGTGCCGCAGTACAGTCAGACGCTGCCGCACAAGACCAAGTTTGGCGGCGGCGGCGGAGGCGTCGGTCCCGCTGTCCGTCCCAGGTTCGTTGCGGACGCGGACAGCCGCAGGGTGCCGTCGCCGGCGCCCAGGTCTCCGGACAGGCCCGCCGGGCTGCCGGACGCGCCGTACAACGCGCTGCCGCTCAACTACTCGCCGCTGGTCCCGCCGCAGGACACGAAGAACCGAAGCAGTTGGGCCCCGAGCCGCGTGGGCACCCCCGAGACGGGCGTGCTCAAGCCGGCCAGCCAGACGAGCGTCAAGCGCAAGGTGCCGCCCAAGCCGCCACCCAAGCCCAAGGCCAAAGGTGGCCCGCTGTTCGAGGACGAGGGCGAAGATGGCACCGAAGTCTGATGACGACCGTCGTCGTCGTCGTCGTCCGTCCGAGCGTTGCCGACTCGACGACTACTCCATTTCAATCCTTTGTACTTCCACGACGATTTATCGATTAATTATTATTAAATTTTCTTGCCAATTTTTTTTCCTCTCTTTCTCTATCTCTCTATCTATCTATCTCTGAACTATTAATCATAAGACGGTCTGTGCTTTGTGACGATTTTTTTTTTTTTTATATATATACTTTGGAGACCTCATGTTTGTTATGTTTTTTGTTTTCCCATTTCTTTTTCCCTTTTTCTTTTTCCCTTCGTGAAACTGCTGTTATATGATTCTTGTATGGCACTGCAGTCATTGTAGTGAGCTCGTGGAAAATGAGAGAGAAATATATAAAACCAGTTTGTCAGATGAGAAGACCTGCCGGGGGATTCAATGGTTCTAAGTAAAAAACCATTGGAAACCCCTTGTTGTTGTTTATTGCCACTTGTGTATCTGATGATTTATTGCGGGATAATGCACAGTGTTCAAATTTATGAGGCTGTCGTTTTTCGCATGTTGTGTACTGTTAAGATAATATATAGTTATTATATAATATATTATATTGTATTTTTTTATTGTACATGTATTTATATGTTGGTAATAATATTATTATTTTACATTTCTATGACTGTAAGAATCAATTTCAATTTTGTCGCGTCACTTTGTCAATCAAAAAACATACCATAGCTGTAGGACGTAATATGTAGTTGGCATATATGTATCTGTTCCCATTAACCCCGTGTTGTTTGTATAATATTATATATTGCCCTGTTGATTTTATTTAATTATGGTTCATGATATTTAGTCTATAAAGATTAAAAATAAAAAATAAATCTTCTGCATTTGACCCTTATTTTTATTTTTTTTTTGTCATAAAATTAATTTTTAAGGATTTATTTATTTATTTCAGGACTTAATTTATATTGAATATTTTTCAATAATTTTATTTTCAACATAGTCCTGACATATATTTTAAATCAATATTTTTTGAATGTCCAATTTTACTCTTGTGTGTATTTATAATGTTTTTTTAACAGATTGTTTGTTTTTATACTTATTTTAATTACCAATATTAATTGTTTGTACAAATGCTTTGATAACCATTTTATATTATATATATATAAATATATATATATGATACTATGTATGGAAAAAACCTTTAAGTCAAATGACAAACTATAACAGTTGATTCTTGTATGTAAACAATTTTATTAAGATTTTAATTGTCTCAAGCATTGACTTTTTTTTTTTAATGCCAATTTTTTTTTTCAAACTGTTATTGAAAAAAAAAATTATTGTTGTAAAATAATTTCATCATAATATGTGTATGTGTATAATGATAAATGTGTAAAATAATTCTAGGAAAAATTGTAATGCCTCTTCACAACTCTTGCCAATATCAAATTTCAAATACATTGACAAAAAGGTTTTTGTAGTAATCATTTGAATTTGTAAAAGTTCCTGTACTTATATTTTATTATTATTTTGTATTTTGTTTTGTTTATAATTATTATTACTTTTAAATTCATAACGGTTGAAAGTTGATATTATTTTAAAATCGTTAAGATATTAGATTAGTGTCTAAGGTTGACCATTAAAATTAGATACCATTTTTCGACAAAGTATTTCTCTATTATTATTAATAATTATTATTATATAAATATTTTATGATTGTGCTCGCTAATGACTGAAAAATGTGGAGGCAAAATTGTAATTGTATAATTTATAACTGTTGTATAAAAAAAAAAAAGATAAAAAGATTGTTGTTTCAATTAAAAACTAAATTATAATATTGCAAACATTATAGTTGGATAATGTATATTAATTTAAAAATAAAATAAAAGATTATTATTTGTGTTAATATAATAGTATATTTTGTATGAAAATAAATAAATGTTAAGATCATTTTACATAAAATCAAATGTGTTTTGTCATTTTAGATAGATTAAAATTTTAAATATTTTTTTGTTTCTTGTATTCATAAAAATGTTTAAATGAAGAAAACTGTTTTACTACAAGTTACATCTCCGTGTTACAAAAGGAAAAAAAATATCACTCTAATAAGTTTAAAATCAATGGTATAATAATTTGATAGCAATCAATTATTGAAATACAATTGTAATATCAAATATTTTTAAGGCATTGGAAAAGCATAATTTTTATCAAGTTTATTCAAATAAATATAAATTGTAATATATAATATTTCACACATTGAACATTTTAACATAATGTATCTGAATTAATATTTTCTAACACAAATTAATAGATACCTATCTATATGTATTTTAATTTGTGATTTTTAGTGGGTGTAAGTTCTTTATAAAAAATGTTCCCATTGGGGCAAGTAGGAGGTTCTAAACCCTAAAATGTTAACAGTTACAATTAATTTAAAAGTTTGCTGAGAAATGGTTACTATTATATAAATTACATTAACATTTACAATAACTATATTAAATATACAATATTTATTATACATTGTGGTCAAAAACTTTTCCTAATAAAATTTTAAATATTATTGTAAGAAAATGGAAAAAAAGTATAAGCCCCTGTCCCCCTGAAATTGATCTCTAAATCAACATAAGTTAACTCCTTAACTTTAAGTAAAATGCACCTCTAAGTCAACAGTAAGAAAAGGATAAAGAATAAGAGGACCTCAAATTTAAGAAACTAAAAAGCATTGTGTTACATTGATAACACATAACTAGGGCCTGGAAGTTCATGCACTAATAAAGACTGTCAAGATGCAGTCTATGCAAATATGCGTTTAAAATCACGAAAATTGTAATACTTTTTTAAATTTCAATAAAATGTTGATAATAATTAAAATAATGGGAAAAATAAATATACAATTTAACTAATATAAATTATACATTTGTGTTATATTTGCCTTAAGAATTATTACAGCTTTCAATTAGTGATTTGAATAGATTTTCAAATAGAAACAACAATTTAATAAGAATAATTCTAATTTTGTTTTGATAATTTGAAAAAAAAACTTTCCCTAACATGTAAATCCATTTTAAAATCTGTAGCAAAATTTTCTATCCTATGAACATTGGTGTGCGCACGGGGAGTAGGAAATTTTTCCATTTTTAAACCCCTTAGGGATTGAATTTCTGAAAATCCTTTCTTAAGGGGCCCTTTGCTACATAAAACGAAACTATATTGACTAAATTTAAGTACTCAGTGGTTCGATCTAGGTGATTTTTTCCATTTGTACCCCTTTCAACCCCCTTAGGGTTCATTTTCTTAATTTTTCTTTCCGTAAGAACCTTCTACAAAGTATTAGAAAACTCAAAAGAAAAGATGAATGAAATCGGTAAAGGCGTTCTCAAGTTATTGCGTGACCAAGGTAAATAGAGATTCATTTATATATATATAATATATAGGCTATTATTAAGCCGTGTCTTGAGAAATTTCGGTATTAAACTATTAGGTAATGCTGATAACCTACCTAACCTAACCTACCGCAAAACAGAATTGCCTCCATAGGTGTTGCCTCGTCATGGTATGGGTGGAGGTGAAGTAGTTGCCGGCAAACAGTGTGACCAGGTGTTCCGTCATTTCGTCGTAAATAATTTATCGCACGACAATAATTTATTATTAATCGAAATAAATTATCGCAAGGCATTACTATATAACTTACTACTAATAATAACTGTAAAAGTTATGCTCAAAATAATTTATTATAATTTATAAGTATTAAATTCATTACCAGAAGTAGAGGTGCAATCTGCAAGTATAGTAGACGTGTTTCTAATGAAAAATTTCACCTAGCTGGTATTTTAGAGAGCTCATTTTTTAAAATTTCATAACAGTTTTCTTAACTGTTGTTAAAAAACATGAATGTTTTTACTGTAATATTTAACCAATTTTAAACTTGGTATAATTATATAAATATATTTGACTGTAGTGTGAAATTTTAAAATTGTTGTTAAAATGTTTAAACGTATGAAAATTATTATTTATTAAATAAACATATTTTACAGCTGCCATATAAGTTTAATCTGGAGTAATTATATGAGTTTAATCGAAACAACACTTGTTTTTAACTTTTTAAGTCGACAATAATAATTATAGTTGAGTATATAGTTAATTTATTGAAATGTATTGTATGGAATGATTGGAATGTATAACTCTCCAAGTCTACCACAATTCACAAATGGTAAAATGTATATAAAATCGTATGATCTTCATCGTGATTAACAATTTTGTGTGATTAAACATAAATAAAATACTCAAAACTTAAAATACTTACTCAGATCACAGATCTGTGACTTTAATATACTTAAACACATACATAGATATTACATTATTACTATGTTAGGTATAAACACATTGATATTGGGTGTAAAAAAAGATTAATTTAAACATTTGCTCATACATTTTTGCTCATATCATTTAAGTTTAGAAATAAAATATTTTTAATACAACAGCAATATAAACATATTATATTATACATATGTATATTTTATGAATTATTTATGTTAATTCAGTGGTACGTAGAAACGTATGCTGTTTGTTTGCTCCAATAATGTTATTTTACCGTTACATAATTGTGTCAACTTCACGAAACTTAAATGCGCTCAGTGATTAGTTTTTGGAGAAATTATACGTACGTACATTATTATTTACTATTTATAAATAACAGGTTTAATTTTAATATTGTAATAGAAAATAGAAGTAACTAATATTCACTATTTCAACAATCAATTATTATACGTTGGGCTATAACACGTTTTTAAACTCTAAATTACACTGGACAACGCGTATGTTGAATAATTGTATTGAGCAATAATCGGGTTTATAATAATAACAATAATACTTAACAATAAATGAATATGTAATTTATTGTAACGACACGTGTTTTGTGTTGACAGTCTTCGTATGTACGCACTGCGCAGTGTGCAACTGACTATATAATAATAATAATAATATGATACATATTATAATACAATATACCTATTACGTTATAATTATTTACAATAGTACATTATGACGTAAAAAACGATAATATATATTATATTATATACGATCGATTGGCACATGTGAGAGCAGTGTGTTAAGCATCTATGATGGCGATAGTTTTTCGGAATAAGATTTTCTAAATAACTAAATATGATGTATATTACAAGTTGGTAGGTATAGTAAGTAGCCGACATGTGCGTAAGCGGAAAAAACTGGAAAAACTGACGTAAAACGGCAACGTTAACGGCACACCGGTTTTCGACAAGATCGAATTTTTCTGCTCGTCGTAACCAACTCGAAGAGTATCGATCGCGCAGGGACGTTCCGAATTCGAAAAATTGGCGGGGAAAATAGCGGCGAATCCGGGTGAGAGAAAAAAAGAAAAACCGACACGTTTTCGCCTCCACGAGGTCGTGCGAACGGTAAACGCCACGCCCGTCCCCCGTCGCCCTGCCCGCAACGCCCCGCTAGTGTGCCACACACGGCGTGCGCCCGCGCGTGCGTGCCGTGTCATCGTAATCCGTAGCGTTTTTATAGCAAGCCGTCGCGTTTAACAACACGCGTACGTATATTTATAATAATAATATATAGGACATATATATGCCATATAATATATAGCAATAGCATTCCTGCCCGCGGCGTCCGCACACGGTTCCAGTTTCGCGTTTTGTTTTGTTTATTTTTTTCGCCTTCCTCTTCTTTTTTTTTTTTTTCTTTCTTTTCCCCATTTACCGTTTTTCCCCTTTTACCTCTCCCGCTCGCTCGCTCCTGTTCGCGCGCGTGCGCACGCGCACTCATCGGCCGCACCACTGCCGCCACTACACAGCCGCCGCCATCGCCGCCGCCGCCGACCCGAGTCGAGAGTTCATACCGTTTTCGTCCGTCGTCCACTGTCGCCGCTCTGTGTCGCCGTCGTACAGACGAATCAGTTGTTTTTTTTCGAATTCGCTCCAGTTATCCCGAGTCATGGCGAAAACATTCTCATGTAAGTATATCGCGTTTTTTTTTGCGCCACTTTTTTCTCTACACCGTCGTCGTTTCCTAAGGGTTTTTCTCCCCGAGCGAGCCGTATTCGAGGTGTCCCCGTCCGTTTCGATATCCGCTCGCGACGTCTACACACCCCGTCGGTCGTTCGCCGTAGAAGACGCTGTTCTGCTCGTACGCCTCTGTCGCGTTCCACTGCGACCTGTAGAACAGTGTGTTCTCGATCCCGATATACTATTATTATAATTATTAATATTATTATCCATATTCGTTCCGTTTTCGACATTTCTTTTCCCGGTATTTTCATCCTTCAACTATTCTGCAGTTAGTTTTTTTTTTCTGATTAGATTTTCATTGTGTTCAATCGGCTGAGCCGATTCATTTCCATAGTTATTTATTTGGCCTGCAGACCAATTGATGACATTGCTCATTTTGTTTTGATAAAAATAGTTAAATCCGTTATAAATTCGTGTAATATTTTTTTCTGTGTTGATCAGTAATACGGAAATCGCTTTCAATGCAAAGTTGTGTATTATAAAAGAAACCTCTTTGTGTATGAGTGGGCAGATAACAGTATTGTAGGCAGACAACCTTGGTAAACAACCCATGTCAATTTTTTCCTTATACTTTCCTAATGTTATTGCACAAAAAAAATCATATTTGCCATGTCATGTATATATATATAATAAATGTTATCTGTTTGATAATGTTTTCCTTGTTCTATAAAATATTCATACATTCCGATTCTGATTTAAAAAAAAAAAAACATTGGTCAATTATCTGAAAAATATGAACATTTATGTAGGATGACAAGAACTTTGTAATGTAATACATAAACATACTTTGTGTTCTTATCACCATTTTATGTTTGAAAAAAAAATAACAATGATTAGATATTGTAATTGGAAAACAAATATCTATTTTAATATCTCTACAAGAAGAACTTGGTTCATTATAATATGTAATAAATGAGAATAAAAGCATCAGTATCTTAAACTGCCTAGTCATTAATTTGTTTTATACATTTTTCATTTATCTTTAAGAAAATTTAAAAAGTACCTACATTTGTAAAATAAACAAATGTAAACTAAAATATATACCCACATGTTTTTTTAATATTATTTGATTTAACATAATTTAACATTAGGTAAATACTATTTTAATACCTTAATTAAATTTAATTAATTTACTTAGCTAAATTAAAAATAAACACTTAAATATTAGTGATAAGATTCATTTTTATTTGAAATCAAACCATTGAGTTTTAAAGTTAATGAGTTCCTATTGTAATATTGAGTCATTACTTATTTAATATAACTTATAACCTTTAATTCAATAATCATAAGTATATACATTTAGTGCCAATTCTATTTATACAGGCAATTGCCATTGACACCAAATTAAAGATTATTCTTTACCTATATCTTATATAAAACAAATGTTATGCATTTGCTAAATAAAAATTATATTTACAAAGGTACCTGGGTAGTTTCTTTAATTTAATTTTTTTTTAATATAAAAAAACTAGAATACTTATAGTTTATAATAATATATTAGATATAGATTGAGTATTATATTAAAACATTGGATGTGTGGCTGAATGGCTTGATTGAAGGTGTCAATTTACATTACTTTTACTTCTAAACTTTGGTTTTACCTATTTATTTATTTTGGGATACATTGTTTTATTCATAATTAAGGAGATTTCTGGGCCATTTACACTTAAGTAGGTATGGTGGATTGATTATCAAGTAGAATTAGAAATTTATGACCAATGTTTTCCTTATAAATACTTAGTTATTGTACCTAAAACTACAAAAGAATTTGAAGTAAAGACATTTTCATTCAATTATTTTACTTATTTAAGTATACAAATTATACTACATATTACATAGCTACCTGTATGTTATGAAAATAAAATATGTTAGGTACCTTTAATATTTTTTGTTTACATCAAATAGGTAAGTACTGATATTATTCTCATGAGTTTCCCTATTTTATATTAGGTGCATAGAAATATAAGCAAATATAAATTGCTTCTACAATGCTATGCAATATCTCTATAGAAGAAAAATTTTAATAATAAAACTAATTTACCGTTACTGTGTCCAATGTTATACAGAAAACCAATATGAGACATGCACTAGATGACAATGTTCGTCTTTGTAGATAGTTTCAAAAAATACAATCCTTTTGATAAGTTGTTGGATTAGCTGCGCATAAATTCTATTTTGTTATATTTACAAGAGTTCAAGGTTGAACACTATACATTTATTGTCTTCTCAATGAATTATGTTTTAGAATTCTTTATAATTTGTTTTCTTCGTTGTTTAATAGCTTATTGACTATTATTGATTATTGCTGTGCAGTGTTAACTATATCTTATTAAAAAAGAAAAATTAATTTTATGAATAATTAATAATCGGCTTCCAATAGCCCGGTATATATAATATAATATACTAGTGACACTAACAATTGATAGCTCATGTTATGCAATTTATAATATATTGTATTATTTATTATTGTTATTACATAGGTAATTTTTACAATTGTTATTGTTGTATTATATTTAGTAGAATATAAGGTTTCTGTATTTTATATTTTAGCCATCATCAATACCAACAATGTACTAAAATTCCGTGACGCATTCTACAGTGATGCCAAAAATGTTTTGGCCCTAAATGCCTGTTCTCGTTTGAGTCCGACAGAAGTGAGCACATCAAGGAATAGAGTACAAGAATGCCATCATTATTATACGAACAAGGTTTGAATGATTTCTGATTTTAAAACCAAATAACCTTCATATATATGTTTTCATTTTGTTTAGATTGAATCCGAAGGAAAACCAGTTACTAACCAAAGAAGTTCAGGTCGTTGTTGGATATTTGCGTGTTTAAATGTTATCAGAGTTCCATTCATTAAACATTTAAATTTGGAAGAATTTGAATTCAGTCAAGCTTACATATTTTTTTGGGATAAGGTAATGTCCATATGAACATTTTCACAGATATTTTTGGTATTCTTTAGAAAGAGAAAAATATATACTTGGTGTGACCTTGTTCATACCAAGTATCTGCTTGGCCTGCTTCAAGGTCTACGTTAACAATAGGTGGTCCCTTTTACACACCTGCACTTCATTTGATTTGTATTGTGTGTGTCAATAGAACTGGTTTTTTTTAGGGATACAAAATGCATCCCAACATCTGAAAAGATTCTTACTGTGTAATAAATACAATGTTCGGATTTTTCATACAACAATTTTACATGGTAGTTGTTATGCTGTATTATTTGGGAGTATATATAAATATTTTATAAACTCAAAATATTGTGCACACTGACTAAAAGTGTTTCTATTTATTAAATTCATTAAATTCGATCATAATTTGGCTACAAAATTATAAAATATATATCGCAGCTATAAAATACGAAAATCCATATATGCATTAAAAAAAATTATGCTCTTTAAAATGTTTTTATTAATTCTAAAATGTATACTATGAATGTCTATTATATTTATCGCTAATAACTATAGTTTTCAACATGTATCAACATCATTAAAAATGTAATAACTGGCACCTACATGAGTCATTGCATTAAAAAAAAAAAAAACCCTGTTAATTAAATGACTAAACAATTATTAGAGTAAATAAACCATACTATTTATTCAATTTAAATAAAAACATCTGTTAACACAATTCTAGTAACTATCTATTACTTGATATTAAATAACATTAGTCTAAATATATATTTTATACCGTAAAATCCCTAAATACCAGACACCCTTAGTCTCCAAAATTGTGTCCTCCTTTAAGAGAGCATTCAGTTTGTAATAGGAAAAATGAAGTATTTTGTATATAAATTAATAACTATGTACATTTATTTAATGTAATAATAAAATATATATATTTGTATTTAATATTTAAAAATTAAAGAGAAATAAATATTTTTTAGGTAAAAATAGAAGTCTGAAAATAATTAGTTACTTTAAGCTTGGTCAAGACCTTGGTGCTACATACTTATTTCATAGGTTTCAAAGCATTTTCTGTCAATTTTTATTTTTCTTCTCGAGTTTTCAGCACAAGTTTTGTAAAGAGTGTCTTTATTTGGAGTGATTTCCACAACTTATGTTTTACTAAGTATGTGTGCAAATACATGAATGCTCATATTTTTGTAATAAACACTCAAATCTTAAGAATATACATTTTTTTTTTTATGTCCATTTCTTTTGTCAACCATCACATACTACAATATACGTTCATATAATGGAATCACAAACCCAATTAAATATGAATTGAACAATTTTACGACTACATGACATAAACCAGAAAAATATATTAGGCATTGATAACATTTTAAGAATTGGAGGGATAAGATAAACTAAAATATCTACATTTAGATTTGTATTCTAGAATTATTATTTTAAAATTATAAAATTAAAAATATTTAAATTCAAGCTGAAGAATATCTGGTATTTAGAGATATCTATCAGGGATGTTTCATTGTGTGTTTGTGTTTGTAATGTTTATATTAATATTCAAATCTTTTAATTATAATTGTTAAACTATAAGTACCTATTAAATATGTTTAGATCGAAAGGAGCAACTATTTCTTAAATGCTATTGTACAAACAGCTAAGCGAGGTGAAACAGTTGATGACAGAACCACTGCTTGTTTACTTACTGTAAGTGTATTTAATCATTCATAAAATCATAATTATGTTGAACTTAGTACTATTTTTGTTAAATAAAGAAACCAATTGAAGATGGAGGTCAGTGGGATATGTTGGTAAACATTATTACTAAGTATGGGTTAATGCCAAAGAAAAACTTTCCAGAGTCATTCAGTTGTGAAGCCAGCAACACTATGAATATTATAATAAACAGCAAGGTAACAATATTTTATAATGATGTACTAATGTATGTACTTATAAATGTTTTATTAAAAAAATAAAAATCTCCCATTTTTAGCTTCGAGAATTTGCAATAACGTTGCACAAACTTGTCAGCGACCACGCTACAGATAATGAGATTACAACCAAAATTGAAGAACAAATGGAAATTATCTACCGAATTGTAGGTATCTGTATGGGTATTCCACCTGCTACGTTTGAATGGCATTACTATGACAAATCTAAAGTGTTTAACACTATTGGACCAATATCCCCAATAGATTTTTATGAGAAACACGTTCGACCTGTGTTTGATGTCACTGAAAAGGTATGAATTTGATATATATTTTAATTGTATAATGTATACTTACATTGGCTCTTCTACATTATGTAGGTATGTTTAATTTCGGACCCAAGGCCAAATAACCGATATGGACAATTATACACATTGGACATGTTAAATAACATGGCCGGTGGACGTAAAGTTCTCTACAATAATCAACCCATTGAAGTATTGATTAAGGCTGCTCAGGAATCTATTATAAATCGTGGGGAACCCGTATGGTATGGTTGTCAAGTTAGCAAAAGATTTTCTGATAAGCTTGGACTTGAAGATTTAAAAATGTAAGTTGTTTTTAAATAATCATTTATATAATATCAGAATACTAAATAAAAATATTATTATTTTAGTCATGATTACCAGCTAGTATTTGGAACTGATGTATCAGTCCCTATGACTAAAGCACAGCGCATGTTATATGGTGAATCCGCCATGACACACGCTATGGTACTAACTGGAGTCAATGTAGAAGTGAGTATAGCATATTAAAAATATCAAGGCTCTTTAAATCATAATTTGTGTCTCTCTAGAATGGTGTACCAAACAAGTGGCGTGTAGAAAACTCTTGGGGTGAAGAACGTGGTGACAAGGGTTACTTGATGATGACCACGGAGTGGTTCGAGCAGT
Organism: Drepanosiphum platanoidis; assembly: GCA_948098885.1. Classification (NCBI taxonomy): domain Eukaryota; kingdom Metazoa; phylum Arthropoda; class Insecta; order Hemiptera; family Aphididae; genus Drepanosiphum; species Drepanosiphum platanoidis. Next base: position 4,474,131 of record OX402537.1, on the reverse strand, counting down.
TTGTATTTGAAGTGGTTGTAGACAGGAGTCTGTTATCTGAAGAGGTGTTGGCCGTTTTTCAACAAGAACCTCAAGTACTACCCATTTGGGATCCAATGGGAACATTAGCCTAATTTAATTGAATTATTATTATTATTTTTATTTTTTTTTTTTATCCCAATCATATTTTACTATAAATAATTAGTTTGGAAAAATTTTATACTTTTGTCTACATAGAAAATTTCCAAACTGTATATTGTACTTTATAAACATATGTGTTATTTTAATCATGAAATACACATATCATTATTCAAGGATAATATTTGTTTATTTTTTACTTACAGATCAAATTTTTATTCACATATTTCCTCATACAATTTACTAGTATTCATAGTATTCATAAATACTCTAAACGGGTTTGAGTAATATTTTTGTCATTGCATTATTATAAAAATAAAAACAACAAATCTTTTAGGCATTTATAAAGAAATTTACCATCTAATAAAAATCATTTTGTTATTAGATTGTAATTATTTGAAGATCAATATTGGTAGGATTGTTCATAGAAAAAATGTCAATAATTATGAATTAAATAAAAATCCATGGCTTCATGAATCAGCAACTTTACAATAGATAATATTTATTCATATAAAAAATAAGTAAGTAATACACACTTTTATATATAAAAAAAAAAAATAATAATAATAATACTGTGCAGTATTTTTTGTACTGATGTTTTTATATCTAAAATTTTAAAATAATGCATCAAAAAAGAATTGTTCTCAAGCATTTTGATGGCTTTTAATAATAACATATAAAAATGTAAAAATGATTGAGGCACTTTTTGGGTAACTAATAAACACAAGTTGGCACACATGTGCGAGTACATTAAAATATTATAAAATTAATAATGGAGTTATAGGTCTTATAATATAAGAAACGGCAATTCAGGCTGTAGAATTTTAATTAAATTTTATCATTCACTTTTAAAACAGTGAACAATACAATTGCGGACCAATTGTTATTTGGCACATAACATCAAGTCTAAAGTTTAATAAAAATTAACACAAATATCTTAAACACTAAATGCAAACATTCCTAACATTATGGCAGATAAAGAAAAAAAACAGTCTGTCAGCCATAGAGATAAATAGATAATAATGCAACTAAGTTATATTATATCAGTACACGATACACAACAAGTGCATTTAATATACCAAAAATGATTGAGAACTGATTGAAAACACTCTGATTTTAAAATAAGGTTTAACACTTAGTTATAATGTATTCTTGAGTAATTCTAATTTGAGTCAATCAAGTACCAGTATGAATTGGCAATAATAGTAAAGTGATCTGGAGAACAATATATACTTAAGTCCCAAATGGTATTTGAAACCTTTCATCACTTATGGATATTTTTTTTCTTCTACAAATATATAAGTATATGCCTAGAATTAGTGTAATTTAAATGAGCTGTGGAACGAGAGTTTTTGGTATACCCAAAACTGATTGCACAACTCGTGTTACAAGTCATACATAAAAATATATCTGGCACAAATAAATAAATATTAAAAGGTAACAACACTAAATGACGGGTGTGAAGGGTGTCGAAGTAAAAACAAAAGAAACCTAGTACACGTGTCATAAGCCCTGGGGAATATAATATACATTTATAATATTTGTTTAAAAATATTCATGTTCTAGTCGTGTCATACTCAAATGTATAATGGTTGAAGAACTAGATAAGTTTTCTTTTTAATCATAAATATATAGGTATTAGCATTAAATTTATAACATTTTATAAAATCAATGCTATTGGGTTGGGCATATTTATGATGGTAAAAACAAAATTATACATAGAAGTGTGTTTTTTTTTTTTTAGTGGTTAAGAACCCTATTATATTTATTAAATGTATTGTAATTAAATTTGTTGATTTTTAAATTAAATTTTACTATTATTTAATTAATAATACCAAATTATTAATTGTTGAGAAATATAAGAAACATAAATAATGAGTTAGTTAAAAATTGTTTTGACTTCAAAGCATATTATACGCCTACAAAAATAAACATTGTTCAATTGACAAATTATTTACTATTATAATACTAATGCTTTATTTTTTTTTTTATTAAAGAAACAGATAAACTAATGTTTATGTAATCGGAAAAATTTGAATTTTTATTGCGGCCTATCACATATCTTTTTGCTTAAGTATGTTATAATTATTAATGCTTATTAAAGGGACCCCAAAACAACATATAGACACTAATTGCTTTTAGAGTGTGGGCACGTCTATGAACCCTTATGAAAATCAAATATCAGTAGTCAGATACCCATTGTGGTTAGGGTAACTATTTTGATTGAGGGAAGTATTTGAAGTAATAAAAATGGATAATTTCTTTTAGATAATTTGGGTTAACATACGCTCGGTGAAATCAGAAAGTTATATAATACCTAAGTACAAATATTATATGCATTAAACCTCGACGTGTATTGAGGTTTCTTTTTTTTTTTTAAAAACCGTCTTAGTCCGACACCTTTCCCACGTTTTAATAAATATTAATGTTTTGCATTACACTAGGTACTAAACTAAGTAATATTTGTGTTGGTTTTGACATGGTTGGTTTTTGATTTGGCCGTCTTGACTGCGGCAGCGGCGACAGCAGCAACTGTTGATGATGACGCAGTGGTAGACATAAAACTCGGCGGCGGGGGCGACGAAAACGACGACGTCCCGTTGGTGCACCTGGTGCAATTCGACTTGGCAGTGGCAGCGGATTGCTGGTCAGCCGCAGACGGCAGTAATGGCGCTAGTTGATGTAGAGACGGAGCGGCGACGGCTGCGGCGATGGAGGCACCGAAAAACGAAGAAGTAGTGGCCGCCGAAGACACGGTCTGAGTGGCTTTGTTCTCGGTGGCCAATGCGTTAGTCTGTTTGAGCAAAGTCTGATCGTTACATAGGGCCGATATGAGCGGCAGGTCGAGGTTGCGGCTCTTCTCGCGCAACGCTTCGATGTCCAACACCGCAGCCACTGATACCGCGGACGAAGTGGTAGCCGTCGTCGCAGTCGAAGCGTCCACTCCCTCCGGCGTGCGCCGCGGACGAACCACGGCGGCGGGCTTCTGGAGTCCAGTGACGGGAGGTGGGGGTGGAGGCGGACGCCGACGGAACAGGACTTTGGGCGGCACGGCCGGAGCCGTAGTGGCGGCCAACAGGTCGTCGTGTGAGTACGTTCTGATGGGAGGTGGCAGCGGTAGCGGGTGCAGCCGATGATGACGATGAGCGTAATCGGCGGCCGCGGCCACCGTGGCCGGGAACAGCAGGTTTTGATTGGACGTGTACTTCAGGTGTGGAGGCAACGGTGGCAGAGGCGGCGGCAGCGGCAACGACTGTTGTAACGGCAGCGGCAGCGGCAGCGATTGCTGAGCATGTTGCTGGTTGAGGTGATGGTGGTGATGGTGATGGTGATGGTGCTGCTGGTACTGGTGATGGGACAGCGACGACGAGGACGCGGACGAGGACGAGGGTGGTGGCGGGGGTGGTGACACGGCCGCCGCCACGTTCGGAGTGCTTCGATACAGGTGCGCGTTGGTCTGGTACGACGGCGGGTCACGGCCGTAGTACCTGTGGTACTGCTGTTGGTGCCTGCGGCCACGGGCCAGTTTGGCGTCCACGTACTCTTGGCGGCTGACCGCCGGGTCTTGGAGCGGGTACACGACAAAGTCCACATCGGAGCGCAGCTGCTGTTTGTACTGCTCCAGCTGCAGGTCGAACCGCTTCGGTCGCGGCGGCGGTGGCGGTGGCGGTGGTTGCCGGGCGTGCAAGAGCGGCGGCATCGCCGAGGCGGCGACGGCGGCTCCGGCGGTCGGATAGATGTGATGATAGAACGCGGCGCCGCTCTTGTGCACGTCCAGGTAGTTGTTGCTGTTGACCACGCATTGATGGTGATGATGATGGTGGTGATGGCCGCCGCAGAACTTGACCACGTTGGACAGCAGGTCAAACGACCGGCGCACGTCCCAGTGGCCGGCGGCGGTGCCGGTGCCGCAGTCCAAGTTGGCCAGCGACAGGTTGGACAGCGACGGGGCTCCGGTGACGAAGTTCATGGGCGGAGGCAGCGTCACGTAATCCGAGTCCGAGTCGAGCGTCGAGCTGGTGGTCGGCCGGGACGGGTAGAAACCCTTGCGGGGCGTCTGCAGCGACTTGCGGCCGACGATCAGGTCGGACAGCTCGGCGGCGGACAGCAGCGCGCCGCGCCCGCCCTCGGACGGGTCGCTGCCGTCGCCGCGGAAGCTGCCCGAGTTGCTGACCACCGAGCCGCTGCGGCTGCGGCCGCCAGTGCCGCCGGCGCCCGCGTCCGCGTAACCGTCCAGCGCGCACCGGTTACCGCAGCCGGTCTCGCCGCACTTGGACGACGAGGACGGGGCCGCGTCCGACTCCGTCGTGGCGCCGCCGCCCACGCAATACGAACTGTCGCTAGTGGCCGCGGCCGACAGATCGTACAGCTCGTCGGTGCCGTCGTCGCCTTGGCTCGTGCCGCCGCCGTCGCAATCGTCCACCGCGGTCGCCTGTTGTGGCGCAGCGATGGCCGCGCCGTGGTCGTCGTGGCCGTCGTCGTCGTCATCGTCGTCGTCGTCGTCGTCGTCGCCCATCATGGACGACGACGACGCCGCCGCCACCGTGTCGGGTGGCAACGACGGGCTGTACGCCGAGTCGGCGTCTGGCGGCTGCGCCGACGACAAGGCGACTGGCTGACCCGTCGCCGTCACCGTCTTGTAACCGGTGCCGCTGTCGTTGCAGCCCACGCTGCTGCAGTTCTCGGTCGTGTACGAAACGGACGCCGTGTCTTTGGACGCCGAACTGTAGCTGGCGCACGTGTACACGCCGCTGCTGGTGTGCGCCGACTGATTGCTGTTGTCCACGTACGCCGCCCTGGCCCTCGGATGTCTGTACATGAGATACGCGTCGCTGCTGTCCTGCGCCGACTGTACCGAATAATCGAGCTCGGACACGGTCGAATTTTCAGCCGTGTGACTGTATCCCAGCTCCACGCTGGACGATATGCTCCCGTTCGGCACCTGTCCATCGAATAAATTACGTGAGTACACAATTATTGTATACGATAATAAAATATATACAATAATAGAATTTAACACTTTAGTCATCGCAAACGCGGTAAACGCGGATTTTACCTTTTCTTTGAGCGTGGTAGTCTTTTGGTCGGTTGTCGAAATACTGGAATCGGAACAACCGCCGTTGTCGCATTTTTTCTCCACGATCGGGTCATTATCGTTGATCGATTTCGATTTATTTTCATTAGTCCATTTCTGTCCGTCGAACGCATTCTTGTCTGCACATTTGAAATAGAAATATATTAATAAACTATAATCATAATAATAGGCCTACCCTACACGGTTGTCAGCCTTTTTCTTGATAATTTTTTTTTGCACACTTACCCGGCGTGTTATTGTTTAATAACGTGTCCAAAAGTTTTGGATGTACAGTCATGCAGAACTGATGGGTTTCTCGACATAACGCCAACAACCGTTTGCTCTTCTCGTCCGAATTCGTGTAGTACACCAGCCGATCCGCATTCGATGGCCTCAACTCAAATTTCTTACGCTGCAACAGCAGTAATATTTCAAGTTAATATAATTTTGGTAACACATTTATGTTGTTTAAGACTAAAGTGTGTGATTATACTCACGTCGAAACCCAACTTGACTATGTTATTCCACAAAAATAAACAACTGAGAGCTTGTGACAAACTTTCCTGTTGAAAAAAATTATATTTTTATATATAAATATTCGACTTTGATTTACATCAAGTGTAATAACAGTAGAGCAAAAATAATCGGCATTACATACTTAAATCGTTGTTTCAAATCGTTTTATTATCAGAGAATAATTTTAGTCCAAAATCAAAAATATTTTTTCATTTAATTGTATTAAGTTAGCATTAGTTAAACAAGTTATGCTTTAAAATATAAATACTTTAAAATAAGTTCAGATTTACCAATTTATAAAATTAGTTTTATTTTTTCATTTGTTTTCACGGAACGTTATAATATATAATATATTACATTGATTGTACTTATGTAAATGAAAACAAGTTTAGCCAATGAAAAATCGCTACTAATTCTTAACTTAATTTTATTGGTTGATGCTAACAGTAAACCGGTTGGAGCTTTCACGATTAGTCTTCCGCCAACAGTTACTACAGTGGTTAGAGCTGACAGCATCATTCGAACGCTGTATTTTATAATCTCAATTCTTGGACGGCTCAGTGGTTTTTTTAATGGTTGTCATTTACATAAATACTATAGGTAATATGCGTGAATACAAATGAAAAAAATCTACAAAATAAAGAAAAGTAAATAGAGAACAAATGCCTAAACTGCAGCAGTTGTAATTTTGAAGGACCATATGCATCAGAACCTCGAAACTTAATATTATAGTAATTTATTTTAGACTCACGTGAAACAACTGTACGCCATTAACATAAATAGCCAACCACACGCTGTTGCATATGGACAACGCACTGCCTTGCGTTTGTTTTGGCTGAGATTTATTCAACCGCAACCGGTAAAGATGAGATTTGTGCACCAAACCAGCTTCCTGGACGAACATTATCTGCGCACGACTCTTGGAAACTCCTTTATGGGCCTTATGCAAAGTGCATAGTGTCTGTTTCACCTTGTGCTCGTTGTTTTTATACACCTAACAATAATAATATAATAAAACAAAAATCTCACGTAACGAATGTAGCGTAAAATACGTTACAAAATCCCTCAAAATAATAATTTTCCAAAGAAATGATCAAAAAAAAAAAACAACATATTTGGCTAAATTTATTAATCATAGATATTCTATGTAGTTGATATTTTTATATTTTTGATATTTTACAGAAATATCAATTGCTTTAATATATATAAAATTAACTCACACTACTAATAAAATGTATTAGTTTACCTTTGAAGGGAGATACTGTTCGAGCAACTCGGACGATATATCCATATCGGCCGTGTGGTCACCGAAGTCCGCCTGTAAGCCAAGGGCCACGAGTGGCAGTACGTTCTGGTCGCCGTCTTCCGTGGTTCCACCCCTGGCAGCGATGTTTTTGCGAAGTTGAAGGTAATAGTGTTGTCGGGTGATGTCATCGCTTCAAAAAATACGTTAGTTTAAGTACTCTTTACTTATAAGTTATAAGTTATAACATGCACAATACACATCCAGAATAAATAATTATAGTTAGGAGCAGAGGCACATGGGGACTATGTGACATAGGGATTTAATAACTTTGGGTTGATATCTGTAAGCAATGCTTAAAACCAAAACATTTTTTAAATATTGTTTAATATAATTTATTATATCGATTATAAAAACAATATTATTTTATTACTAACATTTTATACTTGTATTTAATAAATTGCAAGTCGGCACTAAAATTATTTTTATATCGTATAAATTTGTTAAAATGTGTGCATCGTGTATTTATATTATACATGCACAAAAAATTTGTTATATAATTTTTTTTTTTTTTTCGTGGTTCGTGAGCGACATTGTGTCATATGATGGCTCTTGTACAATTTTCATAAATGGCCTTTTAAAAATGTTTCCCACAACAACTAATTGTTTATCGGCTCCATACGCTTTAGTACATTTCAATACGATACGATGATTTTAATTTGATTTCTAGCTGGAAAAAAACAACTCGTCGCAGTGAAATGTATTCGTAACGATAATCGAGTGTTCATAAGAATGTATATAAGAATGATTATAATGAATAGAACCATAAGGATTTAATAAATGTATTCTAGCCCCCGTATACATTTCAAAATTCCTCCAAACACATTCAAATGATTTAAACACGTAAAACTTGTACTAAATACCTTGCATGGAAATTATTTATTTCAGGTAATGGTGGACGTTATCATCATTAGTCTGTCTAAACCATCCTATGAAAGATCCACACCCGTTGCCGCAACTACAAATTGACTTCAGAAAGAGTACCCGTAGTGACAGCGAATTGTAAGTAGATAGGTATTTTAATAATTATTTAACGCATAATTTATACTGTCGATCACAAAATATTTATATTATACTCATTCTCGTATATTTCACTCGTACATTTGGTAAGGTATTTCACTCACACACCCATATTATATATATACATATATATACACACACACACACCATACACGCTACCTGCAGCCAAATAAAATGATTTTTTAAATTTAATGACTCGTTTAATATTTAATCAAATATTTTTAACCGATGACTTGATGTCAGCCATATATAACACACATATAAATATTCCTTATGGCTAATATAAGAAAAAATCCGGAGCAAATTAAAATGTATACATATATCTGTGTTGTATAATTACCGTAGAGTTTTAGTAGTGTCGACGTAAAACTTGACGCGTAAATGCAGCTGAAGTAAAGGTTGGCCGTTTTGATCAAGACCCTAAGGCGTGATAAAAAAAAAAAAAAAACTATTAAAATACTTGCATTGACTTAAAATCAAAGTGTTTATCATAAATAAATAACGAACGAAGAAGACAAAAGAAAGGAAGGGATTAAACCCGTTTTTATTTGGAGTTATGTAATACTTTCTTACAATCTTACGTATATCTTTAGCTCGAAGGAACGCGATAATCTAACGTGACCTTGGATCGGGACAAAAAATATATACATACAGAACACATATACGTATAGCATAATACACATTTGTTGTTGTACATATCAAAACAACATATCATTTTGACAACTTAAAAACCAATTATTGTGTACACGCGTATGTTTATCGTCCGGAATAAATTGAGACAGTTGCATAATAAATTTCGTCTCTCGCACTTCGTTCTTATAATTATATACACCTATACACCTATGTATAATACGGCTATATTCCTTTTGGCAGTCAGGACGAAACAACAAAATACAATTTAAAGAAAATCCTACTTTTTCACTCTTGAACTAAATGTATCTTTATGTCAAGTTTGAGTATTATAAAATTATAATAAGATTGTAAAATTGCATTACATATAGGAAAATATTATTTTCAAACGCATTAATTTTAAAATCGATAAATTTGAAATTATCACGTCATCTTTATATACTTTGTAAGTTGGGAACATACTATAGTAAGGAAACATCGAAAAAGTACATTTTTCACATAATATTTATAAAAAGCACTTACGTATGACGAAGACGATTTCCAACTTTTCGGCGAATACTTAGATAGTTTACTCTCGGGGTCAGTGAAAAAATATTCGTCGTCTGAAAACAGAAAAAAGTTGTACATCATGTCAAATTTATATTTATATAAATATTTTATACATATTGTATTTATACATGTATTCATTCTAATATAGTATACAGTGTGTTTCAAGTTAAACATAACCTTATAGGTGTGCGCATGTATCCCTACATATGCAGAGGAAATGTGTTTAATGCAATAAAAATAATCTAAATCAAATCCATGATCTCCTGTTCAAAATATTTCTTAAATTAAATTAACTTTAAACAAACTGAATACTACTGCTTGTATACGAGTACATTCGATAACTTTAATTTACCTTTAGTCATAATATTTACATTATGTTATTTATTTAGATACAAGACACGGGTGAGATACAGATAATGGGCGATTGATATTGGTCTTTTAAATTTGAAAGCAATGTACTATTGAAAAAACGATTCTAAGTGAAAGAGGTAGGATGGATATAGCCTATATCGTATTTATTATTTCATTCGAATAATACGCAACAGACCGTGAAAAGTTCGTCATATTTTAAACGTAAAAATTATTATCTGCCACTACCAGTCAGATTTGTATTATTATTTAAATGGTATGTTTACGAAATCATCCACATTCAATAGGTATATACTATAATATATTATAAATGCATTAAAATACCAGTATAATAAAAAGTTATTGCAGTCTATTCGACCGCAGACCGCAGTATATCATTAGATTCATTAAACACTTGTCGTAGGTGTAAGAAGAGAGATGCGTTATAATAGTATATCTATGTAAATACATTTTTATAATATTATGTTTAACGATATATACATATGATTTACGTGTGTTTACCAGCGCAACTCGACTCACCTAGAATAAATGCTAGTGCAAACAGTTCGATGTCCTGCATTCCTTGAGAAATCATATAAGTCGTCAGCTGTGAGTAAACTTCTTTCACCCGAGATTTACCCTGAAAAACAAAAATACCTTTACTACACTATGTAACATTTAGAAGAACTTATAATATTAATCAATTGACTCTCGTCTCTTCCATACTCAATTTTTTTAAACTCAAGCGATTTAAACTAAAAACACACCAATCAAACCATCACACATTTAATCGTCGTTTAAACAACCCAAAATGAAATTCGACCATAGATGCTACCAACACATTCGGCAATATTATATACACACATTTATTATTTAGGTCGGATATTATATATATAAATATATTATATATGTATATTATATTAGTTATGTGCGTGCGTGTATGTGTATTTTCTATTGCGGATATACCGAATTCCATGCCGGTTTCCAGTGGTCCAGTTATAACACGTCTACCATAGCACATTGTTATAGGTATATATACTCATATAATATACGATATATATTATGTATATAGATATATTTATATGATAGAATTACGGTATGTGGTATGGCGGCCTCATAACCTGTGTGAAATATATATATATATATATGTATATAAAATACATATGTGTATTGTGTATGTGTGTGTCTGTATATATGTATATTAACAACACTGCCGTGGTCGAAATTCACGGACAAAATAATATCTGCCCGGTAAACAATGTGTGGAAAAAAATAAGATAGAATAAATGTTCTCTTTCCTCTTTCGTTCTCGCTCTCCATCTTTTGATTTTCATCCTATTTCATCTATTATTTCTACTACTTCTTTTTCTTCTCCGTCGTCATCGTATTACACTCACCTCGACAATGAAATACAATAATTGGCCAGTGAGCAGGTGGACGGCAGCGAACCGGTTTTGTTGGCTGGCAGGCGTTGAAACAGACAGTAGAGGGCCGCTCACTGTGCTGGCGCTCCGCATGCTAGCTCGCCCGACGCCTACATTTCGCGCGCCCACATAATATCTGCAACTGATTAACATGCATAGTGCATACATTATTATGCGAGCGTAATCGACACGCTAGCTTTGGCGGAGAGGAAAAATGTATATTTTTGATGGTTGAAAAATCAAATATATCTCCCGAGGTACGCTCATATGAAAATACACTAGTTTTTTATTTGTGATACCAAAAAAAAATGTTAATTTAAAAACCGTTTTATATATCTTATAGAACCTTTTTCGTGTTGAGTTGAGAATCACCAGAATAGGGACAATAAGTCGACAAAAGTACATACATAATATGAAAATATCTCAGGTCTTGCTATACTCGGTTTTCAACAAACGCGCACCAATACATAGCACATACACAAATATACCTACAATATAAATATATATAAACACGTTCTCGTATATTATGTACGAAACGAGGCAAAGTGTACGCTGTATTTAAATCGTTGATGCGTTTCAAACATACGCTCCTAAATGAAATGTTGGTACTTATATTAAATACGAAATAAAACACCCCGGACGAAAATACGTCCGAGTAGAATATTTCAACCTAACAAATTCTAGTTTATTAATTATATAGTTCACTTGATAATAGAATAAATTACATAGTTTTCGTCGATTCAAGGTCGGAGATGAATCTACCGGAGAATCGAGACTAAAATAAACGCACAATCTCGTCGGGCGCTCGCTAATGTATTTTTATAATGAACATCGGCCCCTAAACAACCGTGTCTAGTGTCTACCTACCTGCCTACGTATATACGCCACATGTATACCTATATAAATTATTATATAATGCGTACGAATATGTTGGAAACGGACGGAATCTAAAGAATTATGAATCTCCCCGAGAAAAAAAAAAAATAACCGTCGTTTACCTGTTACGTATACGTGTATGTGTGCGAGTGTATGTGTGTGTGTGTGTGTGTGCGCGCGAGCGCGCGCGCGCGTTAGTGTGTATGTGTGTATATGTGTGTGTGTGTGTGTTGGTACCTACTAAAACTGGTCGTCGAAAAATCTCGAAATATTTCTCTACACGTCATATTATATAGGTATAGGTGCGTAGCGATGGCAATAGGTATACACTCAGCGGCGTCCTGCAGCAATATATTATACACAGGCAGGTTGGTTGGTAGGACGTAGGTTAGAGGTACCTACCATATAACCAACTGCTATAATTATAACGACTTATTATATTATACACACTACAAATATTACAACTATATAATATACATTGTTATTAATTTATTACAGGTTTTTTAACTCGTTGCGGAATCTTACAGAGTTACAACTTCGGTCGTCCGAATATTTGGTGATTTACGCGTGGCACGACAGCGATCTTCGCTAATCGCTGCAGAGATATTATAACACGAATTCAAACCGCGTTAAACGATGCTAATATCCTTGGATGAATGACCGCTTGGAATTTTCAACGTGGCAATGATTTTGCTCTCCCGCAAAACGTGAATGCGGTGATGCTTACGGTGAAGTATGTTAAGTCGTATATGTTAATTACTTGTTCTCTGCGGTAACGTATTGCTCGTTATACCCAATAGACTGCAGCGCGCATAATTGCACACTGTTTTTTTTTTTTTTTAAAATTCCAACTCCAACTCTCATTAGCTATATATGCAGTATATATAAATTGTTTTTAAATATAACTTTAATAATGTCTCGATCACGTGAAAAACGATAATAAACCGTATACATTTTTCAGCGATCACAAATTATTGTTTCAACGACCGAGCAACACGAGCGAGCAGTTATTCTACAGCGTTTATACCTATACCTAAACCTGCATACCACAAATAATAAACGAGTGTGTTTTATCAAAAGACCATCTTTATCGTCTTATTCGAGTTGATGGTATACAACATTTTTGAGTGCGATCGTGATTTCTCTTCAATCTGAAGTCAAACTCGAGAAGTCGAGACCGCATGCTGTAACTAATTATCTTACAGTATATACTTACTTTTACGTGAATACGGTACGTTACGCGTTGTATGATATATAAACGTGCAATTAAAAAATTTCGAAATATTTTTCGAAATTTTTCGTACGATTATTACGAATATATATATGTATACAATACACGAACGACTGTTTTTCCCTACATTTTAATATAATTATATTGTAATAAGTGACTGAATAAAAAACGAAAGTAAACCCGTATAAGCAGGTAGTTGTAGTATATACATATATGTATACCAGTATACCTAATATAATAATAATTAGTTTAAAAAAAAAAAAACTAATACGAGTTTAAACTATGGCCAATTTACGCCACTACATATGTTATGTGATCGACTACTACAACTAAGACTACAACTTCTACTATTTTACTACTACTAAGACAACTAATGATACTAAGTACTCACCAATTATGTGGCATCGAAATGCACAAGTTCGTAATAGCTGTTATTAAAATACCATAATGTTTTTATCTAGAACGAAAATCATTGATTTTGTTTTATTTTTTTATCTAAAATACGCTTCAAGTATGCGAGGCGTACAATGCAATATCATTACAATGAACAAAACACAGCTAGACAACCCTGCTGAGTGCTGAGTTGTCGCTGCCACAACAGCGACGTCTTTATAGAGCATACCTAATACAATAGTCGTACATAGTATAGGTATACTTATGCACTCGTCGTCGTATCCGGCCAAGGAACGCGTATTATTATTATTATTATTTTCGACTAATTATTATTATTATAACGACGCATGATATGGAAGTCGAGATGGGGAACCCATGTATGTACAAATACACACACACACACACACCACAGAGATCTTTGTTTGTTTTCCCATAGGATGTAGGTAGGTAGGTACATACTTTAATATAATATATTGTAATGTAATGCAACGGTGGTATATTATAATACGAGCATAATAACATCACACTACTAAATACTTGAGATTATTGAGCTTAACGGCCAGTCGAGCCTTATAAAATATGTAATAAATCTATACGTCACGCTTTTTATGTCACGCTGTGCATAAAAATACGTATACGTACATGAGACTTTTAGAGTAGATACAATTTTATAACATTATTCATCAGACATAATACGTGCAACGGAGTATCTAAAATTATTTTAATTTACAGTGAAAAAAAACTCGCCAGAACTGTCCGTAGACCGAACGCGTGCGGTGGAAATAAGCATGTGCCCCAAAGGACCAACTCAAGAGGAATGTATGCGCTCACCATTGTTAAGTATATTATATGTATATGTAATATTTTATACGATGCTCGTGTATATCAATATTATACCGGTACTCCTCTAACGCGCCTGTATAATACGCCGGAGGAATTCCGTTATTCCAGAACTAATTTTTTATCTGCGCCGGCGATGACGCAATGTATACATACAGATGTGTCAAAATGAAAAGACGACCGGATAGGTACATATGACCACTAGTATATAGTATATGTATATACGTATGTCTATACTGTATATAAAATATATAAATATATTATATGCACTAACCGCTGACCGACAACAATAAATTATCATTAAGTATTCCGGGCATGTCATCTTTACACAATATAATACACACAACCGTACGCGCGCGACCTTACATTTTCTGGCGGGCCGTGTGCGTTGCCATCACCACACTGCAGCCTATCGGGTAGTAAAAAAATAATAATAATTTCGTCGTCGATTGGGTTTATTAATAAACCATTGTCACGTTTTTATATACATATATATATATAATATTATTGTGCCCAGGAAGTGTCTGAATACTAATCACGCGGAGTTAACATACTTCGGGAGAAAGTAAAAGACCGACATTTCACAAATTCCATCGTTTAACTGATACACACACACCGTATATTTGTATATATTTACGTTTATAATCGGATATTAATATTATTCGATTTCGTATACAAACGATGATTTCTTCTTGTGCCGGTTTTATACAATATGTGTGTAATAATAATATATGTATATTATATTGTGACACACACACACACACACACATATCGTGACAGAGACGGGTTGTAGTTGTAGAACTGTTTATTTTTTGTATAGGTACTCGTATACCCTTAGGTTTGTAATTCGACGCGAGATACTTCATGACGTTGTGGTATGCGTCTTATTTGTATATTATTATGTAGGATTCTTCGTATATAGTTACCAGATCGATTTTCGTTAAAACGATTAGGATTTTTTCAACTAATACATTTCGTTATGTATTATATTACATATGAATAATATATATATTATATATATATATATATACCATTTAAACGAATTTTTTTAAATAAAACATTAAACGGGCACAACGTGGCATTATTTTTGATGGCGATGAAAATAATTCCTTGAAAATATTATAACTATATAATTGCAATGAATCTAAATTATCGTTTTAATTGGAGTATATAATATTTGCATCTCGAATGCATTATAGTATACTGCATTTGTCATCACAGCTCCCAAGTATTCACGTCTTAATTTATCATAAATTTAATTTTGCCATTTCCGCGAGTTGAACGTTGTACGTGTTATGTTTAAAAAATATGCAAATTTTACAAGAGTTTGAAATTTTGATGAGATAAGAAAAATTCTCACACATATTTTCAAACATACGAATAAGTATTTCGAATAATTATAACATTTATAACATTTGAACGAGTATAAATACAACATCTAACACCTAAACGAATTTAATAACAAGATAAAAATCAATACTGAAAATTGCCAGATGTCAGGGGCCCATGGGTACTGAACTTCAGGATACCCACAAAGTAAAATAAATAAATGAAAAACCTTCGCAAAACCTAACATTTTTATTTATTTTTTTTTTGAGATTTTTCATAAGTTCCTCCAAAAACTTATGTTTAAGTGGAATAGCAGTAAAATAAAACTGCGATATTATAATTTTATTTTTAAACCTCCTGTTATAAATAATTACGTTGAAAATTAAAAATGAAAATTTTGTTAATAAAAATTGTAAAACAATTAAAAATAAGGTAGGTAAGTTCAGATATTGTTTGTGCAATTATACAACTTAAGACACAAAGTATGGGAACGTTTTTTAAAAAAATTGATGTAATCGGAAATTGTATTATTTGAAATTGTGGTACAAACATAAGAACTATGTGAGAGAATCGAAAAGAATTTTACGTCTGGATATTACTGGCATTTTTTTAATTTTTTTACATATATTGTTATAAAAAATTCTTAACGTTTTTGTCTGTGTATATAATAATGAAAATACATTATCCACAATATTGTTTGTAGCGCATTCTTGTGCTTTTATATGTATAGATCACACAAGTTTTTTTATAAATAGTTCCAAACAAGAACTATATATAGGTATATGATGTATATAGGCGGGAAGTGATAAGTCGATGATAATGAAAATATACATACAATTATCGAGAAAACTCTTTTAAAGAGGGTGGTCTATCTCTTTTTTTTACTGGCAATTTAATTTTATATTTTTTAAAACGTGCATAACACACATATTTTATGTATCTTCAAAACAATTAAACTTTTTAACATAATTTCTTTCTTAATTTAAAATTATTTTATTACTCTATCAAATTACAATTTCGAGTTCAAGACAATTTAGTGTATGAATAATTAATTTTTTTTTCAACTAAAAGCTAATAATATGGTATATATATATATATATATTCCTAATATTATATATACAATCCGATAATTTTGTAGACAAAATAAAAGTTAACGATTAACACCATTATAAATTAAGTTTTAAATACGTAAATTGAAGTATAAGTATCTATACCTCGGATATAACCGAAATGATGAGGTCCTAATTGAAACTGTTTCTGTTAAAAATGTAATAGGTACTGTATTTACTACTTAGCACAATAAACAATGGACAAAAAAAGTAATATCGATCAAATAATATAATATAGATTATAATGAATCACTATTAAGTGTTATGCGATCATCATGACGCCTATAATAACCACCATTCCTCATGACATACGTGTACCAATAGAAACTATATACACGCGCACACGGGTCTTCCACTTGACCAAGGTCCCACCGCCGTCGACTTAACGGATATTTCCAACTAATGTGTGTATTATTACTTTCTCAAATCCATGTCGTCGTACACGACATTCCGATTTAACGCGTTTTCAGATCGCGCGCTCTGTCGACTGTCATAATATATCGTATACTCTCGCATTATATACACGTTTAAAATAAAAATCGACTGATTACAAAACGTAAGTAACCCCTATTTTGAAATATACCAGACGCCAAACCGCCAGATATAATTATTATAACAAACTATCGTTTGGGACCGTGACGTACAAAAAAAAAAAAAAGTCAAAACACTCGTCATCGAAAACATTTTTCGCTACACCCCGACCAAGTCTCTCGGTCCGTATACAACCATTACTACACAATATATATATTTATACACTCGTACGCACACGCATGTATAATATATATTGTAATAAAAAATAATATACACCGCGTGCGCTCGGCTGCTGTTGAATAAAAATTATTCCTTTCCAAGTATGTACGCGCGTAATATACGTCGTCGTCCTGCAACGTCGTGAACGCGTACGTATATATTTCCCGCACCGGACCGAACCGGTTCCCGCGGTTAAAATGTGATTCAACGTTTTCGTATGTATAAATAATATAATATAATACGTATATATATATATATATATATACACACACACACACGCGCGTTGGTATGTACGAGTACGCGATCATTCTTCGATTTATCTACCCCGGGTGGAATGTTATTGTGCGTGTGTGTATGCGCGCTCGTATCATTAATAATTGCCGCGACTTTTTAATACATAAATACGCGCTATATTATGTATAGCTACGTATATACCGCTCGTGTTCACCGAGTACACATATTATAATATTACGTAGAGAGCACGATGATAATAATATCGTAGTGGGCCGTGATTTTTGTCGAGAACGGAAAATAACGTGAATTCCTCGGACCCTATCGTCTGCATCGCGTGAGTGCTGCTGCAGTATACGCAGCGACACCGGCAGTCATCACCGCCGGTAATGGGCGATCTACGAGAGAAAGAGAGAGAGAGAGAGAAGAATAAAAAAAAATCTCGATGATAGGGTGGCGAGCGATCATTCGATGTGTGACCGACTGCCGGTGGTATTATAGAATATTATTCTCGTCGTTCGGGAAGAGAGAGGTACGCGCGCGTTCGGGAAAGGAAAAAAAAAAAAAAAAGGTAAAATCAAAAAAAAAAAAAACGTAAAAGTATATATTATTATTATGTGTTTATATCAGATCGAATGCGCGCGCGCGAGCGAGCGTGTGTGTGTATGTATTCGTCGAGGAACGGGCGGGATCGGGTGGTGAGAGGGGTGGCGGTTGTAGTAGCAGTGGAAGCGGGGGTGTAGAGGGGGGCGGGGTCACGAGCCGACGACATTCCGACGTGGCTTTGGAGGGAGCGATCCGGCCCTGGAATGCGGTCGACCTTTTTCCCGCCCGTCTACACACACACACCACAAACACACCACACACACACACACTCATACACACATGCACGCACACGCGCACGCACACGCACACCATCGGAGCCCCAGAGACCAGGTGCGTGACCAGGTGCCGACTATACAATACCTATACACATTCACGGGCACGCGTATGCATGCACGGAGGTACGCGTAAACATACGCACACAAAACAAATGCGCGTCGGCACGCATCATTGTGTGTGTGTGTGTATATACCGAAAACTCGCGACGTGCGTGCGTGCGTGCGTGCGTAAGGAAAAAAATTGTTTGAAACGATGCGCGACTGGAGAAAAAATTTACCGCATCGCTCGACGACGGGTGACGTAAACATAAATCGAAAACCGTAGGATGCACCGCGCGGAGTGTGTGTGTGTGTGTACATCACTCTGCCGCGGTGACCGCGAGAGCACAGCGCGCGGACGTGTTTCGGCCGCGGAAACTATCGCGTGTTTGAACTACACACATCCAACTCTTTTCGGAGACAACACCGAATTATTTTGCAGCAGATTACGCGCGCGTCGAGTATCCGCGCCGACGATATAGGTCGGCCAACGTTTAACAACACTGCTTTACATCGTAAAGAAAATATCAAAAATGTTAACGAATATTTTCGTGAATAATTTAGTAAACGCCAAGTATTGTGACATATTAAATACGGATAATCACAGAACTACGTATTATGGATGATAATTCAACGCAGTACAGTAACAACATTGATCTACTGCCCAATGTTCAAATAAAGTTTGAAAACACGTAGATAAATCATTTGATACCGAGAACAAGTCAAAAAATCACAGCTTGTTATTGTTGCCATCGTATAGAACAACATAATAATTAAACTTGAGCGTTGTCTCTAAAAAATTCTAAGACTTGAATAACCGACATCTTCGGCCAATTCATTAAAACGATAAACAAATCGCTTATCGTTACCTACCTACATGGCTACGTAAGACGACAGAGTAGGTGAATCGATCACTGGTTATACATACTAATATGGTTACGCAAAAGACGATTAAATGTATCTGGCACGCTGTAGTAGACTCAATAACGTCACTTGTTTCTTATTTTTATGTTCCTCGTGCCTATCAGCCCACCCGAATAATAATTATTGTATCGTGTGTCGAATTCTGTAGACATTTAATGTTAAACAAACAATTTTTTCAACACTCCGACACAATGGTATTTTACGCTGTTTTCTAGAGAGTCCCCAAGGCACGCTCTCATATAGTACGCGAACCAACAAACAAATTAATTATTGTACACATGCAGTTCCCGGTATATTTTTTTATGAAAATTTGTTAACGACAACGATTTTGCACTCTCGCGAGTTAAATATTCTTATGTGTATACAGTGCGTACATATTACATTATATATGATATAGCTCACTGTTTGTACGATCAACCTACGAAAATGTGGTCCATCGAGGAAGGGGAGCATTAACCGCTATAGCGTTAAATTATTTGATACGTCCGAAAAAAAAATCTATAAAATGCTAATTAAATTAGAATGAACCCAAAGGTCTTGAAGTAACATAGTTATTGGGGTCTCTTTACTTCATAATGAATATAAAAATCAACAAACCGTACAACACGTGGCTAATTAGCTATTCTGGAAGAGCAAAAACGGATTCGTGAGACTACTATGCTACGCGATTACGACAACACGACGTTGTTTTCATTTTTTTCTTTCCATATATATAATTTAATACATGTTATATCCATTTTAAGTGTGCGTAAAGGTAAACACATTTACAATGTAAAGAAGTATGTGAGTGTGTATACTCACTACTCGTTCTAGTCGACTACAACTCTATTGTAAAACTCTACCACCATTGCACTTATCATGTTTTGCATTATCAAACATCAAAGTGGTTCCTTACTCATATTTAATCGTATATTATAAAAACTTTAGTTACAATATAACACCAATATTCATGGTAAAATCGAGAAAAAGTTTATTCAGATCTCCATTCGAATTAATATAGGCACCACGCTGTTGTATTCAAAATACATTTTAAAATAAAACCATAATATGAAATAGCATCAGTGGATTTAACAACATTTCATTAGCTTTACATATGCAATATAATACTCGCTCGCGCGCAAGCGTGTGTATATGTGTACATTTTTGTGGTTAACGTATGGGCAGGCATCATACTTATATACCTATGCTACATTCAACTGTGGTGTGGTGGCGTGAGGTGAAGAGAAGAACCATAAATCTCCATCAGATCGAGTTACAACGATTTACTGCCAAAACAGGTATTTGTGTTGAATAACTATTTTTTCGTCAGACGTGAAGGATCCGCCGAAACAACCTCTGAAAGGCGACGATCATTAAATTTCGGGATTTAGAAGTCTGACGGTTTTAACCATAAAATGAAACCCATTTATTTTACCGATGGAATTTTTTTAATAGGCTCTCGAATATTATTATTATTATATATATATATATATATATATATATGTGTGTGTGTGTGTGTGTGTGTGTATGTGTATTTTTGGTGTGTCTTTATACAGCACGCAAGTTATACGTGTTCGCAGCATACCTAGTGATGTATAAAATATAATAAATTCGTAATAATAATATTATATTATCGTTAGTTTTCAAATGTTTCAGAAAAGAAATATATAACTCTCAAGAAGAATTTCAAACCCACCAACTAGTTTTCTGCATAAAAAATCATCCGTTAACACACGTGTATACATATAATTTATATTGTATATATATATATATATGTTTATGTTTCTGAACATTTGAACACACTACTCCTTCTATATACACACGGTCAATAGATATTATATATAAAGTGAGAGTTGACACCTTGTTATTGAGATTCCAACACGTAGAAACGAGTTTATTTCCTACATTTTGACATTTTATTTGCAGGTGGGCCTAGGGGAAACTATTCTGTACGGTATACATTAGTATGCATAAAAATAAATAATATCTGAGGCCGTTAAAAGAAGCGCGCTATTCAAAATTTCTAAAATCCGAGATTGTTTTTCATCTTTCAATAATAATAATACACCTTTCGAGACCTTTTGACAGCAGAATTCGAAGAGTGAAAGACCGCGCGACGTTTATCGATTACTCCATATCGCATTCAGACCCTCACGTTTTCCATATACCATTGTACCGCGTACGTAAAATATTCATAGTGTATACAATATAATATACCTATTACCTACCATTATGATTCCTACCGGCACACACGTGTGCGTCTCGTTTTTGTTGTTCGCGTACACGCGTATACCCACTTGCGTGTACACACTAAACAAAGAGTGACTTAAACTAAACAATTCACGTCCTCGTCAAGGGAGCAGAAATAACACACACCAAATAAAAACATAGATAAGTAATATATTGATTATTCAGATAACCTTATTGACAATCTTTGTAATACGTGAAATACTACTGGTACCAATAGGCTATAAGGCAATAACCCATAGAAATGCCATTTGAGTTCGGCGTATCCTGCCGATGAAATCCATCCTACAGTCATATATACCCATACAAGTTAACATTAGTGTTAAATTTACAATACGTAACACACAATTATTATACATTAAAGGGTGAATTAAAGAACGCGAGCGCACGCACGCACAAGTGTGTGTGTGTATGTGTGCGTGCGTGCGTGCGCGAGTGGGTGGATGGGTGCGTGTAAACGCGTCCAGCACATTTACGCGTACCGAGAGTCGATGGAACAGTTACTCGTCAAACGATCACCCAAAACAACGGAACTTGTCCTTATAGAATATAGAATGTCCTTACATTATACGATATTAAGATCTAAAATGCGCGTCCTTACCTTCATGGGCTGCGTGTTGGGTTTTAGTGACCGAGATGACTCCGACGCCAGTCGTTCATCGTCGTCGGACCGTCGCAGCACACTACACTGTATTTTCTGAGGACGATTTTCACACACGCGAGCCCGCGCGAACGGTTCACCGAGAGAAAAAACAAAACATAGAAAAAAAAAACACGCGTACCTATACGCGGCGCGCACGTGTAGGACGCGACGTCGACACGGCGATATGCGCGCGCACTTGTTCACTGGTTTTCGACGAAGTGATGAGAGAGCGTCGCACGTATGGAACGAAAAAAAAAAAAAAACCGATTTATTCCGAACACGTGACTACTACTTCTGCTGGCCGGCCACTCGACGACACACGCGTGTGAAATACATATGAATAAAAAAAAAAAAAAAAATCGTCGTCTTCGTCGCGTCCAGGGGCTGACGTCGTCCAGGCGGGGGCAAACGAGGATGGAAAAAGGATCAAAGGAAATGGGCGCGAAACGACAAATGGCCGACGAGAGAATGAGAGAGACAGAGCGAGCGAGCGAGCGTGAGAGAGAGAAAGAGAGAGTGAGTGAGAGAGAACAGACGACGGCGCGGCACACCGTTGAATGCGTGTCTGCGTGACCACGACGAGCGGTCGTCTGGCGCGCGCGCCGAACTGGACGGACGGGCTCGGCGGCGGCAGCGGCGGCGGCGGCGGCGGCGGCCGTCGGAGTAGGACGACAGGTGGAAGGAGGAGGAGGAGGAGGAGGCGGATTGCGCACGACAACGAGTGCCGGGACCGGTACCAAACAAAACTGAAACCGAACAGCGGCGGCGACTACGAGCGGTACAGCCGCGTATTATACCCCCACGACCGACGGCGGTAGCTGCTGTTACGTCGCGTTATCAGAGGTTCTCAGAATACGCGCCTCACGGACGTCGGACATGTGTCGCCGCGCCGGCAGCGTACTGCTGCAGTAGTATGATGTCCATGGCGCGCCGAGGTGGCCGTCGGTGAAGTATTCGCGGAGACATTATGGTTTTTTTAATTATTTATTATTATTATTATTATTATTACTGCGAACGCCTAGTCGTCTTGTACAATTTTCTCTTGTCACTGCACACATCGTGTTTGGTTACCATAATAATTGCGACACTCTGCTGGACTTCAACGCTACGCCGCTCGTCGCATCATCTGCATTTCGTTACGGCGGCGATTCGAAATCGATTTGTTGTTAGCCGCTCGCACCGTCAACAATATCGATTCCGAAAAGATCCGTCATAATCGTACGCCAAACAGTATTGTTTCATACTTTCGTGTACGTACCAACTATCATAGACGGTACTTTAATGTACTACTGGGTTAGGGGCGGATTTAGTTCTTCCTCTAGCAGGGGGGGGGCGCTTTTCTTTAAATATATTCACACACAAAACACGAGGAGTTTTCTTTTAAATTTTCAAGATTCTTTGTCCAACAAAAATAATTTTATCCGCATTTAAAAAAAAAACAATCGAGAAAACTCGAAAATTAAAATTAAACATAAAATATTGTACATAGTGAATAAGAATTATTAATAATTATTAAATCATTTATTGTAAATTATTATTATTGTACAGAATATGATATGAATAATACGATACAATTTTTGTTCTCCGTTTCTATTGGTAACACAAACGTTAGTGCTATTTAAACACAAACTTAATATCTTTTAATTAAGTATTTTCACTATTCAACATGCATAAGTTAAAGTTAACATAGCTCTAAAATATTCCAGAGGAGTCATAGCCCCGATGTCCTATGCACCCCTTAAACGGCGCCCATCTCTGTACTCGGAGTAGTAGTCATTAATCGACAAACATTATACGAATAATATAATTCAAATAATCGCATAATAGTAATTATTCGTAGAAATAATAATCTATACAGACACTGAGACTGCCCATATTATCTGCACCTTTGAGAAGAATGTCGAGCGCACGCCTACGATTTCAATATTGAACTTTTCATGTACTATTATTATATTGTTAATTATTATCATAGGTATATAATAATACTGTATGTCGATCACTACAAACTGAACACAAGATAGGTATGTTTACTTGCGCGAGCTGCTTTTTGCAGGACGTATAGATGGTATTTGTGTCGCATTATCTGCACACGCGAATTTTATAACGCGTTGAATAATAATGTAATACTACCAACACGAATTACGTCGATAGTGTAAGTCAAGGATAAACGAATAATTTATACACGTTTTCAGTATATATATCTACAATCCATACCTATACGAGCACTACAAGCAATGTTTATACACACACGTTTATTTTATACATCTATACGTAAATGTTCGTATACACTATACAGTGTATATTTTTATATTTCTTTTTTCATGTAGGTAATAGACTTTGTTTCTTGTACCTCCGTGGCTTACATAATTGTATAAACGATTTATTGTGCTTAATAATACAAGACGGGACATCCTTGCAATTCGCATTACCTCCAATCAAGTAAGTATTAATCGTTGTTTGGAATTTGAATTCAAGACAAAGTATCTATACACGCATAGCGCATAAAATCTATACACACAATATATAAATAGTAGTAATAATAATATAGAATTTATACGAAAATTGAATGGGACTGAAAATAAAATCCTGCGGGTCAGCATAATGATAGATATAGAGTATCATCCATCATCAGCGATACTCATCGTTGGCTTTGTTTTGTATACACATGTTCACGTGTCTATATAATACAATTTTACGATCATACGCACTACGCAGGTCGTTCGAAGATAGCGGACGCAAAACAGACGTCAAACGACATTTTTTCGCGCACAGATGTCGAGGTCGCCCATACGTAGGAATTAACTATACCACGATGCTTTCAAAGGAAGATGATAATTTATTTTAAACACGTTTTCATTCATTGAAAAAAAATTAACTCATATTATTGCAATCGAGAGAAATAAAGACGTTGAGAGACATCGTCATTGATTAGGTACTGTATACCTATATAATAAATTCATTATTAAAACATAAAAAAAGTACTATATCGTTTTATGAATTTAAAGTATTTCTACACTTTAACATCACTCATATTTAAACTGTTCAAAGTTCAGTAAAATATTCCTTTATATTCATAGTTTTAGACTATGAATATATTTTCAAGGAGTCTTCTACATTTATTAGAGATATATCAGATAACTAATGGAAGCAAAACATTTTAATCTCACTTAATCTTTTGCTGTTTTATTTGTATTTTTATATAATAATATTGACATAACTATTAAGCTATAATGGAACATACATTTATAAACCTTACGAGTATCAGACTATTAGAGTATTAATAATATTATATATATATATATATATATATATAATATATATATATAATATACATATATACAAACCTAAGTCATTATTTTTAGTAGCGTTCATTTATCTTATGAAAATGTATTTAACAAAATTTAAATAAAAAATCGATGAAGTTTAATTAATATAGACTATGGTAAACATATAACAAATATATCAATATATGTTGGTAATTAAAAAATAACATTCAAACAATCATAAAATGTCAAACAAAACTAATACAGTGAAACCTCTAAAATAATGGACATCCACGAGTCTGTGAAAAATGTCTGCTATTTAAAGGTGTCCATTTAGAGAGGTTTCAATGTGTTAGAAAATTTATGACTGGTTAAAAATAGCGATTAATTTATATCACATCACATAATGCCCGTACTAGTTTGTATATAGATAACTTGTCTACAAGAACATAACATTACATTTAATATTCAATTTAACTAAAATACAATGTATAAATAATGTCAAATTTCGTTAAAAAGTTAATAGTTACACGATGAAACCACTTCATTAATATGAATTATTTTATTATTATGAATTTTCATAGAACTATGAAAATTATAATACATACAATTTAATGCTTCGTTAGTGGGCCCCTTAAAAATGTTCTAGGGTATTTTTATACGCGTAGGTTGACACTGAGCAGTTCTGTTTGATAACGTTGGCTATTAAAAGTTAATACGCGTATTTATAGGTATATACATCGAATCCTTTCCCGTAAATAATTATTAATTATATTTTCATAATCTCCCTATACCATGAGGAAATCATGAGTACGCCTCTGGTGATGATGCAATAAAAAAATGGTGAAACGGTAATAACACCACAAATTTAAATAGTGCATTTATTACAGTCGTTACAATTTTATCCATAATTAACACTCATAAAAGCCAACCCCGTAATATTTAACTACAGAACTATATCAAATGTTGTTAACTTGTTGTCAATACTGTACTGAAACTGAAACCTAATTTATTTAATAAATCATGACATTTTATCATCAAAATCCATTTACTATGAATATAGTTGCTTATGATGAATGTTTACAAGAAATAAAAATACCTACGTTTTTCTTTTTAACTATACAAAAACGTTTGCGCTTTTGTATAGAACTTGTTTCTATTTAATAACCTTGCGTTTAAGTTACCGAACATTTGTACTCCGATTTTGTAGGTATTTAATATACAAATTGTTAAATAAAAATATACATTTATTTTTACAATATACTCGTACATACGTACCTACTACATTTTATAAAAATCACAAGAACAAATAAAATATATATTTTAAATTTCATGATGATGTCTCAAATTTATTATTTTAATATCCTTTGTATTTTAAAAATAAAATAATATTTTAATTTTGAATTTAATGCATACTAATTTATATAATATTTTATATTATTAATTATTATTGTAAATAATTGTTGTTGATATGCACTTAAAACTATTGGCCGATATTTTTAGTTCAAGGTTTTGACAATTTCTGGCCTCGCATAATGTCTATTCATTTAAAAATATATAGTTACTATAGTATTATACCATTGACTTAAAATATTTGATATTTATAATTAATGGCATTACCTATATAAACATAAATATTTTCAACCTAAATTTTAACTAATATCAAGTGTTTATATAAGATTTAGTTTACCTATAATTATATTTGTTTGGTAATATTTTGAAATAAATGGATTTTTAATTTGAAAATTTTTACTTTCAATTACATAGTATTAACATAAATATTTTTCTTATTTGATTTGTAACTTATAAGGTTACATATTTATTATATTATACCAATATACTCGTATTAATGATAAATATGTAATGACTATTATTCACAATTATGAATTTTTCAGTCGATTTATCCAATGAATATTTAAACATGGATTCCTACTTATATAATATGTTAGTATTATCTATATCTGTTATCTGCATGTATGTCTACATATTATACAATTAATTTAATATACGGATGAGTGTATATCGATCTCTTTTCAGAGCTTCAGTACTTAGATTAAACCATTGATTATAGAGTAGACTATAGAAATTATTCTATAATCAATGATTAAACGTATAATTATTGATATAAATACCTTAAATTAAAACAATATAGACTTTTTTGAATTATAGTTTAAATAAGTTTAATAAATTTAATTAAAATAAGTTCTTTAAATCGTAAAAAAATTCATTATGTATGAAATATATAAACACAAATTCTTAATATAAATTTTGTTTATGTATTTCGAAATTTATCAAAATATGAATAAAATCATTCTTTAAAAAATTATTTATAATTATGTAAGCCGTCGTATACACAAATAGGCAACTTTATTGACATTAAAGTTCTTTAAGAAATGTTTTCAAAACGTCTCAATAATCGTATTCAGTAACTAATTTATTAGTAAATCACTAAATAATATAGTAATATAGAATAAATGTTCGTTAAGTATTTAAAATACATTTATACAAACGTATACACAATTTAAATAGTTATAATTTCGTATATATATATAATTTAACATGTATAGAAGTAATAATAACTACTACAATGAACACATTTTTTGCTTCACTCAGAAATATTTATTATTATTATTAAACAAATAAATTTAGTTTTAAACCTCTACTAAAATTCTTAATAATGTACACATAAATTAATGTTCTAATAACATTTAAATAATATAATACAGTCAAAACTTTTATTAGCTTCATATAAATTTCTTATATTTTCATATCAATATTTTTAATAAATTCAAAGTTATCAATTAACGTTTTAATATACCTACGAATCAAAAAAAGTATGAGGCTTATTAATAATTTAATATTACCTTTTGAATAAAAAATGTACAACTAGATAGCATATTTTTATTTGATACTTTTATTCCTTGAACGAACACTTATTATTGTAATTTATTATCCATCTACAATAAGCATGTTTTTGATAATTTTAATCAAATGAGAAATAGTACCTATGTTGTAACATTTATAGTTCACAAAGATAAAACTATTTTGGTTGTTTTATCAGCAGAAAAATTACGCAGTGTATAAGTAGGACCTCTGTGATGCAACTATTTAGTTGGTAATTTGAATTAGTAAATTACCCTCTCATACAACCCATACATGTTTCATAATATGAATACAATTTAACTATTTACATCATGAGTATATATTTATGTATTTATGATGTACAAAATTTACATTATATTTTTAGAAAAATTATGTTCAATAAAATTATAAACATTTAAATGAAACAATTTTATATGTGGGTATTATAAGTATACTCATATTATGTTATACATACACTTTTTTTAAACTAATATTGATTTATTGATTATATTCTATAACCAATTACACTTAGTATATGCATATAATCTCGTACACTTCGGATTTGAACTGATTACTATGTAAAAATAATTTAAAATTAATATATTAATTTTATAAAAGAATTTGAATAATAAACGAATTTAAAAATTTTAAATATTTTTATTTCTAATAAATATTAGTAGACTAAGTTTTAAAACCAAAATTTTAATAATTATGAGCAGCACAAAATACTCATTTGGATTTTTATTCTAGTGAAAAATAAAATATAATAAATCAAAATTAAAAAAAAACAATTTTCATGTATGTCGAATTCTTATAACGTGCGTCACAAATAATATATAGTTCATATTTAACTCTTTATCAATGTCAAAGTCAACCTTACATTCTTTAATGATTAATTTTTATACATTTAAATGTTAAAAAAAACTGTTGAAAACTGAACCAACAAAATTTTATTTTTTTATATAAAGGTACAAAAATCAGATTTCTATTAAGGTATAAGTTGACTTATATAATTTTAACCATCAAAATGAGTAGTTATCATTATGAATTATTACTAATGACATCAAACATTTAATTTAATAAATACTGAGGTAAATAAAATTAATAGATTTAATTTTAAAAGCCGTATTCTTAAACTTAATTGGATATTAATTTGTTTTTGAATAATTTTTTTTAAACTGATAAATATCAAATTATATATAAAATTGCATTATTTTTTCATGAAAATTAGTAACTTGTCGATATTTTAATTCAGAAAATATGTATTAATATATTCAAGTCAATAAGCTTCAAGTCAATAATTTATTGGTAAATGATTGGGCTACCTACATTAAAAAGTTTTTGAATACATACATATATTTTTTTTATCGGAAAAAGAGAAGATAAATTAACGATTAAATTAATTTTATATATTTTTTCTGTAGTCAGATATAAAAAATTGAAAATTATGGGAAATAATGTTTAGGTAGTTTGTTCAACTAACACGAGGTATATATTTTCGCCCTCTTATGCTTCCGTTTTTTTGATACATAAACATTTCATCATTATCTCAGTAGTGACGACAGTAGGCATAAATAAAGAGTTTAATACCTATTTACTAATTATAGAGTTTGATACATTTATAAAAATACAATTTTTATTCAATGTCCGGAGACATATTTGTGGTTCGTTGTTTTAATAAATTCAAAACAATTTCCACGCGATTATTGTTGAGTGTGCTATGATAAGCGTAGGCGGAGCTACTAAGTATGCCAGGTATGTTGTGACGACAGGTTTACTATGAACTAAAAAGAAAATAAAAATACTATTTCGCTTGTAAATGCTTAGTTGCTATTATAAATAAAATTGTTTAGTAAGTTGAATGTATATTTAGATATTCTTTAGCAGCAAAAATATAAAAGGGCTGAAAAGTAAATATATGTTCAATATTCATAAATAGCAACAGAATAATTGATACTCAATAAACTTTCTAATAATAAAGAGATAGATATATTAAAAATTGAATTCAATCATCTTTCAGTTTTATATTTTACTTTTAAACATGTATTTAATATAATCTTATATGCTTAATATTATTATGTTTATTTAGGAAAAAAAATCAATCATGTAATAATAAATATTTCAACAATTTGAATTATCACTCAACCTTATGGAAATATAGTTGTCAATAGATGCATACAAAAGTTATAAAACCGTTATGCCGGTGAATTTAACATGTAAAGATTTTTAATTACAATGATATATTAATTGTGTAAATAATTAAGAATTGTGAACATAGAGTACTTTTTTATATAATAAAATTGATTATTAGTATTAATAATTAAACAATACTTGCTTTTAACAATTGCATATCCTTAAGTATAAATTAAATAACCTCTTAAGTAGGTGATTTACTTTTATACAAAAATAATGTCATTATAATTCATAAGTATTACGTGACATGATGAAAAAATGCTACGAGTACCTATTTATGAAAGTCCTATATATAACAATCGAAAAGTTTTTAAAAACTATGATAATTATTATTATACTATTTTATCATTAGATCCTTATTACAAATATAATCAGTTAAATACTTATATATTTTATAAGCGTAAAAGGTACTATTATTGATATTTAATTTAAATTGATTAATTTCTTATGATTTATAAATGCGTACAACTCCTACAAGAAGTGTAGACATATAATTTATTTTTATTTTATTAGCGATATTATAAAAAAAATGAACATGATTTTAATTTAACGAATTTAATTTTATAGGTAACTAAAACCTGTTACCTATTATTTTTACCCTCGGTGCCTGATTAAAATTATTAAAGTACATAATATAAATAGAATATGATTTTAATGGGGATCATTTCTGGTCAAAATGATTATTTAGTGATATAATATTTTAATTAAGTAGTAACCATTATGTACCTACCTACTCAAATTCTTTAAAATCCTCATTCAAATTTAACTCAAACTACTTTAAGTTTCCTGTTTGAATTTAAGTATTTGAAAATTGATAATAATATTTTCATATGACATTAGATATAATATATTCGATATTTCAATATATCAATTTTAAATTATTAGCGTTACTTTTTTTTTTCAACTAACAATAGATAGTGCTCAATATTATTAACAAAATCAATACTAAAGTTTACTGTCAATTTTAACGAAAAGATTTGCTACATTAATAATAAACTCGAAATAATGCATTTTGAAAAAATAAACATTTTACATATATATTTTATACATGTACCAACAGTTACAACCTACTTACCTACTTCTTTATTTGTGTTAGTAATGTTAGTATATATGGTATAATATAGGTAAATGTATACACGAAACTGGTAATTAATAAATCTAGAATAAGATAATTTAATGGCAAAAATAAAAAACTTGAGAAATTTATTTACCTAATGATACAAACACAGAGTTAGTATTGGGGCATTTACTTGAGCATTTAGAATATTATTGTTTTTGAATGGCATAAACACTCACTGTCTAGTTTGACATTGTCATTTTCCTGTTTGTCAATGACACTTAAAAAACGTCAGAGTCTTAATACAGACCATTGAAAATAGATAAATATAAATATGATACAGTCTTGCATACTCGACGTAAATAATATCTGAACAACGTATGTAACACATATTAAATATTATTAAAAGTAATACAAAATGTTCTATAGTATTAACGCTTTAGCTTTAGTATTACTAAAAAAGGTAATGTATGTATGTTTCCTAATACTATTCAAAAGTTGTAAAGCCAAGATAAATATAAATTAAAATGTTTTATAAATATATTTTTTACTATTAAAATTTAAAAGTGTCAAATCAACAGGAAAAAAAATATTGCACATGGATATAAAAAGATATAGTTTGATACCATCTATATTCTATAACATCTGTAGTCTGTAGTATATTATCATTTATCATTATATATTATAAACCGTATCACACCCTGGCAACTATAATGACACAAGTAAAAAAATAGACTTTTTCAGATAATAACACCATAAAATTATTTTTTCTGTCCCATATGTGGTTAAAACGACACAAATCTAAATAGTATTTATGTATGTGTTATACGTACTTGTGTCTATACAGAATATATTAAGTAATAATCAAATTTGTAATTTGTAATTCTCTTCCCTAAAAAAATACCGTTTTTAACTTGTGGCATTATAGTCGCCAGGGTGCGATATACTTAAATATGCACACTTAATATTATATTATTCATTTTCATTGAAAATATTCGTAATATTAACATAAAATACTAAATTGTATATATATATATATATATTTCTAATAGTATAACGATATTTATTTATTTGAAAAATTCTTACAAAGAATAATGTGTCCCACTGAGCAAGCTCGGGTGGAGGAAGCCCTAGCCCCTAATATATGATATGGGTATGTTCCTATTCCTATGATAAGATGTTTGAGTTTTATACGGAAACGGCTTTATGAGTTAGGTATATTAGTTATTAATGGGGATAATGTTGCATTAAAAATCTAATAAAATTGGTTGCGGTATCGCACTAAAATTAACAACGATCAAGACAAGCGTCTTTAAAATAAGGTAAACTATCTAAACATTTTCTTTCTCCAGTTAGTATCCAATGTATTTTATACATGATTTCAAATCCTGTAATTTGTTTCCGTAGCAAAATTGAAGACAATAAAAATAGTGATTTATAATTTGAAGTATCAACAAAATCGTAATCAAATTAAAATTGTGTCAAAATTGAAAAATGTTACACTAAAAATTCTCAGACTTGAACTTGTGTGTAACAGATTATTAATTCTTAATTAATAATAAATTCGAGCAGTAGAAGAAAAGTTGCAAATACAACAACACCCGAGCCCTAGATATAAATTCATATCTCTATTTATTTAGTTATTTGATACTAATATTTATAGTATAATCATTAATAATTAATCTATTATCAGTAGTTTATTATAAAAAAAAAATAAATCAAGCTCATGGTGTAATTATACATATGATACGATGTGTTAAATCTACATGACGTCACATCCGCCAAATTAATTTTTATTTTCCTTCTTTTTTTATGTTATATACAAACTATGATGTAAAAATTTACTATATTAATTTTATATTTACTGTCTGTGTATAGAAAAGTGTGAAAATATAAAAGTATTTTATTTACTAAATTAGCTAACAAAGTTGTCACATAGTTAAGAACTTTTGTGTTCTATTCGATGAAATTTGTAATTAATTTATAATATAGATTTTTAATTATGAAAATATAAAACATATTATAATAAATAAATATATAACATAGGTACGTAACCAAGATTTTATTTTGGGAGGGATCTTAAAAAATATTTCTTTCTCCCGCTCAATATTAGAACATTTTATAATAAAATCTACTCGTATATATATAAAATCCAAATACCACTCACTCACTGATCGCTACTTCTCAAAAACTACACAACGTACGAACTTGAAATTTGGAATAGTAATTTCTATAATACTCTAGATGTGCAATAAGAAAGGATTTTTGAAAATTCAACACTTAAGGATGTTAAAAGGGGTAAAAATGGCAAAATCACCTTATATAGCGTAATAGGTAACCACTAGTAAAGGCTTTTTCTCTAGCAATATAACGAATTACAATAGTTCAGCTGTTCAGCATATCGAAAGTTCGTTGTATCGAAATTCGTTATATCTATAGTATAAACAAACACAATTCCTTCCGAGGAAAATTCAAAATTTAAATCAACACACTACAAATACAATTTAATAAAATATGTTTGACAACGCTCGATAACGAAAGCTATATCTATACACATTATGTTATATACAATAATAATGTACATATACTGTCGTACGTATAATATTACGTCATACGTATTTCCAAAAAAATGATCGTCTATGTCTCTATGAATTCAATACGATATAGGTAGGCTTGCCATTCGTCCCGGTTTAACCGGGACAGTCCCGGTTTTAACAGCATATCCCGGTGTCCCGGCGTCCCGGCCCGTCATTAATTTTGTCCCGGTCACACAACTTTATTATTGTCAGTGTCTTGTTCGTAATTGCGAATGTACGACGTACGACGTATGTTTGGTTTAACTCGTAATGAATTTTATGAAAAAATGAATAAAGCTGTATTGAAAAAAATTCATTCAACGGAAAAGTATCAATATTACCTTATTTATTATTAGTTGTTACTACATTTGTAGTTTATGTAAATTGTAAAAAAATTATATTAGTTTATTCATTTTTAAATAAAACGGATATTTATTATTACCATTTATTAACTATACTAAAATAAAAAAAGGTTATCAATATGATGTCCCGGTTTGGTGATTTTAAAATCTGGCAACCCTATATTATATAGGTATATAAAGAAACCTAGAAATATAATAACAATATAACTAATAACATTCAGCCCTTGACGCCTTAACCTCCTCCCTCATCCCGTAAAAACTGATCACGCGCAAAGCCGGGTAATTAAGCTATTAAATATAATTATTAATAAGAACGTTAACAATCATTCCAACTTCGTGGGATTTTTGTTCAATGACAAAACTATATTTACGGCCCGGACGATACGGGAGATGTACACGATAATCAGATGTATATATATGTGTGTATGTATATAGGTACTCACGGGACGTCCGCCATCTTTTTTTCTCGGCCCAATTTCACGTTTGATCTACGCCGGTGTTTTCGAAATTTCAAGCACTTCACTCGCGTACGATTTTATTTCCGTCACGTCGACTTCGAGCCGCGGTGGCGATCGGCGACAACAGATCGAAAGAAAAATGTTCGCGCACTTACGATTGTTTAAACGATTAACCAACGACGAAAAATTCGCGAAAAACACGGCACCATTACACGACGACGACAACAACGGTTCCAGTCGGTAATGTCTGTTCGATAATCTGGTAACGTAAGTTTCGTCGAGTACCAGGCCGCATACCGAGGTAAGTTTGCACCCGACAGACGACGACCAAATCGTATACCACATAGTCACAGTACCCAGGTCGCCGCGAAACTAAGACCGCAGTACCCAAGTTCGAAAACGCCGTCTAAAATGCTTTTATATATTTTTTTTTCCATGACGTTCGAGATATTATTTCAGACACCGAGGACAAAGAAATTGCAACGCCTTGACCGAAGTGATGGCGGGAGCGTCATGCGTTTGGGCGAATGGCCTTTATACCCGCATAACCTAATGTGTAAGTAATGTGTTTTTGAGAATTTCTTATCATGACGTGTTAAAGTAAGATAAAATATTACTTATACGTGTAAACTTAATAATAATTATGGGTTAACTACAATCGGTCGTTTTCGCCCGAATACTGGGAACATGAAACATTGGAATCGCCCCGAATGCCTTCCCGGATCGCTAGGAGGTCGGAATAGTTATTTCTGGTTCGTCTTCAGGGAATATGAAATAGCGCCTTTTTAATGGTTTTATAAAGTGAGTATTAAAATCAGAAAATTAGAAAATCACTCTGGATGCTTTTATGGATCGCTTTTTTCTTTTAGAATACGAATGATGATAATTATTTGAGTATTTAACATCGAACCCGGGACGAAGTCCGGGTAACACCCGCTAGTACATTTATAATTATAATTTTTTTTATTAAATTATTTCTCAGTCAAATATTAAATATTCTTAAACACAATCGTTCAAAATTATTCAGTTTTAACAGTTACCAGCTGAATTTATTAACATTTTATTTGCAGATCCCTTAATTCTAAATATTTTGAAGTATATCTGAAATAATATCTGTCGTATAAAATATTTAAATATAATATAATTCACAATAAGTTGAATATGTATTAAACCAATGGAAATTTCATAGATCGTTTTGTTATCTAAGAGTCAAAACGTGTTTAAAGGTTATAAAATGACATGTTAACGGGTTTCATTTGTGGTTTGTGTTATGTGCCATGGGAATATTATCATAGAACAATATTGATGAATGTTTTTTGTCAAACCGTTACTTATTAGTAATTACATATTTATATATAAATTGTATAGTAAAATTATCAGTGTTTGTTGTATCTCATACCACATTGCACATCGCAACAGATTAGTTTTTCATCGTATAGCAGAATTTGTTTTAGATTTTACTATTGCTATAATTTTAAATGAGTTCCAAACATGGAAAAGTGGAATTAGTTTTACGAATATTTGAAACGTCTATTAAATAGTTCCTGAAAAAAAAAGAATTCACTCAACATTGAATGGTTTTCAAACGGCGGCGGTGAAATAGCACAGATATTGGTGGCTGCAATGCATGTAAGAGTCGTCAGAGGGGGAAATGACGCGTGGAGGTAACGGCAACACTGCAAAGTTCAATCCTCTCTCACTCTCTCTGCGCGTGGAGCGGTGTAGCTCGTTCACCGCCGCCGCCGCCGCCCTAGTCTGCGTCCGCCGTCGATTACTGAATGGCGATAAAAAAAACAACAACAAACCGTGCGCGTTAATAATAATAAAAACAAAAATAAAAGAAAAGGATCAAAACAAAATGGCAGTGGCGTCAACATCGTAGCATTCAAAGGAGAATTCCAGCGTCTTGACATCTAAATCTATTTTAAAAAACAAAGTAAGAAATCTAAGAACACGTAATAGTAACAGTGACGGTAGGTAGGCAATCGACGGGAGACGGAATTCTGTCCAGCGCTCGCGCTCCGTCGCCATATCGCCGAACACGTTTCGTTTTCACATTATTAGCGTGTACCGTTGTTTTTCTCTTTTTTCGTCTCGAGAATTCGTATTTAATATTTTATTTTCGTTCGCATCGAAATAAACGCCGAGCTCATGCCCGCGTTAAAATCTATTGTATTTATAGAGCACGACGCATATAACGTCGTCGTCGCGGCGGACCGGGGAATCATCTGTCCGTCGGACGTCTCGTGCCGCTCGGGACTTCGATTCGCGACCGAAACGATTTCGATCGCCTCGTCGCGTCATTGACGTATCGATCCGCGCGTGAAACGACGATCACGCTCCGCAGTACCACTCTTCTTTTTAAAATTCAGCCTATCCCAATTGAACTCTGGTTAATACGCACACGCGCGCGCGCCGCACACGCACACACACACATGCGCACGTACGGTACTACCTATATAGTACACTAGACCACAACTGGAACGAGACACGCTTCGATCATGCCTTCTGCGTCGTACTATTATCTATTCGGGTAAAAACGAATTATTGCACTCTGTACGGACACGTCGGGGCGACACGACAATTGCGCAGGTATTTTTGTTTAGATATTATTATTATTATTATTATTATTATTATTTTCTCTCTCCTAATGTCAAAACGGACATCGAGTCACTGCTACTGCTACTGCTGCTGCTGCTGCTGTGCGACGACTCATGTGTGTGTGTGTGTGTGCGCATGTTGGTTCCTCTCGGTCGTCGCATTATTGCGCGTATAAATTTTTTTTGTTTTGTTTTGTTACTTTAAATTTTAACATTCCCGCGTCCTTCGTCGCCGTGTAAACCCATCCAATTCTCCCGGCAGTGTTATCAGTGTCCCTCCTCGGCACGCGCGTATTGTAATTTTATCCCAACGCCTGCCGCCACCTCCCATCCAGGGATTTCCTCGACCCGTGATATTTTTTTCTCGAATCATCATTCGTCTTTTGCGGCTCGTTTATTCCAGATGATCTGATCCACCGGAATCATCAGTGCGGAAATCATGGCCGATGTACTGCAGTCGATTTGCAACCCGTTGCCCTTGTCGTCCAGTCAGTCGTCGATTGTCAAAGAAGGATGGCTTTTCAAAAGAGGTGAGTGCTGTTTTGTAACTTGTGCCATCCAGCCAATTACATTAGTTCTTTACTAATGTCTTTTAATGTTCTTAGGCGAACACATCAAGAATTGGAGGTCCAGGTATTTTATTCTATTTGCCGATGGATCGCTAATGGGTTACAGAAACAAACCCGAAGGTCCAATGACCGAACCTCTTAACAATTTCACTGTTAAGCGATGTCAAATTATGAGTGTTGATCGTCCCAAACCATATACATTCACAATTAGAGGATTACAATGGACTACTGTTATTGAACGAACATTTCATGTAACTTCTGAAAAAGAAAGGTTAGTTTCATCACAGAATAGATTCAATTATAATATTTTAATTGTTTAAATTCATTCTGTAGTTACACATCTGTTAAAAGTATTATTAACTTGTCTAGTGCTTATGTTTTGTTTAGTCACCAAATTTTTCCATTAATAATAAATAAGTAAAACTTTTAACAAAATCATCATTTAATCTACATTAATAAATACTTATTCAACAAATTGTTACTTAAAGCTGTGTTTTTTACTAAACATTTTAATAGATTTAAATATATAATCATATTACATTGTTTACATTGGAACAAATGAAAAGTGTTTATTTAAGTCTCAACATAAACCGTTTTATTAACTATTATTTAAACTTAAACACAAAATAGGTACTTAAATTAAAAATATCAATGATTTTAGTAGGTAGTAAAATGTATGATTATATTTATTGACCAAAGTTAATCTACTTAACTGTTTGTCTTTTTAGTCTTTATTTAATTTATGTTTATAGAATTTAATTATATTAAATTAAAACATATATTTATGACAACTAACAATTTATGCCATTATAAAGTGGCGAACATAAACATCTACATTAAAATAATGATATTTAAGTATATTTTTCAGTTTGATTATTTTCTTACTGTTATTGTCAAAATATTTTAAAGTTAATTTTTTTGTAATTATTTTATTGCTTAATATTTTACTAATCAAAAAGTTTACTCAAATTATTATATTAAATAAGTTCTATAGTTTTTGTAACTACCTTAAGATTTCTTCTAAATATTTAATAGTGTTAATAATGTACATGTATTTAAAAAATATAGAAATAAGTATTCTTTGATTTTAATAAATTATCAAATGATATTATTATTTAATCATGCATTTAATAATAGTAAATGTATTAATTTTCCAGCTTAACTTATTTATCATATAGATTGTGTGTAATTTTGAAACATTTGAAAATATTCAATAATTTGTTAAAGATATTATTATCATATTTTTTAAATTAGTACCAAATTGGATGGTAAATTAATTATAAAATTTGATGGAAATGTTTTAATAAAAACGGCATTGATAATTTTATTTTTTTCAATAAAGGCAAAAACAAATAAAGAATGATAAACTAGAGGTTAACAGTTGACCTATGAATACTATAAATGTAAATTGTTATTTTTGTCCAAATGTAATTATAATTAAGTTTAGAATATAAAATATTAACAAGCATTTTAAAGTGTTCTAAACAATTATTAGTCATTCAATTCAAAATATATAAAAAAAAATACTAAAACTAAAAAAGTTCTTTAAATAAATTAAAAATTTTAAAGTTAATTCTATTGATAAAAATTGTTATCGTCAATGAATTTAAAGTGATCAAAGTTCAAAAAAATAGTATAAATTTAATTTCAACATTTCTTAGAATGCTAACCATTTTGTTATTTAGGTTTAATACTTTTAAATTATTAAAATTTATTTTATGTAATTATTATTTTCAAATTAATTATGCATTCCAATATATATTTACCTTTTAAAATATTAACCTTAGTATTTTTCTAATTTTTAAAGAAAAATGTTCTGATTTAATACTTGTTTTATGTTTTAGTTATTTAAAGTTTTGTTAAACCAATACAAATTATACCTTAGTTTTAATTAAAATCTAAAAGTAGAAAAAAGTTCACTCTTATCGCCTTAAATTGTTATCAAATCTATACTATGTATTTACAAAAAAAAAGTATATTTAAAGCTTACCTTTAAATTTTACTTATCATTGTTAAAATATACAAATATTAACATTTACAAATTTTATTTAGATTAATTTTCATTCGTTTTTTCATCTTACATTAAAAATGCATTATATGGATTAAATATTTAACAATCAGAATTTTTACCATAAATCTAAAAAAGTTTAAAATAAAAACCACTACCTCTAAGATACAATAAAATATATTTAAAGATAGTTTTAGATTATGAGCAAAACAAGAAATCTATTGATTTTTTTACAAATGACATTTTTTCAATTCATATTACTTAATTCAATTTTTCAATTTTGTTTTCATTAATGTATTTTATAATTTACCAACCCTTTTTTCTTTTTCCGCCAATATTTTGTAACTATCCTAAATTAGAATTAAAAGACATTCATAGGATATCAATATTATAATAGATTAATTTTTAATAAACGTATTCATTTATTATTAATGCTTAAACATTATTAGTTACGCTGCACAATTTTGTTGATAATTATTTTTATTTTTTTTTCATACTAATTTATTCAATAAAATATAATTGATAAGTAAATAATGGGGTTAATCAAAATAAAATGTATTTAATAGCCTTACTGAGTTATTAAATTTTTAATAGGTCCTAAAATATAAAAACATTAACATAGACGTAAACACAATAATTATATTGTGCTAGAATTTACTTGAATAGGTTAATGAAATTTGATTTATTATATCATAAAAAAAATAGGTTTCAAATTAAAATTTATGTAGAACCTTTTCAATTAATTATATCTAAGCATTTTTATTTAAGATTTATGCTTTTTAAAGTTCTTAATTATAATATAACTAAAAATTAACAAACAAATAAATATGTTATCGTTAATTTATAAATATTAATTTTGTATACTATTATCAATATTTATGAATTAATGTAGTAGTATTAAGTAAATATTGTGGGTATTAAAACTTAAATGAATTACATCTTATTAAAAAATGATTAAATTTCAGGATTGTACTTAAATAAAAAGTATTTAATACAGATTCTGAACAAAATATTACTTATTTATAATATTATGTATATTTAAGAAAAATTGATTCTCTTACTTTAAGTTTACTGTTATAGTATTATTAATTATGTACTTTTAAACATAACCATGCAAAATATATAATGTTACCAAAAAATGAAAACAATCATATTTATTGATATTAAATAATATGTTAGATGTGCCTAGCTCTATTATTTTTTTTTGTAAAAGTATTGTAGTATGATTTATATTAGATTTTAGACTTATTCTATTATTTATTTCAATATTTCTTACTATAAATCTGTTAACAATTTTTACCTTACTGACCGAAGTCATTAACAACAGTTTAATTACTTTAATACTTATTATGAGAATATAATGTTATGAGAATTTTTAATCTTAAAAGTATTAATATTACATTTTCTAAAGAACTTTCTTACACTTTTAAAGATGTTGTATTTCTAGCCCTAGTATTCACTATATAGTGTTTTATATTTTAATTTGATTGCTAAAATATTTTGAAAACACAAATCACTTAATTTGTTTGTTGTTTATATACATTGTTAATATAAAAATAATAATGGTTTTTATTATTTAATATGCTCAAAATCTG
The DNA here is from genome assembly GCA_948098885.1 of Drepanosiphum platanoidis. Taxonomy (NCBI): domain Eukaryota; kingdom Metazoa; phylum Arthropoda; class Insecta; order Hemiptera; family Aphididae; genus Drepanosiphum; species Drepanosiphum platanoidis. Next base: position 4,432,135 of record OX402537.1, on the reverse strand, counting down.
TTTTTTCACATGTAGAGAAGAATGGATGACTGCTATTAAAGGTGTGTCCGAACGTTTGTCTGATGTCGAAGAAGTTGAAATGGAAGGTGTATCTCATTCAACTAGTATGTCTAGTACAATATCTGGGCCAAGTTCGGATGACTTCAGTGCCAAATTTTCTGTTCAAGGAACATCTTCTAGTAAATCTACTGGAAAACGAAAAGTCGTATGTATTTTTTGAATTTATAGTTAGTTATATATTACAAAACTTAAATTGTCAACCTCTATTTTTTCAGACTCTAGAAAATTTTGAATTTCTTAAAGTTCTTGGAAAAGGTACATTTGGTAAAGTTATTTTATGCCGTGAAAAAGCAACAGGTCACTTGTATGCTATCAAAATTCTTAAAAAAGAAGTCATCATCCAAAAAGATGAAGTTGCTCATACGCTAACTGAAAACAGGGTTCTCCGAACTACTAGTCATCCTTTTCTAATTGTAATTTTTGATTCGTCTTAAAATACATTACATTCGTAAAGTACTTAAAGTTACAATTAAATTATATTTATTTTCTAGTCATTGAAATACTCATTTCAAACTGCTGATAGATTATGTTTTGTTATGGAGTATGTAAATGGCGGGGAACTATTTTTCCATTTGTCCAGAGAACGTGTGTTCACAGAAGATAGAACCCGTTTTTATGGGGCTGAAATTATTTCTGCATTGGGTTACTTACATTCCCAAGGAATTATTTACAGGGATTTAAAAGTAATTATGAATACAATTATTATTTTATTAAATATTGTATTTAAAAAAAAAAATTTTGTTTTAGCTTGAAAATTTATTACTAGATAAAGATGGTCATATTAAAATAGCTGACTTTGGCTTATGCAAAGAAGATATCACCTATGGATCAACTACCAAAACATTCTGTGGCACACCTGAATATTTGGCACCAGAGGTTTTAGAAGATTTAGACTATGGCCGAGCTGTTGATTGGTGGGGAATAGGAGTAGTCATGTATGAAATGATGTGTGGACGGTTACCGTTTTACAACAAAGATCATGACAAATTATTTACTTTAATCTTGATGGAAACCGTATGTTTTACTTTGTATTGTTCCTGTGATCTTGTTATACTAACTATTTAAAAATCATAGGTTCGATTTCCAAGAGGCCTTTCTGCTGCTGCAAAAAGTTTACTTTCAGGCCTTTTAATAAAAGATCCCAAGAAGCGATTGGGAGGAGGTCCTGATGATGCCCAAGAAATCATGAGTCACGTTTTCTTCAGTAGTATTAATTGGTTGGATTTGGAACAAAAAAAAGTAATAAAATTGTTACTTAGTTTTTACTATAAATATTTTCTTTTAATCAACATTTTTAAAAGTATTCTAAAATTGTTTTTAATTTTATATTAGATTCCTCCTCCATTCCAACCTCAAGTGTCATCAGATATAGACACACGATATTTTGACTCTGAATTTACTGGAGAATCTGTTGAACTTACTCCACCAGACCTATCGTCTCATCACCTCAACAGCATAGCAGAAGAAATGGAGCAATCACAACCATACTTCCCACAATTTAGCTATCAAGATCTAGCTGGATCAATATCAATTAGTGCCAGTTCGTGTTTCAGTCATACGTGAACAAAATAAAATATGTAAGTGATTCCGAAATATTGCTTAACAATTAATCAATTTACTATAAATGATAAACTGACTTTACTCTTCATATTTTTTCTTTTTGACATTAGGCTATTTTTTGTACATAAATTATATTAATATTATATAATGTTTTGAACTAGTGAATTTTTTTTTTTTAATGTTGGTCAAATACTTATTGAAACTAATAACACAAAAGTCACACTGTATGATCGTTCAGTATTTATTGAATTTTTTCAATCATTATTTTCTGTTCTGTATGTAGTCATTTATTATAAATTATTGCTGTTTTTTTTTTTCCTATCTTGTTGAAAGTATTTGTTTTGTGTAAATATTGTTGAAAATTTATTCTAAAAACATTTTACCGGCCTCCCATGCAGGATATAATTTTTATCCTTAAAAATTGTAAATCTTTTTGTTTTTTTTTTTTTTTTTTAATATTTTGATAAGAAATTAACTGTTTGTCTTAATTTTGCATCATAGCAGCTCTAGATATTGTATTGGGTTATAAGGGAGTGTGATTGGGAAAAATTGTAGGTAGAAAATGTATACAAGCGGAATTTGTACTCTAGAAATCATTTGAAAACTTGCAATCAAGTTAATAACATAATTATACATTATGAATTATATTTTGTAATATAGCCTTTAGAATGTATGTAAATTGATTGTCAAATCATCATTTTTTACCAAGTTCCGTTCAAATTTTATAAGTCAAAAATTAAATTGTCATTTTCAATAATATTTATGAATAATTGTGCATAATATAAGGACTGAAATTTAAAAGCCTTGATTTTAGCTACTTTTTAAAAAAATATTCTGTTTTACTGACAAATCTATAGTCTATTTAAGTTATTATTATAGACAATTTTTTTTTTTTTTTTTGTAATATGGATTACTGATTGGATATTTATTTTTTTTATTAAAGTACATAATTATTGCTTAGTATAATAACTTAAAACATCTTGAAAATTAATTGTATTGGTATTAAATTAGATAAGTTTGAAGTATTAAATAGGTTTGGATACTTGATTTTATAGTTCAATTCTTAAATATCCTTGTTATTTTGTTTCAAAATTAAAATAATAATCAAAATACTTAAAACATTTCAATGTTGAAAATATTTTTATCTTATAGTCTATTTAAAATATTTAAATAGCTTTTATTGTTTTAAATTTAAAACAAAAAATTATAAATCAAATTATTCATCATTATTATATTAAGTATCACAGAGTGAACACTAATTAAATATAATAACCGTCTTACCTCTTATGGAATTTATCAAATATTCTTTAATATTAATTATCAGAAAATTAAAAATCTCATTAGGTAACAACTTAGCTTATTTTTATTTGGTATCTATGTGATTATCCCCATCGTATCTTATCAATAACAAATTTATTTTTAATCATATTTATATATACACATAAACATATTTAGTTAAATGTGGATAAGCATTTCATTGAGAATTAATTACTATATTTATATTACAAAATTAATAATATTTAAGAAAGTATTGGTTAATTCTAACCTTTAGTTTGAGTTAAAAAGTTCAAATATTTATTAACTAAAATACTTGTACCATTATTCAAGTTGTCAAAGAATTTTATATCAACACATAGAATAATTTTATATTCCGTTCTCAATATTAGTATCGATTTACTTCAAATTAATAATTTGATGCTAATAAAAATAATTGTGTATACGTATATAACAATACATCTGTCTGTCTTTATACATTAGAAAGACTAACTGATTGAAAAATGCAAAATATGGTGGCATTTCAGGTGAGATTCACTATTTTGCATATTGTGTTATTTTGTTTGATTGTAGTGCGAAAATGCTAAGAATTGCCTCGCATTGCTATTCATATAACTTTTTTTTATCAAGTCCGAATTTTGTTTGATACTCAAAACAAAACTATTTTTACCATACGTGTACGAAGAATACAATTTTTTTATTTTATTATAATACTGCTCAATGGTGCACATGCAGCTGTTTCAGCAATACTTGTGGCGTTTATAATATGTGTTCCTATATTACTGTTTATTATTACATTCAGATCTGAAACAGCTGAATTATCCGACTAACATTAGAATAACTTGAATTTATTGTGTTTATAAAACAATTATTTTAGGTTTATGTTTTAATACTTTGCACTGTCAATAATATTATTTAAGTTCTTAACATTTTATTATTCGCTAAAATGTATATTATTTTCCCTAAGTGTCATTTATTACATTTTAATTCATTTTTTCAAAACAAAAGGAAATGTGTTTGAACTTGAACCATGGACAAGAAATAAAAAAAATTGTTACCTCAAAAGTAAAATGACATTTACCAATGACTTCTATTTATATTGAGTAGAATACTATTAATAATGTAAGTTATACCTCTGTGAAATGTTTTCGCCTACTATTATTATTAGTTGTATAATCATTGTTATTAATAGAATATTACAACTTTTTTGATGTTGAACATTCTGCGGGATATTTTATTTTTGTTTCTTATTTCTTAACAATATTTTAACCTATGCAACAGGTTCTGGATCATAAAAAATTTGGTACTATTTATAAGACATCAATGGGGACTATTGTACGTTTTTTTCTTTAATGTAAAATTTTTGATGTTTATAAAACCTAAAAATGTAAGATAATTATGTAGACATATTATCATTAGATTAGTAAATGTTTTTTTTTTTTTAAGTACTTGTGTTTTTACTTGATGATTATACCGACAAATTTTTCAAGCCCCTGGTTCCAAGCATCTTCCTTGTCCAATTTCACAAACCATAGTTTTATCCATTTCCACTGCATAATAATAATATACCAATTTAACAATTTACTCTTATCTCTTTTATTTTAATCAACATAATTATTTTTAATTACATGCCTATCATTGTAATTAATTATTGTTTATATATAATGTAATCTGTTTATCCTAAATAATTATTTTGGAGCCATAATTGTTTGCATTCAGAATGTTCTAAAATTAAAATTAAAAACCTCACTCTTTCAATAATAATTAATTATATTCATAGTTGATAAAAGTTTGAAAACTTTCAGTCTTACAAATCTTATCCATCAGTCATCACCACTATAGTAAGAGCTGCTGCAAATAGTACAAAGTAAGTTTTTGTTTGTGTATTTAGTGCCTAAAATTTGAATTCATATTTCATGTGCAATGTATATATTAATATATCTACTGTGATATTAAAATCATAATAATTTGATTCTTTTTTAAATCAACCATGTCTAAGTCTAATTATATTTCTTTATTACTTATTAGTTATTAGTTTATTACTAATCATGATGTCACCAAACATAATATTATATCAAAAAAATCAAACCCCATTTTTCTGAAACAATTTCTTATTGAAAGGACTGATGATTTTAAGTTTCGCAAGGTATACTATGGTATAAGTATTCTGTATGTACGTCCAGATCTCAAAGGAGTCAAAAATAATACATAGGACATTAAAATGAGAGACGATATTTAGTAGCTATAATAATCAAAGGACCAACATAATTGACCCAAGTATAAATGTGTTGAACTTTTTAATAAATTATATTTTTTATGTTACTTTGAATAATATATTTAACAACTATTTTGATGTATACCTATATAGTTTTCAATGAAAACTTATTAATTATTGGATAAATCTTGATTCTTAAACATTAATACCAATAGCATTTATTTAATTACAATTTCCAATAATTATAATAAATTTAAGTACAGTAATTAAATTAGTGGCCTATAAGAACTCTAACAGTATAACATTTAAATTTTTTAAATAATAATCTTACAATGATATTGTTAACTTCCAACCAGGAATCTTGCAGAACAAATATCTAGAATCTCAGTTAACACAAAATCACTTTTACAATTAACAGTGTGCGACGGTACTCGCGCGATCGATTTGCGGCGGTACAGTTCTAGAGGATCCAGTTCTCGTACGTTGCGTTCTTGTAGAGCGAACACGAAGCTCACCAGTTGTATTTCTATCAAACGCGTCTCGGCGTCATGATCGCGTTCGCGTGCCGCCGTCGAGGTTCTGGCGACGCGCGTCCGCGGGCGCAACCGGTGTAGCATGGTCTCGGGCGCGGATCCAGTCCGTGATGACGGGGGGGGGCGGATTATAAATAAGTATACATATTTAGATACCGACTACCATTGATTAAGTACATACTTAATACTTAATCAATGCTACTGCTAAATACGAGTATATTATATTATATTATTATTATATATACTCGTATATACTCGTATATATATAAATAGTTAAAAATTCAATAGTACATAATGCAATTCCTGATTATTTATAATGAATACTTTTTTTCGTAAACTTAAATTTAGATTAACACATTTTGATACGGCTGACGGGGGGGGGGGCACCTACCGCCCCCTCCTGGATCCGCGCCTGCATGGTCTCCATTTCGCGCGGCAATGCCATCAGACGGACGTTGATGGGCGCCGGATCGACGCGGTCGGCCGCGACCTCTGCCATCGTTAGGTCCCGAGTCACGTCATGATGTTGCCGCAGAACGCTTAATAGTTTTTGAAGTGTTGTTGCCACTCATCGATTTCGTCTTCGTCTTGTCTTCCCACGAAGAGCCACTCGCACCTCTCGCGTCTCCGTCGTCAGACGCAATCGCTACGAATCCGCGGCTGTCCGGCACCGACGACGACCAGCACCACTATCGCGAAATGGCCATCGCTCACGACGATTTACCGAACTTCTTGGCCTCATTGAAGCTCAAATACAACGGCATTCGCGGCAATTGGTGCGGCGGATGCAACGCGCCCGCGTCACTGGTGCCGAAGCACTGGAGCGAAGCGCTTCACCAGACGCTGCACGCACATCGGTCCGCCGTGCCGCCGTCCTCCACGTTCGTCGACATGGCCACCGCGAAGTGGACGGTGGCCGCGGGGCAAGCAGAGCTGGCGTACAGCGTGCTCAGGATCGAACCGGACCGGTTCAACGACGAGCCCGTGCGCAGAGTGCGCGAGTACGTGGACGCCGAGCTGGGCGTCTCCGAGAGGGGGGTGCGGCGTTACGCGCGGCTCGTCTATCTGTCGGTGACGGTGCGCCGCGTCGGCCGGGCCGTCGCCTCGGTGATCGGTTACCTGGAAACGGAACCGGTGACGACGGCCTACGCGCTCCGCGCCGCCACCGATGGCCGGCCGTGGCCTTCGTCGGACGACCGACGTCCCGTCAAACGCGGTGTGTCCCGCCTTTGGGTGGCCGTCGGGTACAGGCGCCGTCGGGTCGGCACCAACATGTTGAACGCGTTCCGTGACGACCATTCGCTGCGCGGTCGCGACGTCGCGTTCGCCACGCACGAAATCCAATACGGCGACGCGTTCGTAAGACATTACTCGGCGGCTGCCTCCCAGCAAGACCAAGGCGACGACGGTGATGTTATCATTTACTTGCGCAGTTCCGCCTGGTACCGATAGCGCCCGGGCTGGTTCTCCGGCACACTCTACTGAAATAATGTTAAAAATAAATTATTCATATATTACCAATTTATGTTTTTCATTAATGAAATGTTTACTTACCAATTGTTTGTATTATAACTGCAGTTTAGTTTATGTTATTATATTTATGTATGATTGTTATTATTTTTTTTTTTACGAAATTAATTGTTATCATAGATCGATAGAATCGTTCTCTCCCTTATTATTATTTATATTGCTTGTATTTGATTTATTTTTTATTGTACAACATAATATAATAGGTATTAACTTGTGTAAAAGGTACAGTTTACTTGTTTGCAACATGCATATGTAGATGTTATAGGTATTATTACTCTAATTTATTGTTAAATTCGCATTTCTTACAGTGTATAAGACTTGTTTAGTGAAAATAGTTTTGTTCGCGTTAACTGTGTGTCGAAAAAACTTTGGATCTATTAATAATAGGTACATGTATAATAATTAATAATATAGTTTCCATTAAATAGTTTGGTCACTCAAATATCCTGTAGTTCATAGTTATTATAAGAGTACGGATTTTGAAGGCATTTGCCTTTTTTTTCTATTTCTCTAAAACAAAGCTATGTCAAATACATATTCGATTTATACTACTATTTATCATAGATTAAGTATACTAAGATTTAGTAACTATATTGACGGTGTAAATAGTACTTTTGAAATAATTGTATTATAATCAACATTGATTGATGGGAAGATCTAATATAAATGAAATATGAACTAAAAAAATAACATTCAAAACAATATTGTAATTACAAAGATTAAATATATTGTGATTTTGTAAATATAATACCTAAACAATATTAATTTGATATATCAACTTTGTTTTCCAGATGTTTTAAAATATGGAATCTCCGTATTTTTGTTATATTTCCATTGACATTTGGTAAAGACTTCATTGTGCGTGCAGCTAACTATTAAATAAATAAAAATTTATTTTATTTAACAAAATATTACAAAATAGTTAACTTATTTATATATAGATATAATTATAATAATTACTTCTATTTTTTGTACTAATTCTACTTCGCTATCTGTACAGACATAATTGGTGACTCTACCATCATTTCCAGTATTTAAACGCCCAGTCCGTCCACAACGATGGATGTAATCGGCAATATAATGAGGGAATTCATAGTTTATAATATGTTTGGTCTGAAAATCAAATTACTAGTTATGTAAATTTAAAGGCACATCCCCATTGGGTTTTTTTTAGCATTACCACACTACTTATTTAAATGTTTAACAATAAATATTGGAAAGCTTATTCCAATTCTCATTGAAATTTATTAGCAGCTTGATACAGCCAATTTGTAAAGTCAAACCCAATGAAGAAGCATTTATAGTATAAATGCCTTTATATATATATATCATATTTATCAAGAACTTTAAAAATAATATACCCTTATTGTATTTAATCCTCTGGATCCTACATCTGTGGTAACCATTATATTAACTAAGCCATTTTGGTATTTTTTAAATTGGCCTTGTCTAATATCAAATAACATATCACCATGCAAGTTTATTGCATTAATACCATTTTCATTTAAAAACATAGTGGCCCAATCACAAGTATTTGATTTGTTACTGTAATAAAAATTAAAATAATTAGACACATGTATTGTTTTATTTATTATGTATAATATATATTTATTGTATAATTAATAATATTATATTTATAATCACTAGCCTCTAATATTGATAAATAGCCAACCCAATTTTAAATATTTTAAATAATAAATACCAATTGGTAATCTGATATTATATTTGTTTAGTATTATATGTTAACATTGACTATATGATATACCAGACAAATTAAGCAATAAAAATATTTGGCAACTGACTGAATGCTTTCAACAATTGAAGTTTTCCAGTCACCCATTTTGAACAGTGTCAGAATACTCAGAATTCTATCATAGTTTAATATGAAATGAAGAAAGTATCTTACTCAAGTCACCATCTCTTATTTATTTTTAATGTAAGAATTTTGTCCTTAAACATTTTTGTCCAAATATTCTTATTGTATAACTTACCTATAAATTATAAAATTAATGATAACCCAATTTAAAAATTTTAATTTAACCTTTTAATTTAATTTTATAGTATTATTATTAATTATAAATTATAATATTATGTACCAGACTTTAAACAGTTAAATAAAACATAAGTTAAATAAGTTAATTCATGTAATATGTATCAATAGTAAAAATTATTATTATATATTAAATATCATAAATGGTACCAAAATATTATTGTTGGAGTTTTGCTTTTATAAAGTTTTTTTGCAAGTAACAATAAACTTGATGGTTTTTCTCCCAAACTGGTTCTAATAAATTTTTGATGAACATGAGGAAGGATAGCATGTAATTTGTCAGTTTTAATCCTATTTAAACTCTCCACCTGTAAATTAAATCCAATGAAACACTGAAATGGTTTTACAATTAATTAATAAGTGTAAAAAATATTACGTCAACTATTTCTCCTAATATATCAGACAAGCTTGTTGGCATAGTGGCACTAACTAATAGCAATTGAGTCAAGTTAGATGAACTTCCATTACGAATCTTAAACTAAAAGGGCAAAAACAATATTAAATCAGAAAGAATTAATCAGAAAAATAAAGAACAGTAAAAAAATCATCTATACATGGAATCTTGATAAGAAATGAGTTACTAATTCATTGAAACTATCGTCCATTAAAGTATCAGCTTCATCCAATACAACGTGGCGTACATAACGCATTGAGTATATACCTAAAATATACAATATTATTAAATAAATAGATACAAAATTATAAACATGTGCAGTTTATCTTGAAAAAAATTTAATTAAAACATGAAAGTTGACAACTGTACAGTTATTTTTATTAAAAAACTATACCTGTGGTTGTTAATTTGCTCATTGCTCCTATTGTAGCAATAACTAAATCATTTTCTTCAAAAACTGGATTGACTATTAGCCTTTTTGTGTGACCTCCAGTAATTACTTTTACATTAAATGGTAGGTCTTCAGTAAACCAATTAGCAATCTCCTATCACAAATAAATCAAAACATGAATGGAGATATTTTAAAAATTAATATTTTTATAGAAATCATTAATTTAATACTATTTTAAATATAGAGTATACATACTCCTATTTGATCAGCTAATTCTCTGCCAGGTACAATAACCAAAGCCAAAGGACTATTAAATTGATTTTTCAAATTCACTCTGTCTTTATAAGCTAATATTTGTTGAATTATAGGTGTCAAATATGCCAATGTTTTGCCACAGCCAGTTTCAGCAGCAAGTAAAGTGTTTTTTCCACGTAATATTGATGGAATTCCAAGAAACTACAAATAGAAAAAAAAAATGTAATTGGAAATTTAAATTTTAAATTAAAAAGCTTTTAATTTTTACTTGAATTTGAGAAGGATTCGAGATTTTACGTTGTTTTAAAATATTAATAATAGGTTGTGACAATCCAGTAGTTTGAAAATCATACACAGGTTTTCTGCTTTGTTGTAAATAGTCCTAGTTCAAAGAATTCAAATGAATTAAAATTTAAAAAATATAAAAATATATATAATTAAATTAAATAGATAAATTTTATCTTACATCATTGTAAATATTAATAGTAAAATAATCATCTTTTGACTTTTTGTTTTTCCATCCTTTTGATACTAATGGAATTTCTTTGAATTCTCCATACTTCTGATTTCTTTCATGATTTAAATTTTTTCGTTTACATTTTATAACAACATCCTAAAAAAAAAAATACATAAAATTTAATAAGATAAAATGTTGTCATTTTTAAGCTAAGTATAAAAATAAAACCACAATAATTATTTTACACTGTTAATATGCAGGCTTACAGTTAAAATTTTAAGTATTTAAAATAAATAATAATTATTGTTAGGTATTACTATAATTTGTTTTAAATCTTATTAGTTATTACTTATTAGTAATCAACTCAAAAGACAAACCAAATTGACTGAATTTTGATCTGTTTCATTTAGGTCTTGTACTTCAATTTCTTCTTTCTTAATTGGTATGTACACAGGATCGATATCTGCATAACTAAGATCAATTATTTTTTCATTTTTAGAACTCTTGCATCGTACCTGTAAGAACAAAATATTTGAAAATAGTTACTTTAATCAAAGACTACGATCAATTTAATTGTAAAACTAGATTAATTATTTATTTATTTTTGAAAAAGAAAAGAGAAAACTCTTTTAAATATGTGACAATTTTGACTGAAAATCATAGTAATTAATGTAATTAAAATGTGTTTACAATTTTAAAGAAATAATATAATTTACTTGGTAAAACAGAGGTTAATAATATGTGTTGTTTAATAAAGTTTGGCAATCTAAAATCTACACACAATTAAAAATTTTAAATGTTGATCATTTCTCAAACTATATAATTTTTTATATACTCTTTTCCTGTCTCTCTCTTTCTCTCTCTCTCAGAAAAACGTAGATGGCGGGTGAAATTATTTTATTCACTCACGGTTTGGACACATTTTGGAATTCCGATGGCTTGCAATCTGAATTGACCGAATACAGAACCACATTGAAACGTAGAACATATCCTTTGGAACGTGAACAATTTAAAGTGAGACCGGAAAGCCATGAACATGAATGGCAACAAAAAAATCTAGTTTTCACGACTGTCGGTGCATTTGAGAAGAATTTTGTACGGAAAAACGTGTGAACTGAAAAAGCCGACAAGAAATAAGAACGACAACGATAACACAGCACGTGCAGTAGGCACAGACCACAGAAAATGAACTATTAGTTTGTAGTGATAAGAGTATGGTGATAATGGTGTTGATTTGTTTGAAGGTCTTATTTGTTTTTAAATACTATCATAATATTATCACAGATAAGATGAAAATTTAGGCTCGGGTTCTGTCCATGTCTGTAAATATATTATACAGTACATAGGCTACTTTTTATCACCTTCCTTTCACCAAAAAATGCAAAGAAAAAGACTATCCTTCCACTTCCACCCAAGTTTCATCCGAATTCGTTCAACCGTTAAAGCCATATTGAAATATTGAATAGCAAATAACATTCAAACTTTTGCTTTTATAATATTTAAGACTGAACATTTGTAGACCTGTAGATGCAACGTCAGAATCATTATTGCGATGATTCATGATCATATGGCATAATTGACATTTGACACCCACGATCAAAATCTGTCATAAAAAAAAAAATTATTTGTAGGTTTTAAAATCATAGCTGTATATAACCATTGATTAAGTACATAGGTACACAGGTATACTTAATCAATGATATAACATATAAGTATTTAATTCGAACAAGGTTAATTTTGAATAAAATATTTGAAAATATTCATTGGTTACCTGACAGGACTCATTGATAAGGTGATGTTTTTTGAAAATCTACTAATTATTGAGATGGCATATTCAATATTTTGTTTCGGCTACATTTGCTTAAGCAGTGTTTATAGTATATTTATATAAAATAAACTAGTGGGCGTTACCCGGACTTCGCCCCGGGTTCGATGTTAAATACACAAATAATTATCATCATTCGTATTCTAAAAGAAAAAAGTGGTTCAGAAACAGAAAAAACATCCAGAGTAATTTTCATATAATAAAACTCACCTTATAAAACCATAAAAAAAGGCACGATTACAAAAAAAACTTAACTTAACGGGTAGTATTCCGGCGAAATCGGGACGAATGGCAACACTAGTATAAAGGCCATTCGTCCAAACGCACGACGACGTTCTCGCCGTTACTTCGGTCAAGGCGATGCAAATTCTTTGTTCTCGGTGTCTGAAATAATAATATGCCGAACGTCATGGAAAAAAAAAATTATTTAAACAAAAAACATTCTAGACCGCGTTTTTGGTACAGTTGGGTACAGCGGTCTTGGTTTCGCGGCGACCTGGGTACCGTGACTATATGTGGTATACGATTTGGTCGTTGTCTGTCGGGTGCAAACTTACCTCGGTATGCGGCCTGGTACGAAACGTACGTTACCTGAGTATCGAACAGACATTACCCGCTGGAACCACGGTCAATGGCTATACGATTATTTTTCTTCGGCGTCAGTTGTCCGTAAGCCGTCTCTAGTCTCCCACCGTTGTCGTGTAATGGTGCCGTGTTTTTCGCGAATTTTTCGTCGTTGGTTAATCGTTTAAACGATCGTAAGTGCGCGAACATTTTTCTTTCGATCTGTTGTCGCCGATCGCCACCGCGGCTCGAAGTCGACGTGACGGAAATAAAATCGTACGCGAGTGAAGTGCTTGAAATTTCGAAAACACCGGCGTAGATCAAACGTGAAATTGGGCCGAGAAAAAAAAGATGGCGGACGTCACGTGAGTACCTATATACACACACACATATATATATATATATATACATCTGATTATCGTGTACATCTCCCGTATCGTCCGGGCCGTAAATATAGTTTTGTCATTCAACAAAAATCCCACGAAGTTGGAATGATTGTTAACGTTCTTGATAAATTCGTAATTATATTTAATGTTTAATTACCCGGTTTCGCCCGTGAACGGTTTTTCTCGGTATGAGGGACGGGGTTAAGGCGTCAAGTGCTGAATGTTATTATATTTCTAGGTTAATTTATATACCTATATATATACGTATAGTAGTTGTTATATAGTATTCATAGTTGATCATAATTAGGAGATACATATTATGTATATAATGTACATAGATATAGCTTTCGTTATCCAGCGTTGTCAAACATATTTTATTAATTGTATTTGTAGTGTGTTGATTTAAATTTTGATTTTTCCTCGGAAGGAATTGTGTTTATTTGATGTAATTTTGATGCAACGAACTTTCGATATATCGAACTATTGAAATTCGTTATATCGCGAGAGTTTTTTAGACTTTATTAGTGGTTGTTTATTATGCTATATGAGGTGATTTTTTTCCATTTTTACCCCTTTTAACCGTCTTAGGGTTGAATTTTGTAAAACGAGGTAATATACATTTCATTGTTTTTAGAATGTCTGTGGTGCAATTACTATATTATCTATCATTCGTCTCATAGAAATATGAAATTTAATGAACAGTCGGTCCATGGTTCGAGATTGAATATCATTTAGGAATCATTGCACGTTGCATTGTGAAAAATAATAAGATAAACCATGCGATTCATCAGTACCGAGCTCTATGACACATATCATTCATATTACGGTTCTCTGTCGGTGAATCGATGTAGATACAAACGAAACTGACAAATGGAGCGCCCCCCACGTTAGTGTTTTATTACATGAAAATTGAATTGATAATAAATAACAATATTATTATTTATAATCTTTACAAACGAGAAATAATATATAATACGCGCGACGTGTTCGTCATACGAAACGGATTATCGTCAACCGAAAGACGTGCGCGAATAGCATCGACGAGTTGGAGATTTCGCGGGAATCCGGGTAATAAAAATATCAACGTATACTATCTTGATTTTTTGAATCGCGTCGCCGACCGGTTGGAAGTTGGCGACGCTCGTCGCGAAATCTGTTACTCGTATCTACGCTGTAAATATACACACGATCATCGCTACGCGTCAACCGCGTTCGCGGTACCTGGTCGTCAGCGCGCGGGCGGTCGGCCGTTCGGTCACGCCCGGCCGATCGGCGTACGTCCACCCGACGAGCGGAGCCACAGTAGTTTGGTAACCCATTAATGATTACGCGGAGCGGCGGCGGCGGCGGCGGCGGCGGTAGGATGCGGGAACACAACGGCCCCGCCGCCACCACTACCACCGCCACCACCACCACACCCGTTCCCATACGAATTCCGATTCACGTCCCTCCAGCGCTCCGAATCCGGTTGCCGCCGTTGTTATTATTATTCTTCGCGTCAGTCCGTCCGGCGGTGTTCTATTGCGACGGTTGTGCGTGCGTGTCATCGCGTTCCGAGACTTCCGTCTGTTGTTTTTGTCGTTGTTGTTGTTGTTTGTATTGTTGTTTTTTTTTTTCTTTCGCGTGCGTTACCGTTCGTCTACCTCGCGACGTCGTTACTACTGCCGTCGCGGTGCGAGCGATTCGCGCAGTCCGGTCCTCGAAAAAAATATCTCCAGCTCTCCTCCTCTCGGATATTTTCCTCGTGCCCTTTAGTCGCGAACGCCAACCACCGGAACGGGACTGCCCGATACATCGTCGTGGTCACGACTCGCCGCGTTGTTATTCGGTACGCGGCGCATATCACGACGCAACGCTCTGCAGCCCCGAGTGGTCCGACAAATGGACGTCAACACGTCCACGGCTTCGTCGTCGTCGCGGTCCTCAAATCGTTACTACGGCCATTGCTACACTAGGACGGCGGTCGATTCGAAGTACGTACCGCTGATATTATACACCTACCCGCACGCACCGTCGTCGTGCAATATTATTAATAATATTTGTGTACTTGTTGCACCGCCTTCGCTTATCACGCGAGCGGTGGAATCGACCGCTCGCGTGATAACGGCGTTATAATAAACACTGCGGCGCGGCGACGGCGTGTCGATCGAACGCAACGCTTCCTCCCTTCGCTCGCCCCCGGAAGGGTAGAATAATTTTACGACTTAATGCGTATAAAAGTGTACGGTGGCTCTTGACCGTCCAACGTATTTTCGGCCCTATCACCTCTGAGATGTTTCGCTATTATAATACCATAATCACTAGTCGCCCGAATCGTCGGAAGAGATATACATTTTTTTTCGATTCGAGTTTCGGCTGATGTGTAAACGATTGCGCGCGAGTGTATATAAATATACATTGTATTTATATATATATTACGAAATAAAAATACTTTTTTAATCTCGTCCGTATGAGCAGTCGGGGTGGGGGGGGGGGGGTGTCGTTAATAAAACCCCGTCGTATTATTGTTATTATTATCAAGTGCTCCGCGCACGTTGAGAAACCTTGACAGTACTGTACTGGCAGCGGTAGCGGCGGTAGTTGTAGTACCGCAGTTGTAGTCGTACGAGTATCAGCCACAGACATCGACCACACGGCAGTGTGTGTTTCGTCGAAATTTTTCAACGTTTCGGTGTACACTGGGTAGCCCACGTTCGTACGTCGAAGGTGATCAATGTGGTGGTGAGCCGTGAACGTCGTAAATGTTTCGATTTCGTCCGATTCCCTCGCACTCTGCGATTAATCTTTTCACGAAACTCGACTCTGTAAAAATGACGCGAGTTCCAGACGATTTCGACGCGTTCAACTGAAGCCACTGCCGCCGGGCAACGTTAATAAACCGCGAAAAGTAGTACGCAGAGTCTCGGCCTAAAACCTTTAGGATATTTAATTTTATGATATATGTATTATTATTATTGTTATTATACTCCTTACTGCAACGACGGAAACGATCGCGGCCAATCGTCGTTATCGGCCCATTTGCCCGTTAATGCAGTGATAAATGTAACAAATCGATTATTATAATCTCGATGCACCTGTCCCCCGTATTTTATTAATATTTTTCGATTCGTAAGCCAGCTTTCGTGTGATGGCTTATGTAATTACGATTTAATCGTTTCAATCGAAAACCCGTACGTTTTCACGATTTTATAGTATCGGTGGCGCGTTGAGTTTGTTTTTACTCGACGTGAAATAATGTCGAACAATAAAAACTTACTTGTTTTCAATGGAAGTAAAGAAAAAAAAAATTGTTTGTCGATCCGTAGGAACGTTTGGTGTGCCCGTAGAATACGAATATTGTACTTGTCGAGTTCAAACGGAATTTACGTGCATTTTTTCGCCGATTGTGTTGGTGCACGATTATAATTTTCTAACGGCACATTTTTTCCACCCACCGATGGTCAGCTGTACCGTACCTTACTACTGTTTTAATAATTTGATTTGTATGTAAAGACGTGCGGTGGCTCAAAAATTCATTGTCGACAGCGTTCACGAATTCGATAGTATCTGTACTGGACGTATGAAGTGTGCGACGTGTGACGATATGGTATTATTTGTATTACATGCCTTAATTGTGTGTATTTTACGGTACTAATTAGACGATAATTTGGTGGTTCAAGGATGAATCTATTTTCAAAACGACAATAGTAGCTCTCGAGTGAGTTTCAGTCGCACGCACAAGTCACATTTCCCGTGTTTAAAAAATAAAATAAAAATGCTGTTTCAATGAAACCGTTGATCTTATTTGTTGCGTTCGATATCCGAGAAAAAAGTGTTTGAGGCGTTGAAAATCTTTGAACACGTATTTATTAGGGTATAATGTCGTTTTGGTATTTTTATCGTACACGACGATATCCCCCCCTGGGATATTGTGTTCACCCCGTAATCCGGTATTTACGTGTGTCATCACGTTGTTGACCTGCCTCTTGCCTCAGCTGTTCACTCTTGTGGTTTGCCAGATAAATGCATTCTTGACACTATGCCGTCGTCAGGTCGTGTTTTCGTCACCACAACTTCCAGGCTCTCGGGTATTATTTTTATTTATTTTGAAACGACTTCATATCCCTCTAAACACGTGGTTCATTCCAAATTTGTTTACCGCGTACCCATAATATTATAATCGTATACCATAGTCGTTATACGGGTTGTACTTATATATAATATGCAAGTGAATCTTGTGTATTATAATATCGATGAAATATAATTTTCCGACAAATTGTGGTAGTATTAATTATTTTTTTTATCTTTTCTCCCTGACCGTCTATGTAATCATCATTAAATACATATTTTGTGTATCAAAATAACAAACCGTGTGTGTTGAATGGTTTTTGTTTACGCGTTTATATATAAAAAAAAATAAAAATAAAAAACAGAAAACGAGGCGGACGCGCGCGCTGAAATTAGCGAACCTATGTTCTTTTTTCAAAAATACCTACCGTGCGTTCCCATTGTTTTTCCTCGGTTCCTGTTGTGTTTTGTACCTAATACACCATTATCCTACATGTAAAGTTTACGGAACAATGCTTCGCATAATAATAGAAAATAATTATATTTTTATGATTCGGTTTACTTTGTTTTCTTAACTATCCACTATTCCACTACGTCCTTGGTCGACGATAGCAACGAAACGTACTTTACTATAACTAGATATCCATGGTTTTTTTGTAAAATATATACATAAATATATGTACACATATATTCTATTATATCTAATAGATTACGAATTAATAAAGCACCGCTATTTCATTGCACTTTCTAAAGCTATAAATACAGACTTGATTATCCTCCGTTAATCGAACGCGCACGTTGCGTTCGAGTTTGCCCGCACGCGTGATGAGAACCTCCGGTAAATCATGAAAAATATAACATTTTACAATAACTGTGCTTTATCATTATTGTTTATTTTTTTGTGAACGACTTTCATTGCGCTCGACGGAAACATTTTTTTCAATTTGTTTTTATTGTCCGATCATCGGAAATATTATTAAATTGACATCGGTTATTTTAAAAAGTAGTCAGAAAACGTTAGTTATTCCAACATCTGTATAGCTACGGAAATCGAATGTATATTTTAAACTCGTTGCCAAAATTCTCAGTAGACGGTTTTATATACGAGTACGTGTATTATTAGATTGAACGTTAATGTTAATTCGCGTGTTCAAAGTTTAAAAAAACTCTTCAATCGTGTACTGTTTCGGTAATCGTTTATCATGATATTTTTAAGAGAATAAATCGAAGCGGTTTTGTTTTATGTCTGTCTAGGTGATTAAACCTTCCTATAAATCGATTTAATATTGTTATATAAACGACTAATTTTAATTTGATTTGCTCTTTTTTACTATTTTATTACTTGATCTTTGAGCTCTGGGTTTTTTATTTTATTTTTTCCATTGAACAACCGTTGATATAATAGGTACCTAACCGTAACATAAATATTAATAATTGTTTTTGAACATTGCATTGCAATATTATGCTAAGTCTTCCACATTATATTTTCATATTGTAATAAGTAGGATAATCTTATTATATATAAACCACAGAAATACACACGTAATCCGAGTTTCACACAGTTACCGTGACGAATTTCGAAACAAAAAAATATATATATATCATATATTATACGTCTATACTCTATACAAGATAATATTACTCAATAACGGATATATTTTATTCCTTAAGACTTTTAGAGTGAAGACACACCGCGCGCACAAATTAAAAATAATAATTAATATAGAACAACATACGCCGATAGTGAAAGAAAACGAAAATTGCAGTTGTAATATCTATTATCTGGAGTAAATCGCACATCGTCGTCGTTCGCCGCTGCTTGCAGCACACGAGTCGCGAGGATTTCCGGTGCATAAGGATTCTCGCGTGAAAGGTATTAATAACAACACGGGTTTTTCGCCCCGGACGCACAAAGAGAGATTAGGGGGGAAACATCGTATTAATAATAATAATAATAAAAAAAAAATGGTTTCGTAAAAAGCCCGTCATCCAAAACGGATTTGCAATTTCCTCCCTGGCTGCTCACACGCTTTTGTATTTGGTGCGCTTCTTGTGCCCGCAGAAGGTGTTGTCTCCCGTAGTAGTAGTAGTAGTAGTAGTAGTAGTAGTGTAGTCGTCACCGACGACGATATTATTCTTGTTCAGGTTCAGTAAATATAATTTCCGGTTTAGGATTTTTTTTTTTTTACACTACTACGGCCGTCGGCCACTGTATTCCGCTTTGTGTGTACCTTTAGTAATAGTATACATGTATATAAATATTTTTTCTCGTACTACATATACATACACACACACACACACCATGAGAACCACTGCGGCCGCTCGATGGTGCCGGTCATTGTCATTGCCGTCGCCGGTCCAGCCGCACACACACACACTCACTCTATACGGATCGGATTGGTAGCACTAGCGGCAGAGTACGGGCGGCGGCGGATGTGTCAACCGTGTCCCGTCTCTCACGGCGGTGGTTGCCGCGCGCGCATTCCGACGGAAACGTAAAATTTCGTCGTGGCCCCGTATTTTTACAACGCCTACCGACGGCCGCCGACACGTTTTCCGTTTCACAGAGTTTCTGCGCTATTCTACAACGACGAAATCTCTTGCCAACACACAGCACGGTCGATGACTGTGTGCGTGTGACGCGTGTGTACACTATGATTCTTTGTGAATGCGAATCATTCTTTAGGTACATTTTTTTATAATAATTATTGAGTTGTTTTTGTCCGTATTATTTTAAAGGAAAATTGTATCAGTCGGACTTATAAATGATGACGATTCATACATTTTATTAAGTGCGTATACTATCCTAGAAGAGAATATTTTACTGAACATTTTCCTACACGACGACAAACGGTTTACTACTATGTAGTTACAAATATTATTCAATGTTTGGACAGGAGTTGTGAGCAGTGAGAACGTTTACATTTCTACTTATTTTGAGATTACTCATATTTTCATAAGTAAAGCCTGATTCGCGTTAAAACAATCTCTATCTCTCTCTCTCTCTCTCTCTGTGCACCGTGTGTATGTATACATACTTATATATATATATATAGGTATATGACGAACTTAAGTGCGTCTGCACGGTGCAACTCGGCCAAAAACGTTCACGACCACTGCCGCTATGCGAAGGTGTAATTTTCTATCCGTTATTCTTTTTCTACTCCGAGAATCAACGGTTGTGTATTGTATTCAATGTGTTTTTCGGTCTCAAAACTGTTCTGAAAATTGAGCGTTTTTCGTAATTCGGTTCGGTTTATTCTATATAGCAATATAGCATATTATCGATAAAGAACAGACGTACGTATAAAATTACGTGACGTACATCTTACCAATGCTCTTGTGCAATTAAATTGTCAAAACGGTCGAAATTGACGTCCATCAATGGAAAAAACTTAAGACGAGCAAATAAAACCACGTGAACCATATGTTTTTTAAGAGAAGAAAGTTATTTAAAAACGTATATTATCTACGTAAGTTGTGTATGTACGCACGCAAAACACGGTGACTAATTGAAAAAAAATGTGCCCCGGGGTTGCAATGAGTATGTGGTGTATTCGAGGTATATCATATGTTGAGGTGTATTCAACCTTGTCCGTCGCCGTGCCCGAGCCGCGTGCATAATAATAATATTGTATCGGTTAAATGTGTGTGTGTGTGTGTGTGTGTGTGTGTGCTTATGTATTTACGTGTTAGCTGTTTGAAGCCACCGCCCTTTTAGTTTAATGCATCACAGGGTGGGCTGACGACTTTTTTCCGTTTTTAGTTGATCTATATGAGGAAAACGTGTAGGCCCAGCCCCGTGTACAGTTTGTAATCATATAATATATCGGTATTGTAAAAAACGAATTATAATTTATTATTGTTTTTTAATTTAATAATTGGACAAATACGTGAAGTCCAGCCGAACGTTGTTGCATTATACATTTATATATAGTTGTGTGATGTTCGCTCATCCCTCGTGGATCGTATACGTGTACTGAAACGAACAGAGAGAGCTATTTTGTCGGGCTGCTGCATGCGTATAATAATAGTATTATAATATACGTTTTTAAAACCTCTCCGTAGCCGACCTTGTAGTGCGTGTGCGTGCGTGTGAGCGCGTTCTGGCATTTGCAGCTGTTGCGGGGATGATGTGACTAAAACGTTTTTTTATTATATTGTTATTATTTTCCATCTTCGGTATATCTAACCAACCTACCTCATTTACCAGACGGTATTCGTCGTGAGGATCTGTGGAATGCGCGATATAGTTTGTTCTCCTGGGGCCCTGAACCCGTTATTTACGTGTTTCTTTTTCGATTAAAGTCCATAAACCAATTACGGAAAATTATTTCCGCACATGATGGAGAGCGAGTAAATCGAATGGAATATTTTCATAATATGGTTTTTTTTACCTATAACGAAAATATTGTATATATGATATAATCATCTTTGGGAAATATATTCAGTTTCATAGTAACAACATTAAATTAAATACAATATACAGGCTATAACGTTGAATAAAGGTTTTATGAATTAAAAATCTTACCTTTGTTGTTATGCATTGTATTACTTGACTTTAAATAATGTAATATGTCTAATTTAAGTTGCATTGTGCAATTGTATAAGGCAGATAGAGTGTAACTATATATATATTTTTTAATAGGCTGAGCGTTTTGTCTTTGTGTTTATCGTATATGCATATTTGAATATTTGAAATGTACCTATTTAACAAAAATGCAGTTTAATTATAAACATTGGTTGTGTTTTGTAGTTTAGTGCAATAATAATAATAATAATAATAATTTATTTGCAATGGTTAGGTATTTTATATTAAACATACTTAATAATTAAAATATTTATTTAACTTGCAATCATGTTTGTAAACGAGGAGTTTTAGTTTATTAACATTACGCGAGAAAAATATTACAGCACATGAGCTTTAATTATAGTAACTCGTATAATTATTTTTAACGTAGATACTGCTATTGATTTTTTTTTTTACTTCAGTTGGGACTTTATTTAAGATATATTTAAATCGTAGATATTACTAATACAATTTTGTGAGAGTAACTATTACTTTTTATATAAGTCTATTCATCATTGTTTATGGGACTATTATTTCATAAGTATTAAGTACAAGCTATAATTTTATTTATATCTATATAACTTTCAGTGTTAATATAGTAATTCGACCATTATTTCCGATGCATGTTGACACAATTAAATGTTATTTGGTCTTGGTAATTTTAATACAGGTCATTTATTTAAATTAATAGTACAAGTATTTGATATTTATTTTTCAAAAAGTAATTAACATGAATATAAATTCTTGAAAGGTTGTTATTTATTTTTAATTTTTAAACTTTGAATATTATCTTTATTCTATAGCATTCTCACTAGGTATATAATACATTTAATATAATCAAGGTATATTTATAAATTTAAAAAATACACTTTTGTACAATATTATTATATATGTAATTATTGATAAGAGTTCAAAAAGTAATTGTAGACTGTATTTACATCACGAATGTGATGAACGGATGATATTATTTTTTTTAAATACACTTTTGCCAAATACTAGAAAAACTTATTATTTATTAATTATAAAGATATTTTATCCCTGATCAGTTGAGTGTAGTCGACACAGTATTTGAACTGCAAAATAGATTTTTTTTTATATTTCCATTGTGAGTGTACCGTAGTATGTCAGTATACACATGTTTATTGTTTACCAGAAATCAGTTACTGGAGGGTAAATAATTCATTGATTCATTATTAAATAATGAAGTTGAAAGTACTTCTATATTTTATTAATTTTCGATTTCTGAAAGTATATATAGTATTAATCATTTCGTAAAATAGTATGTATTAAATTTAAATTTACTTTAATAGAATATAAAGTTATATTAACACCATTAAACCTATGCGTGTACAGCTATATCCTACGTATATATGATGTGAGACGTTATTATATCTTCGTTATAGAAAGTAGACGCTTGATAATTTGTTGTTAATTATACTGCCTTAACATAACCTTCGTCCTTGTAAAATTTGGCTTAGTATAACTGAATCGAATTATAAATAGGTTAATTAATTATGAATAAAACAAATATTTGAAGAAAAAAAAATCGTAAACGTAATACCTAAATAATAAATATTGCAGCGTTTACTAATATTTGTTTTTCTAAAAAAGTATGAAACTATGAAAGACTATATATATCAAGACGTATGGTAAAGTAATTGAAATGAATGAATAGTTAAATTATTTTAAAACTGACTAAATATTGGTAATTAATTTTAAAAAAACTTGCAGGAATTAGCTGTATTCTCGTAGTACGTATCAAAATAAAATATCGAGATTAATTTTTAATATTTTTTTGTTAATAATACTACATTTAAATATTATAACACATTTCAGTATTTATCATATTAATCATAATTTAATATTTATATACCTACTTTTATTTTTTAGTCTGTTGTATTATGTTTTTAAAATTACATTAAAATTTTTTAAATATTTTCATTTTGATTGCAATCTGTTTTAAAACGTTAAAAAAAATTACTGTTTTTTATGCTTTACTATTAAAGACTAAATGACTAAACACTATACAGGTGATGGGCAAGAATTCCTGAATAATAATTTGTATGCATTCGCAATCGATGACTCATGAGTCATGTTTAATCCCGCTATTTTTGTGAGTGATTTCAATGACATAAATATTATGTACTCGTACGATAGTATCTATTTATGTTATTGATGGTTTATTTTTCATTCATTTATTTTTATTCTGACATTAATAATTTACTATAGACTCTAAAATCAATTTTTAATTTTACAATAAAAATTATGTCTTTAATTTTATATTTTAGTACACTATAGAAACAAAAAAAAAATGTCACTTTTTATCAGTAATGTAAGGATATCACATATTCACATGTATTATGTTTTATGTATAAGGGGTGTTACATTTGGGTAAAAAAAACCTCATTATTTGGATAAATTAAAAATTGTGATTGGGGCTTTTTTGTTTTGATAATATCAAAATAAAATATAATTTAAGCGAGTCATTATTTATTCTGAATTTTATTAAGAATAAAATCATTTTTATAAAATATATTTAGATGTTTATATTAAAATTATTATTATGGACGTTGACTAAATGTCCCAAATCTATCCAATTTAACATAAATACGAGTAAAAAGATGTACGATTAAAAAATATTGGCGAATTGACGATACAAAATAACATTTATCTACTAAAAATAGAACAATGTTCACAAACACAATTTAAAACTAGTAAATATTAGTATTTAACAAGTATTTATACTAGCTGTATAGCTGTATAAAACTGTCATTTATTTTGTGAAAAGAACATCTAAATTCCGGTTTACGTGAACCTAAACACTAATTTTTAAAAATGTTGTTTTTGTTTTTCATTATTTTCTGTTTACTTACCTACGCTCTAGGCTAGGGATCAGTGGAGAATTGAACTAACAATAAAAGAGCACGTGTCTGAATTTATCAAATGAAATGACCCACGCAGCCGGTTTAGTAATATTATTATTGGGCACAAAACACGGCGAGCCTGGCCTGGAGCAATAAACCAGTCTATGGTTGTATAGTAACTGTATTTTTCTACTCCTGCTTGAATACAATTATTATGTACGTAGGTGGGTTTCTCGGCCAAAACCCAATATTGCATGATCGGTGTCATACAGGGTTACACAAATATATTGACTTGGCCATGACTTTTCGTGCAGTGTATTACAGTTTGACAATCTAAGTGCATGCTTGTTTTTTTTTATTTTTAAACTACATATCGCGTTCAGCAGGAGGTCGCCAAATGATTCTTGATATTTTTATACTGTGTCGTGCCTAGTTATCAAATGACGCATATCATAACTGGATAAAGTAATAAATTAATACAAATAATATAGGTATACCTATTTGTTTTAAATTGTTTTACTTTTTCTGTCTTTTTTATCTAAATGTTTAGCTTATAAACATTTTATTTCCACTGCAATTTTTTAAAGATTTTTCTCATTTATATACCTAAATTATTATCCATGAGTATTATATCAATTTATTACACCAAATTCGTTTTAACATTTGTTTTTTTTCTTTTCGTAAACTTACAACGTATAATGAAAATTAATATCAGCAAATCATTAAAATCAACTGATTTGAATTAGAAAAGAAAAAGTACAGAGCCATTGATAAACAATGATACAACGAACGATACTTAACAATAGTGACGTTTTAATTATCGTGATTGCTAACCTGGTATAGGTCTTTACCATTAATGAAATTCCACTGTATTTTATGATTTGTTTTCGCATTTCATCTTGTAGAGCCATATTATTATAATAGGTGAAACTACGTAAAAACTTGTATTATCCGGTGCCGCACAAGTAGGTCTCTCGGAATTATCAAATATAACGACGTTTACGCCGTACACACGTCATAATAATATATATATATATATATATTTAAAGTACATATAAGTGTAATGTAATGTTTCTTATAAAAACGAAGAACAGTTTATAAATTAACTATATACTATATAACTTTCTGTGGTGTCTAGTGTATACCTATTACATATTTAAAAATATGCACGAGTTAACTAGCGTGATAATTACATTTATGTGTACCGAAGAAATTAGACTAAAGAAAAAAAATATCATAGTCTTTTGCTCTCTTTTTTTATGTTACGACACCGGTGGCTATGTTTATTTTATAGCTTAGGTCACTAAAGCGCTGTATTATACAAATGTTGGTACAATATTCAAAATATAAAAACTGTCGCGAAAATGTCAATGGTGGAGGTAAATGAACGGTCGTGTGGTGTGTAAATCGTCGTATATGGGCTTCCGCGTGAACTCGCCAAAGTTCGGTTTTGATAACTAACCCTCCCCCGAATACAAAACAGCATGAAATACGTAGAAAAATAACCTTTGAGTCGACCAAAGTAAGCAATGGATTTTTTTTTTTTAATGTCTCCCAGGTGGTTATAAGAGGGAAGCAGCAATACTAAGGGGTAATTGGCAATCTACCTTATCGTTTCGCATGAAATTACTTTTTTTTATTATATCGAGATGGTCTCTTCACATATTTTATGAAAATAAAAACGGCAATCGGGTTTGTGCGCTCGCGTATAAAAACGAAATTCATTTCCTGTCTTTCTTATTTAATCCAATTAATGTTTTCTTTATTTCCCATCACAATATACCTACATAAAATTATACACTTGGATCGATTTTTGTCTTTCGATACTTTTTACCGCTAAACGATCAGACTACAGATTTATTAAACATATGCAAAATAAATATTGAGAGACGTGAATTTTATTTTTGTTCCGTCGACGCCGTGTCTGCGTGTCACTTCCGACTGTTCGCCATCGTCGCCGGGTCGTTGGCGTAAAACAGAGCCCATTCGCAGGGTCTCTTGCGAGGCTTCCGCTCTATAAGGACGCGACAGTGCTTTTTTTCCCGCGCGCGCGTGCGCGTGTGCATGCGCATTACTTTCGTAAGCAATACAAATTATTATTATATTATTTTACGCGTTCGATTACCGCAACTTCCCTTCTCACCGTCAACCACACACACTTACACGATGCCGACGACAACGAGACGTGGGCTGTGGCTGTTGTGCGTGGTATAGTGGTGGTGGTGGTTTGTCGGTGCTCGCGAAACAAACGTCGTAATTCGAACAAACATTTTATTTGGATTTCAACCGTGGGGGGAAAACTGTTCGTCGTTCGTGCCGTGTAAACATTACCACCGAGACGTCGTCGATGACGACGGGAAGTGTAGAAATAGAGGTATGAGGAGAAGAGAGGACTATTGGAAAAAATACGTGTGTGTGTGTGTGTGTGTGTGTGTGTGTGTGTGTGTGTATATATATGTACGTATGTATAATGTACTTACGACACACATATTTTATACATATATATTATATATGTGTGTGTGTGGGGAGTAACCGTCGCCACTTCTTTGTATACAGCGTGAGATGAGCATTCTGTACACACGTACACGCACGCGCGCGTGCGGCAAACACACACTTTTTAACGGGTTTTCTCTCCTTAGTGTCTACGTTATTATTCTCCGGTCGCGGGTGTCCGAAAAATATTGTGTGTGCGACGACTAAACTATATATTATAATACACACGTTGGGTTCTCCTCCTATATTCTGAGCGCTCACGCCTTCTCCCGCTCGCGGACCCTACACTGTGTGTGTGTATGTATGTATACGGGTGGTGGCCTTGGAATATAAAATATGTAATATATAATAATATAATAATAATAATGATCGTATAAACGACGACGTGATTTCGAACGACGACGACGACGCAACGTGGTCGGTCCGCTTGGAGGAGCGGCCATATTATTATATACCTAAAACTTATATCAATCAGCGCGCGCGCATAATTTTACTTTACGCGCACTCACAAATCTTCCGGTCAATAAAAATCTCATCTTGGGCGCGACAATAGTATTTCGGGGATGCTCACACCGGATGCTGTCGTTTTAGATTATTTTTTTACACACTAATCAAGTTCTTAGCACGCAGAAGTACACGCCTTTTGTTTCGTAGTTTTTTCCGGTTGATACAATTCTTTCTTAATATTTCACATCGCGTGCATTTTACTCGACAGTTGCGTTAAAGTAATTATTAATTTAGCGCGTTTTTGCCCTCCCGTTTCGCACATAATAACATATCAATCATTGTGTTCGACTCCAAGGAATCTGCTGTCACCAGATTTTGTGGCTTCTCCGATGACCTAGGAGTACGAACGCGCGTTGTCGTCGTCGCCCCGCATCGATTGACTATATTTCGATAATAATGTTTACTTCAGAACCCCTTGTATACTGTTTAATAATTGTGATCGTATAATAGTGGTGTTGCCCGTGTGTAGGAGTAGTTGTATTGACGTTAATTAGTCTAGACCGCTGGCGACGTGATGACGCGCGCAACGGATGAAGCAATATTTTACGACATAATTTACATAGATTATTGTTGACATTTTGATGTTCGTTTTCTCGGTAAATATATATACATTATCGTAAATAACCGTTTCGAACTTGCATAATTACTGCTATACTACTACTACTACTATTAAACGCGTACCTAGTTTTTATTTGTATGCGTGTGTTTGTGTTTTTTCGTCGATTGTATATAAAAAACCGTCTCCGTATAAAATATTTGATACCTATCAATATCATATTACACTACCATGGGGTGCAATAATATAACGCTGTCACTACGGTTATGATTTTACCGGTTAACCTGAATTGCCTCTCATATTTGACCTGAAAAGGTTACTAGAATTTTTCCAGTTTTCAAAATGTTCATTCATTTGAATTGCCTCCGATAAAAGTTAGAATAGTAATCTATAATCGATATTTTATCGTTTTAATAGCGGAAACTATTTATGAGAAATAAAAAAAGGTATACTGTTTAAATTTGGGAGGCAACTCGAGTACGCCTAATTTTACTAATCTCTGACAGCAGTGTTCTAACCTCATATTTATTCGAAAACCGTAGTTGGTTTGATCGGAACATCACCGGAGAGTTGTGTCGATAGATTTAAAACGCGTTCGCCCTCTTCTCTTGTTCTGTTCCTGGTCTTACTCTTACTCTGATGCAACTGCAACAGTGACGAAGGTAACGCGTGTCGCGTACACTACACGCCGTTTTTGTGATTAGAGTTTTTATTATTATTTCGTACAACTATATTTTTCGAGGTGAATAAACAAAAAAAAAAAAAAACCTATACAAAAGTAAATAGAAACGTTGTCGTCGCGTAGAGTCATATTCTCACATATTATATACATAATATTTATATATATATATATGTGTTTGTGTGTGTGTGTGTGTACTATATATATGCACGAGTACACGACCCGAATCCGTTGTGTGTCTCCAAGTCAACTCTTCGGAAAGTGTTATGCGTTTGTAGTATTAATAAAATAGAGGTGGTATTATAGTAGTATTATTATCGTAGTATGGTAGTAGTATATAATATATTATTTTATAGTATACGTAGTATAGGTCGTTCACCCGCACGCCGCACCATCGTCTTCTCGCATTCGTATTATATATATATATATATTGTATATACCTGGTGGTAGAAGTAGTATTATTTTTATAGTAGTCGTCGTCGCCCGTTTGAACACTGCAGAACGGACACGGCAACGCACGTTTACTTACGTGCACCTGAAAACACTCCTCCCACGCCAAGACGACGTCACGGGTGACGGCGAAGGCGGTGATATAATTAATAATAATAATAATGATTGTTATTATTATCCCTCCTCCGTCAGATCTCGGCCTCGTCGGCGGTTGAGTGCGTACCATACCAGTAAAAAACAATAAAAAATTATTTTAATTAGTGGCGATAAAAAATAAAAAGACGATTCGGAAGTGTAGCTGTAGCACCGCGAGACGAGTATATATTATGTTTATTTTCTTTTTCTCTCCGTCGTATGCTGCTTTTTTTCATTCTGACAGTATAATCGCGCGAGCGCAGGTAAAATAATCGTTTTTTTTACGTCGGATATTACTCCCTCTTGAAACTTTGATTAGGGACGTTTTACAGCAAGTATTTTTTATATACGCTCGTCTACCCCGCAGAACAAACTCGCGTAGTTGTCACGACATCGGTTCCGCGTGCGAGGAGGACGTATGTCTCCGCGATATCGATGTATATTTTGTTGTACATTACGTTGTGTTATTTTTGTATAATATATAATAATAATATTATATTATATAGTGCGTACCAGTGGTACGGTTATGCGTGTGTAGAGTTAAGGTATATAAGTATTATGCGTGCGACACGCGGTTTTGATTGGTCGAAAATACGACCGAAACGTATTTATCGGATTCAGCTTTATCGTTAACGAAGAAAACGCGACGCGATACGATGTTGTAATCGATTTCTACTACAGAACTACTATACTTACATTATTTCTATAACGTTTCTCGCGTTGTTTATTTATTTTTTTGTTGCCCTTCGAGTTTCTGTTTTACGTTTTCCCGGACGACGATAATGCAACCACACGGCTACTGCTGGGCACGTGTCCGATACGAATCGCAAGACTTTTCCTCGTGCATCGCGTAATGCCATTAACCGTTTTGTTGTTTACACGCATCTATATTTTGTGTTTTGCAATTTACGCTCGCATTCAAAAAACGGTTGAAAAAATGTCGATAGTTCGATACTTTGAAGTATGGACGATGCATAAACTTGCACATGATTTCAAGTTTATTTTGTTTGGGTAATAATTTTGTTCGGGTTGGGTAGTAACCCGATAACCCACCGATTCGTATCGGTTAATTAATTATTTAATTATGCTCGTTGGTGAGTTCTTTTATAGTTTATTCGATACATCATCTATGCCTGATTTGTTATAAAACCTTACAAGAGCTGTACATTTTGCTTGCAAATTCAATTTTCTCTTTTTCTACATGTTAGAATACTCTACTTTTTCAATTCATTGGAATTTAAATTTGAATAAATAAGTACATTTTTTTTTGTATTTGAAACTAAATAGGAATTTTCGTCGATTGCGAATTGTAATGTTTAGACATTGTTTAGTGACAACTTGTCTTGTACAATAATTATTAACATTATTCGTTTGTAAATTATTATGCCGACAAAATTAACAACCGTTGAAAATATAAAACACATTTCATTGTTTATTTATTTTATTTTAGAATATTTTACTATACTTATGTAACAGTAAGTTTAAATAAACAATCCTAGCTTAAATTAGATATCACATTTATTTATTGATATCCATTTTATTTTCATTTACTTTAAGTTCATTCGTATGACTTTTGGTGTGTTAAAAAAATTAATCTGAATTGTTAATTTCATTCAAAAACTTATTTTAAATACATTTAACAACCCAACAAAAATCTTTCTGTGAATGGTTGCCCAAGGACGACTTGTCTTAAGTTTTACATTGTACAATTTGTCAAATCTCAACAGCTGCACCTATTTTTGCTAAACATATTATACCCAGTGTTGTTTTAAGATTACGTAGGCTTATTCAAATTTCTCCAATTGTGGCTTTTATTCTTTACCTCCTAAGTTCTCAAATGCAACCTAATTTACCAATATTAATATTTTTTTCTTAACAAATAGTATTTTTTCTACCTATTTATTTTTATATTTCTCGATGAAAATACTGTAAATATTTAATTTAAACGGTGATACAATATAAAATAATATTTATTTTAAATCATGTGTATGCCAACTAATCTGTTATATAAGTATTTATGTAAGGTGCATTGTAATGTGTTTTAAATTGAAAATCTATACACGTGTCATTTATAGAAACAATATTTTATTGGCATCTAATTTGACCATTCATTATACATTCATTTTTTTTTATACCAATCAACAAACGGGCTCCAAGATTGCGGCAACAATTATAATGACACTGTTAAAATAATAAACAATACCCGTGTGGTGGGTCCATGGAATAGTCTATTCACTCTATTCCGTTTTTCTGTTTGTAAATTCCTATTCTAAAGGATGATTATGTATAATAATAATAATAATAATGCTATTACAAGCTCTATACGAATTCGTAATTAAAAATTGTAATGCCTCACGTGTCTCGACTCATACAGAGTGTGACGAAGATTGTATTCTTTATTTTTGTAGAAATCATTTTTATATTTGTAGATATTTTAAGTACATACTTTTCGTTCAACATCTTCAAACTCTTTTGTTTTTGAAAAATGTTTTCTTTGTTACGAAGTTGAACCAATAAAACTAACGAGAGACACAGAGAATCGTCGTCGTTTGTTATTTGTACATAAATGCGTGCCGTCTATGTGTACACGACGAAACGTCGTGCCCACCAAGAGAAGTAGGTCAAAAATGTCCGGTCGATTGAGCTCTAGTGTTGCTCTCTGCTGCATTCAGTGCATCACGTAATCTGTATTTGATGGAAATTAATTTTCTGTTTCTATATAGCCCACGGTGGGATGGCGAGATCTATCTTCTTTAGCCTATTGACCGTAGGCAGCCCGTGATTATTTCAACTTATAGGTACGCGAGTCTTTATAATAGTGGTCCAGTTTCTTCTTATTATTTTTGTCCTTATTATTTTTTTTTTTGTCCGTGAAAACTGACAGTGGTATGAAAAAAAAACGGAAATGTACCTACGCTTAGTGTATAGGTTATTTAAGTCACTGAAGGCTGAGATTTATGGGATAGGCCACCGCCGTTGCGGCTGGTGGGTGGGTTGCTGCAACCCGGAAAATCGTTGCACGCATTTCTTGGCTCGGGTTCAGCAGCAGCAGCAGCCGCCGCGGCTATCGTTGTTCTGTGCGTATTTTTTATTTATGTTTTTGCCAACTCAACTTTAAGGGGTCGGCCAAAATTGGCAGCACATAAACATTTGAAACGTCGGGACAGGTGCACTCGTTTTGCGGCTAAATCCTCATCGTTCCGTTTGCGAATATATGTGCTTGTATTTGATTATAATACTTAGAATTAGATATATTATAAAATTGTAACCATATTTGTTTTACCTACCTGATACATGTTATACATTTGGCTACGATGAGTTGTCTATACTGATTTCTTTTATGATTTTAAGGACTTGCTTGTTGGCTGTTCGTCTTGTCTTAGGTATTGGTGTAGGTGCTCTAAGACGTTATGTTTGATTCTGGCTTCTTCCGTTTGCCTGCATTCGATGAGAAGGTGTCATTGTATGTCCATTGTTCATATGATATAAATTACCGATTTCCAATAAACCTTGGTTAGATTAGGATGTATTTATTTTAACTTGCGTTAACACGCATATTAATAAAGCGAAAAAATTCGCAATCATTGTTTTTAAAACCTTCAGAAATTTCTTAGAACTTAATAAGGTTTTACTTAGTCTTATTGTTTTAAACAATGAATTGTGGGAAAATATGTGATTTATAATTCATTGTTTTAGTCAATTTTGCATTAGTTATGGTCTAAAGTTAACATATATGCTCTTTAGAATTACAAAAATAATATAATCATAATAAGTAATAGTGATCATAATAAATGTAATTAGTTAACATAAACATGGTGTTTACATCGGACTAATCCCTTGGTTGTGGATAATTTGCGTCCTTTCTTTCGCTCGTTTATTTTATGCAATACAGTATGTTATAATTAAAATAACATTTACCTGAATCTTATTATACCATCATTACGTATTATTATTTTTATTTGGTATTTATTGAGATGTTTGTACTCATTTTTTCAAAACATACCTCGGGGGTGGTTTCCGCATATTATGTGATGAAAATTATTCAATTTAAACATCGCTCGAAGCTTGTGGTAGTGGTATTTATTATAAGGTAACCTAATCAATGAATAACGAAGGTATACATACATATTATACCTTCGTATAATATGCACATTGTAACAAGTATAATGTATAAAATGAAAATTCATTATTTTTTTTTCATATTTTTCATAGTTATTAGCGATTTTATGAAGACGAGAAAATAAACTGTTTTTATTATTTTATAATTATCTTGGTGCTGTTGAAGTATAGCTTGTGTATGCTCAATGTGCAATATATTTTATGATGAATAAGTTATATCTTATAATGAAAAATTATAAATATATATGTTATAAAGCATCGTTCGAAAAAATCGGTACCTATTCAATATATAAAATGTAAAAAGTAGGTATTCAAAATGCGTGGACATTAATATAATTGAATATTATTGAGATTATTGGTTTAACAAATATTTGTTTTTATTTATCATGTAATTTGTAATTTCATATTGGCTTAACATTGTAATCCAATTCTATATTTCTATTATTCGGCTTGTTTAATACCTTTTGTACAGTTTCACTTCTTTATTACCTGTAAATACATAGCTACAGCCATTTACTTTAACTCAATATCATACAGCTTGTAGTTTTTTATTTATTGTCTTTGGATACTTACCGACTACTTACAAAGTAAACGACATTTATATACGTATCAAGAATAACACAAAAAAAAAATGGTACGTGTGTATAATATGTTGACATATTATAGTAGAATATAGATACCCAAATGTAGACGCACGAAACGTGAAATCAAACGCAATATAGGAGGTTTATATCTATGAATAATTTATAATATAAACCTTTGTGTTGAATTTTACCAATTTTATCTATCCATTGGATAGAACATTTACTGCACCCATTTATAACTTTTTGGATCGACCTTCGAAGACTATATATAATCTTAAGATATATACGTATGTGTGTGTGTGTACAATATATAAATATACAAACGTTAAATTTTATGTAGATTATATTATTAGGTGTACTTTTTTCAACCGCAGTAGGCGACGGTAGCACGTTGTACACTTCACCGTAATGCATATACTATAACCTATATCTATCTATATGTGTGTGTATGTGTTAGTATACCTACCTGTACACAATTGTTTTATTATTATTAACGTTTCTCAATATATTATAATACCACGACCGCACGCACATACGTGTTGTGGTCAACAATGTCCACTTTGTTGTGGGTCAGCATGCGAATCCACAAATATCCTTGCGTATCCGCTGCGCGTGTCCTGTATACTGTAATATGACTAATGGGCTAACTCAATGCTTGCAGTTCAATTCATTAGAAAAAAAGTGTAATAATAAATATCTATTAAGCTGGGAAATATATGAGTATTGCACGCGATTATTATGTGTGTAGTGAGCACGATTCGAAATAAAGAACAAAAGATTTTATTCTATACATATATTCTATACTACAATTTAATATTATATTATATATATAGCTGAACTATAATTAGCAAACTTATTAACGTTTTTAATACCACTACTAGGTAAGCACACGTAGTGTATTACGTGTCCTTGACAACAACCACCTAGTGTGGTTTATATTTACGCTTAAAATATGTGTTATTTCTTATTTTCGTACTCGCTAAAAAGTACTCAGTTATGTTATTTTTCGAGTGAATTATGAGTATAATATATTTAATTCCTTTGTTTAACGTTGGTTTAGTTACAATACAATCCATTAGTCAAACATTTTCCGCGTGATCAGCACTTTTTTAATATTAATTATCTCAATCACGATCTGAAAACACTTTTCAAAATGCAATCGATTTCAAAACAACAACCCTATATAAAAAAAAAAATTTATTATTTTACTGAATCTAATAATGCAAGTATTATTATTGATAATGTTCGTGACATTGTTGTTCGCGCCTGTATACTGATACTGTGTTAAAAACTGTTTAAAAATCCTTATTTGAAAGTAGGAACATAATACCTATTTGAATGTATAATATTTTATATGGTATAAAATATAAATGATACTATGATGGTGTGAATCGTACAATTCAAGGTAGATCCTCCTTGGTATAATTTAAATTACAATATTTTATCTCATATTATTATATTGTCACACCATAACATAGTACACATGTGCACGTTATACAATATTAAATACGCATTTATACTTTTACAAACGAAATACGATTGTAGATCAATTAGTCGTTGAATTGAAACCGGGTTAACGCATAAGGTGTGTATGGGTAATATATACCAAGAGTTACGTAAGTTTAGAAGAGACATTAAATATTCTTTTACTATCGTCATCTGTGTATCAACACGATGAAAATGGAACGGACGCGAATGTCTTAGCTTTGCTCGCGGCTTAATGCGATTAGATCGTTGATTATGAGTACGGATGTATACCGTTTTGATTTCATCGTTGTGTTTATTATGGTTTATTTTATTCTATCCGTTTTGTACACAACATATGGAAACAAAGTTTGAGCGCAGTTTTGACTCGAGTTATGGTTTCATTTATAAAAATTACAATATTGCAGTGAATGAATTATTTATTTAAACGAACGTGATCAACGTGACCCATAATCTTTGTGAATCAAATCAAAATATTTCTTTTTTTCCTATTTTATCGACGTTTTAATAGAATTCTTATTATGTACTTTTATAGAGCTTATTGTATGCTACCGATTATACTCGTTAATATTAATTGTTACGTTTTCCGTGACAATAACACTTGCATCGTGTCAACGTACGCGATCGTCTCGGTCCACTACAATTACAGGGACTTGTCATTTCGTTACACACACACACACGCACACTCATCTCTCAATTATGTCTGCTAGAAAACGCGCGCGCAAAGACACGTTTTCTAAACAGACGCAATTGCAGTTGTTCAACAACACTTCAATTATTTATTCGTTCAATTCAATTCGTCTCGTTTCCCATGATGTATATCGCGTATAATATGTTTTATACCTATAAACAGTATAAACATTAAGACAGATAGAGCGAGAACAAAATTCAGATTTGTTAATCAAAATTCGTGCATATCTTTTTCTTTTATTATTTAAGTTTAATAATATGGCTGCTAACTTTATTTACTCCTGTTCTCCACTGGTCTATAAAACATTATTTAAGTACCCTGAAAAGAAAATGAATCTATTATTTAGTTTCAAAATGGAAACAAAAATATTTAATTGCATTTCTAATTAGATGAGGAATTATAGAAATCAGTAAACAATACCGTGAAGTATAATTATTAATAACATATAAGATATCTTTATAACTCGAAAAATTTTAATATCCTAGCGAGTATCCCCCACCCTCCGAGTTTCAGATTTGTTCTACTTTACAGATACGTACTTAATAAAGATTTCCTAAATGAAACTTAAAAGAAAAATACACTCATACAATAATACCCTTATATAATAATATTCAATCACGTTTCGTATTCGAACGCATTCCGTAATAATTATTTTATATATTCGATTTTCTGTGTATTAAAAATCCCTCACGTTCTTTACCCATCCGTTATAGTCTCGAGGCATTCCGGTCAATTAGATCGGTTTACGTCCCATCCTGTATGATGCATACACACACACACACACACACGCACGCACCCAAAATCCACCCTGCATATAATCTAAACGCGTTGCAGTGGTATTCGCTGTTTATAATGTTTAAAATGACGACAGATGGTTCGTACAAACACTGCAGCGGTACACAAGGACACACGACCCGGTCGCGTCTTCGTCTCTAGATCGTTGCACAGCAGCACTGGTCCTTTATATGGGTGAAACACGCTCACACACGTACTCGTCTCGAAATTCCGACTTTTATTACCCCGCAGGATGTTTGGTGTGCGTTTTGTGTGTATTGTCGTATAGTCACGGCGACCCTCAAAATTATCCCTCCGACGACATTCCACAACTCCCGCGTGAAGGGGAATAGAGTGAACTCTGCTGTACAATAATCTTATATCGTCGTCGATAACATTTCTACTAGAACTACGCCTTTGTGGGACGATCAAACGAGATTTGTGCGTTATTATATTATATTACAGCGGTGGTGTAGAAAACGATCCTGCACGCGCGTCCGCATGATAAAAAAGAAACTTATGGAACACTTTTACATGATTTCAATTCGCCTATAATAATAGGTGCATAATATTATTTTACTAGACATATCGATACCTACAGGCTACAATAGTATCGTTGATTATAAAATAATTATATATTTTATCCTCTATAATCGATCAAAAATTTTTAAAAAAACCAATTGATATTTTCATGAGTAGTATATTTATAATGCATATGCTTACTGTATCGAGTATAATTTTTATTTGTAGAATTAACCCCATTTTATATGAACAATAATTTAAAAAAATAATCTCATTTATGTGACGACACGTTGAAATCAAATCGATCAAATATTATTATTATTAGTAATTTAGTATAGTATTATTATTATTTTATGTCGCCAATGTGTATATATTCTTCGAGACATGCATTTTATGTTATGACTGTCTTGGTTGCCGAGCCGGAAATCCTTATAGCATTTCGCGTACGTGTACGCGCCATCGATGTGTCATTTAGAACACGAAATTAATATGAACATTAAAATAATAAATATGTACCACTTGTTATAAATGTGCGAGCTAATCAATTTTTTTTCTTAAAATAAAAAAAATTTTGTCACGATTTATTCATGCATCGCGTGTATGCTATAATATAGTATATATGAAATATTCAATATCATTAATATTATTATTTTATTGAAATCTTAGAGATTGCGGTTTTATCCTTATATAGGTACAATAAAAATTAAACGTTTATTTCGTTTCTGTGTCACCGTCGCGGTCGATTTTTCTCGTCTTATTTCTACAGTCTACTAAAATATTTTCATTTCACGTCGGCTCGGATGTTTATAATAACAATTAATAATATTCATTCAAAAACCTATCATCATTTCCGATGACATCAATAATTCGTTTCATCGACGGTCTTGTGTATTTTCACAATAAGTAATACACTATGTTTATGATCTTAGCGCCATTGATGTATAGGTCATGTATAACATGATTCTTTTTTTCATTTACATCGAGCCTCGTTCAATTTTCTCTTTTAATAACTACGTTTTAAAAGTACAATACATAACAATATTTATACTTGAATTGAATTATAACTGAATGAGTATATAAATTTAGACGTTCACATATTTTTACATATTTTATATTAAATATGGAAAAATATACATGGTTGATTTCTCGACATTTCCTTTTAGCGTTTATGTCGCTTTTGTGCGTACCAACATTTTCCGGGAGCCTTATTTTTTTATTTTTTTTTTTTTTTTTTGTTCGAATTTAGTAGTCTTCGAGGAATTTTAAAATGTATTATTCATAAATTGGCGGTATTTCCGATTATACTATTGAAGTCAAAATATTGTGTTAGAAAAAATATATAATTCATTTGAATCGGAAACACGTACAATTAACAGCCAGTCATATACTCGTCTACACAAACGATGGCGATTCATATCGCCGGTTGACCTTATCTACGCGCGTACAAACGTGCGATACATTTATAAAAACTGCATACACCTAGACGCCAACGCGTAAGCGACAATAAACTCACGTTGTGTAACGAAACATCTGAAGTAATATATTGTACATATTACAAGTCTTGGCTAGAAGAGTAGAAGCGCACATTGAAATATTTGAGTTTAGCATTTCCATTCTACTCGATTTCAACTATTTTACTGTGAAAAAATTTGATTTTTACGACCCGACGGCGTGTCTTGTAACCCGTGCTCTGACTGTTTGCAAGCCTTTAATGAAAACACGCTAAATATCGTATCCTATAATACTAACAGTGTCCGTCGTCCAAAGTGTGAAAGACCACCTTATATTTGTAGTGTTATCGATCGGAATACATTTAAAAATAAATAAATATTTTTCGTTTCTCGCAAACGATTTCGTATAACGACCGTTTTCAAAACACTCGGTGTCGAAAAACAGAACGAAAGTCTGGCGGTAGTTCTCTGAAAAACACTTCTCGACGATCATTCTTATACAACGCCCGTGTGAAACTCCTTAGCCCCCGAACTAGCGTCTGATGTACGATTATTTTTGTCTGCCCGCAGTGGACTGTGATGATAGGCCTAGACGGAGGCACGAGGAACGGCACCACCACCACCACCACCACCGCCGCCGCCGCCGCCGCCGCCACCACTAGTGCGACGCGTCAACATGCGGCACGAGCGAGAGACTATTACAACAACGAATTGTCCCGAACCTGCGTCAACGGCGGCCAGTCGTCGGCGGCGCGACTGCAGAGGCCGATCCCAGATTCGCTGTATCGGAGCAACTCCAGCCTGGAGCTGACGCACAACTCGGACGGCGGCTATCACCACCAGCATTACCATCACCATGCGGGCGGCGCGGCGGCCGGCGGCCACTTTGGCGGCAGCACGGCCTACGTAGATTCCCGGTCCGCGGCCCCTAACCGTCCGCTCGTCAGTCCGCTGCTGAAGCGCGAGTACGGCAGCCACGGTTCCATAGACGTCATAGCTTCCGACCGTAACTCGGCCGGCCGGGCGTCCAACAGCGAAAACTATTTCGCCATGCTCCAAGATTACCCGTCGACAGTGTTGGACTTGATCAACGACAGACGTGAGTGATGATGAACTGGTCGCGAGTATTATGATATTACACGTACCCTTTTTCGTCTTGTTGTTTTCTTGTTGTTATTTATTTATTTATTTATTTATTTATTTTTTTTTTTACCATTCGTTCGTCTAGGTCGAGAGTTTAGATACCCAAAAAAGGCGATCGACACTCCGCAGAACGATCGCACAGCGACTGATGCCGGCACCAACAGTGGTGTCACGGACAAAGAGTCGTTGCCGCCTCCAGAACACAGTCCGAAACCCAGATTAAAGTTCAACTTCTGGGCCAACACTAAGCTTTCCAAAACCACAGAAGACACCTCTGCCGGTTTGATGCACACAAACGACCCCAACATGGCGGGTGCCAACGGTGCTGATATCACGGTTGACGAACGCCAGAAGCGTAGAGGATTCGCTCATTATGATATTCAATCCTTATCGGCCACAGTGGGATTGGCCTCGAAACTCAAGAACATTTTGTCCAGAAGACGAAACACGGCTACTGGAGCATCAGCTGCCTCCATGTTGGCCTTCCGATCGTCTACGCCAGAAAGCGGTGAAGAAGACCTCGGTGATGGGAAACACAACCATCTGCTGGACAGGTATGAGATTGAAAGCTTCAAGCCATTTGTTTGTAGATTTATGATTCATTAACTATTCAACTATACAATTTTACAGCTGTCCATTCTTTCGAAATGAACTCGGAGGGGAGGGTGAACGAGAAGTGAGTCTAACACATAGAACTCAAGCTGGACCAATATCCTCTTCAAACCACAGAAAACTATACCATAGACCACGTATGGCTTATGGTTTATCGGTTCTTGAATTTAATACTAATGAGACTCATTGGACTGATGGTATCTGTCCTGAAAACTATACCAAGTTGATTGAGACCACCGACGATGGAGATTTATACTATCGACGTTATTTTTACGATCAAGGTAATATATCTATACACCAATATTTCATTTTAATCATATTTTAAGTCGTTTATAGTTGGCATTTTATAATTTTATAAATAATTATAATTTAGGGTTAAATATATTAAATAATTAAATGTTTATTTAATTGACTTAATAAATCACTGATTTCAGAACACCAAAATTGGTTTGGAATGGATGAAACATTGGGACCTGTTGCTATCAGCTTAAAAAGAGAAAAAGTTGAAATTGATTTAACAGATAACGGTTGCAGTTCAAATTTATCAACAATATATAGGTACCGGGTTATCATTCGAACAAGCGAGGTAAATAACTAATAAGTAGGGTCCGGAACTTGATGACTTAAAAATCTTTAAAAAATGCACCAAAAAAAAGTATTAAAATGACTCAATAACATAAAAAAAAATGATATAAAAATTAATATGCATAAAATGCACTTTTAAAATTTCTAAAAAATGACCTTACATCCAAGAATTACTGAAAAATGCAAAATAAAACTGTTGAATTCTGCGTGACGCAAGTACATTTCTATAAAGACGAGCGTCGATTACAAGCATTAGAAATAAAGATAGAATTGCATCAAGTTCCGGGCCCTACTAATAAGCAATTTTGAGTATAATTAAAATGTTAATTGAACATCAGTAGTCAATAATTTTATAATTATTAATCAAAGTAATTAAAAAAAAAAAATTTTTTAGTTGCAAACTCTTCGTGGTTCTATTCTTGAAGATGCCATTCCTAATATCAAACCGTCCAGCAGTTCTAAAAATATTAATACAAAAGATGTTTTAGAATATATTGTTCCAGAAATCCCTCTTTCATGGTAAATATAATTAAGCTATAAACACATTATGA
Source organism: Drepanosiphum platanoidis (assembly GCA_948098885.1). Classification (NCBI taxonomy): domain Eukaryota; kingdom Metazoa; phylum Arthropoda; class Insecta; order Hemiptera; family Aphididae; genus Drepanosiphum; species Drepanosiphum platanoidis. The sequence goes on along the minus strand of OX402537.1, from coordinate 4,389,822 downwards.
TCATTATTTAACTGTCAAATATGAATTTACAGTTTAAGGTTGGGTGTGGTGAGTAACAGAGTGAAAGAATTATTGTTAGGTCTTGATGAACAAGGCATTACTCATACCTACAAAGTAGGCGTAATGTATTGCTGTGCTGGACAGTTTTCTGAAGAACAAATGTATAATAATGAAAATGCCAGTAAAGCATTTTATCAGTTTATGGAATGTATAGCCAAAAAAGTACGTCTAAAGGGCTTCAACAATTACAGGGCTGGATTAGACAACAAGAGTGAGTAGAAATGTTAAATTTATGAATTATATATATTAAAATCTTGTTTTATATGTTTTAGCTGATTCCACTGGATGTTATTCATTCTATAATAATAGTCAGTTTGAAAATTGTGAAATCATGTTCCACGTTTCTCCTTTGTTACCTTTCACTCCTAACAACAGACAACAGGTATAAATACATGTGTACCTTTGATAATAAAGTCAAATGCTAAATCTTTATGTTTTCCACATCAAATAGCTCCTTCGAAAACGGCATATCGGAAATGATATTGTTACAATTGTATTTCAAGAACCTGGAGCTTTGCCATTTTCTCCAAAAAACATACGATCTCAATTTCAACACGTATTCATTGTTGTAAAAGTTATTAATCCATGTACAGAAAACACTCAATATAGGTAATGAGCCTTAATTAAATTTAATATAAATGTATTTCTAAAATTTGTCTATTAAAATTATAGTGTGGCAGTAACACGATCGAAAGAAGTGGAAATGTTTGGTCCTCCAATTCCATCAGAAGCTGTGTTCAAAAAATCCAAAGAATTTAGTAACTTCTTACTAGCCAAAAGTAAAAATTTCTAATTTATTTTTGTTTTTAACATTTTTTGATATCAATGTCATATTTTTTAAACAGTTATTAATGCCGAGAATGCTGCACATCGATCTGAAAAATTTGCAACAATGGCAACTCGCACAAGACAAGCATATCTAAAAGACTTAACTTTAAATCATTCAACAAACACTACCATTGAACCAGTGCAGAAATTTTGTTAGTTAAATATTTTGTCTTTTAATGAATTTAAAGTTAATATTAATTTTTCTTATTTCTAGCAATGTTGTCATTTAGCAGTAAAAAGAAAGAACGATGGCAACCTAGATTTAAGCCAGACGCATCTCAAAGAGGTGCTCTTTGTTGGCAAGTAGTATTAGAAGAAGGTAATGGAGTTAATGGTGGACGTTGTCTTCTGGCTATATCATCAGATTCCATCGTGCTTGTTGAAGAAAATAATCATGAAATATTATTAGTTATACCTTGCAAATCTGTATTGGGTTGGGCAATACAGACCAACAGGTTAGTTGTATGCTTCTGTTTTTTTCTATCTCTTAAAAATTATTATATTAATATTTGTATGGGTTTATCTATAGTTTAAGAATATACTACCACATTGGAGAATGTGTTACTCTACATATGCATCAAGGTTGTAGTGACGGAGATAGAGATGAAGTGATGGAAGTTAGGGTTAGATTAGAATCAGTAACACAGGGTTCTCCGACCGAGGAACTATCTTTACAACGTAACTCTTTAGGTCAACTTGGTTTTAACGTTCAACCTGATGGTTTGGTTACACAAGTTGAAAAATCCGGTCTTGCTTGGGATGCAGGTCTCAGAAAAAACTCTAGACTAATTGAAGTATGAGAGTGTAAATTCATAATTTATGTGCACATATCTTAAACATTTATTTTTGATCATAGATATGCAAAGTAGCAGTTGTTACACTCACTCATGATCAAATGGTAGATTTATTAAAGACTAGTGTTCCTGTTACAGTCAATGTAATTCCACCTTTTTCGGATGGTACACCTCGAAAGTATGTATTGCATAATATTATAAAAATGTTTAAGTTTTGTTCTAAATTAAATTTTTTGTGTTTCAGAGGTTGCCATATTGAGAATTGTTTCTATCACACAGATCACAGTTGTTCCTCGAAAGAATATGAAAGTGAGTATGAAAATGTTACAGGAATATCAACTGTGAATAGTCCTAGAAAACAAACAGCACTACAACAAACAGTTATTGGAAATCATCGAAAAATGTATGCATTTATTATTGTAAATAAACTATAAAATGTTTAAATTTAATAAACTGTGGTTCTTGATCTTCATAGGTATGAACGCAGCTTGTCACCACCTAGATCCAGCAATAGTTCTGGATATGGTACCATGGGTAGTAATAAGTCTTACACAACACCTGTGGATTCTCGTTTTCCTCAAAATCCTGAGGTAAACTATTTAATTATTATATTTGAATAGAACACAAATATTTAAATTGTCTTATGTTGTGCCAGGGTACATTGACGAGTTCTTCAAGTGGCCATTCATCTGATGATCGTTGGTACGATTTGTTAGAAGGGCCATTAGAAGATCCTCCACCCATACCCTCAAGATTAACTCCAACATCAACCAAAACGCATTCCAAAGTGCACGCAAGCAACTCATTGCCATTATCCACTATGAATAATTCATTTTCTGTGTATTCAGATCCTAGGTCTAATAAAAGTTTTTCTGCTCAGCAATATGATTATGTGAACAAAGCACCTGATCATAATCATGATCTCTACAGGCCATTTGATGAACGCTCTCATCAACCACGAAGATCAACAAAACGATTAGTAAAGGTTTGTTTCTTATTACTTATTACTTATTACTTTATTAGAAAGGTATGAATCCAAATTTTATGATATTTTAATATTTTAGGCTGTAAGTGGTCCGGAATTTGAAAAAACTAATGGTTTAGTCGACAGCAATAATTTTAAAAGGAATTTGAGCAATGGAAACATACCAGAAACTTTAAATGAAAAAAACCTTGTAGCTAGTGAAGGTAATTTTTATTACATTTTAAGTAATTAAATCTTTTGTGACACAATTTCTTAATTCATTTTTTCCTGTTTTTTAGATGATGTTTCTACGATTGGAAGTAGTAGTACTGGCTCGCCCCATAGTCATCGTAAAAGTATGAAGAATAATGGTAGTCGAAACCAAAGTCCTCGTTCTGGATTGGATCGAGGTGAACCAAGACTTAGACCTGGTATTTCTGGACGTAATTCAAACGCAAGCAGTAGACTTAGTGGCAATATGAGTACATTACAAGAAGATCTGATGAAACTAATAGATCCTGATTATAATTTAGATTCATCATTTATTGTAAGTTTTATTTATATTTTATTTACAAGATTTATTTAATTCTATTAATAATTGTTAAAAACAGGATACGAATACCACTACAAATAAGAATCCATCGAGAGAAAATGTATCAAATGTAGAGCAGGGTCAAGTTATTCTCACTAAAGCTCGTCCTGCCACAGTGATTTCCAGTGCTCCTAGTCCAGCCTTAAGCGAAATGAAACCTTTAAATCAAGTTGAAAGGTAACAACTACTAAGACTATAAACAAATAAAAATGATTAAAAAAAACTTATACACATTCTTGTATTTTATTTATATTGATGAAATTATCTGTTTTCTAGTGTTGCTGATTTGCCATTACCTGATACTCCAATTGACCGAATGAATTGGAAAATCCTTGTAGATACAGCTACCGAAGCATTACGAAAAGTATCAGCTGGATCTCAAATCAAAGAACCAGAGGCATGTAATAATGAGAATAGGGAACACAGATGGAGTGGTATGAATGGTGTTACTATATTAAATTCTTCTGGTACGAACAAGTAAGTGTTTTTTATTTTTATTTAGTTAATCTTTTAACAAATCCTGTAGGAGTATTTTTAATAAATGTTTACGTTTTAGAACAAATATGAGCCCAGAAAATTTGGAAATGATGTTACGAAACGAAATGGAAATGCGCATGGAATTACAAAATGAGGTTAAACACTTGCGAGAAGAAAACCGTCGACTACAAGACGAATCTAACAGTGCTGCACAACAACTTAAACATTTTACCCATTGGTTCTTTCAAAACATAGATAAACATCCTGAGTGATTAACACTCAGTTAATAGGTTGTCTATATTTTTGTTTTTTTTTTTTATATATAATTATTATTTTATATATTATATATAAATGTTTTATTAAAAAAAAAATTGTGCTGCTCATAAGTCACTGTTGTTACAATTTAACTTCTTGTATATTTTTGAATTAGTTAAAATCATTATTATTTTAAGTATTATGTTCAAGGTAATTGCTATTTATTTTTTACTAACACATTACATTGCCAAAAGACTGTCTTTTATGTTACATTTTAGATTAACTACGTTTATATTATTTATAGAGTTATTATGTTTTTTGTAAATTTGTGTTTGTCGATACATATGAAGTTTATATGTTTTACCAAAACTATCGGCCCAAATAATCAAAACCATAAATTTCTATGTGTCGTTTATTTAATTTGATAAACACAAATATTATGTTTCTATTTTGCAAATAAACGACAGTATTCTTTTAAAGTTAATTATTATTTCAATTTAGTGGTATCTAAAATTTTCTGATAATGAAAAACATATTTCAGTACATACCAAAACGACTACTCATAGGTAATAATTATCTAACTCATATATAGTTAATATGATTATTTTTTTGTTTATTTATATCATTACTTATATTATTAAAATTTGCTATTCTTAATATGTATTATTATTTTTATGATTATTTTGTTACGCATAGCAGTATAATTAATGTACGAATAAATATAATATAATTTAGTTGTTTATTCATATTTTAAATAAACATTTCTATTGTTGTGCCTTTTGAAAAAAACACCAAGTATTGTTGGATGGTCACATTGTATTATTATTGAAATACTATTGACTATTGTTATTGAATTTAATATTGTTAAGCAAGTGAAACATTATAGTTATTTTTGTAACATTTCAATTCTTTCTTTGTAAACTTAGCAATTATTATGATTATTATTTAATATTTGGCGTTTTATGCACACAAGCACACGATCTTAAAACATTGATACTTACTTAGATGTTTTAACTTAAGTATGTTTTCATTCATGATGTACATTATGTCATATTAGTACATTGTCTGGCAGTTATTTGCTTACAATTCCAAATATAATTTTTTTCTGTTCATTTGTATCCATTAAATAGTTTATGAAATTATATACAGGTCATTACCAAACATAATTTTTACGCGTATTTACTATACATTTATAACCATAATAATGACTACTAAAATATATTACTTGTTTTTTCTAATATTGATCCACTTTAATCCTATATTAATGTTATCCTCTTTTATTCTATATAATATTATTGAATTTTGATTCTGAGTGAAACGGGAAATTATTGGTTTTATCATGATGTATTTTTTTTTTGTTTTGTTATGATTTTGACCTGAAGACTTGGTCCAATCATTAATTTCAGAAGTGGTTTTTAGTAGAAACTTTGGTCTAGTTGATACATTCAGAGGATCATTATTTGAATTTCTATATAATTGTGTAAAACTGGTCAAAAATTATAAAAACACAGAAAAATTTATGGCAAAGGATTGTTTCACAAAATATAATTTGTTTTTTTGTAATATAGAAAAATAAAAAGTCATTGAGACTTGAAATTTTCACCGAACACTTGTATTATCATTTTACAAAAATGATATAATTTCCAATGGATTTTGATTTCATTTATGCTGTTAATAAACATTTGATATATTTGAATTTTCTTGGTTTTTTATTTAAAAGTACGTAGAATATTATTCTTAGAGCCACACAGCTTAAAATGTATTACAAAGTTCCTTATATTTGCTTATACAGATTAAAAAAAAAAAAAAATCATAAATGTTATACAATAAATATTTATAGTCCCAATCCCATTATGGTATAAAATACAGAATGTGATTTTGCTATCTCGTGAAAAAGTGTAGGGTTGTGGTCGCTACCACCTATCGGGGACTATGAATTTTTTTTTTTGTGTGGGTGAACTAATTAAAACTAAAAGACTTAAAAGTTTAAACAATTTTTATTTAACATTACTGACTGCATGTATTGCAATTTATTTTTACTAAACAGGCATAGTTAGTATAAAATTAATTTTTTTAGTAGAAAGTTTGTTTTTACACTAAACAAATATAAACTTTTCATGAACAAATATGTGTAAATGAAAAAATTAAGGAGATTTAGGGTTTGCAGGAAGCTTCCTATAAAAGTTTGGTTAGTTTTTTAGAATTGGCCATCATTAAATTGAGGTACGAAGGTTTCATCATAATTCTGCAACAGGGGTATTGCAATTTTAGTTTCAATACACTGTACTAAAACTTCATATTCATCACTGTCATCTGCGCTGTTCTCCGATGAAGAAGAAAATATTATATCACAGCATTGTTCTATAGACCACATTAATACACCATTTAAATTATCCATTATAAGTTGGTAATACAATTTAAAAATTTGTGACAAAAGTAGGAAAATATGAAATTTGATGGACATCTGTGGCGCAGACACAATACTTAAATAAGAAGTAAATATTTAATTTACTTTAATTTAATTTTTAAAAAAAAAGTTTTCGCGAGTTTGTCAAAGCGATAAAAAACCAATTCGACTAGAAGTGATCTCGTAATAAAATTATAAGTATCAAGTGAGAAAAAAAAGAAGAACTACGTACAAAATTTATTTGAAAAAATTGCAAAAAAAATATTTCCCGTCGACGGGATCGAACCTCCGACCCCAGACGCGAAGATTACAATCCGCGGTCTAACATTTCGCCGGCAGAATGACAAAACTGTTAGGTTTAATTTAACCTAACGAAACCTAACGAAACCTAACGAAACCTAACGAAACCTAACTGATTTGTCGTCTGGCCGGCGGATCGTTATCTTCACGGGTCGGGGGTTCGATCTCGTCGACGGGAAACATTTTTTTTGCAGTTTTTTCAAATAAATTTTTGGATTTTTCATTCGAATTTTTTCGGAGTTGAATAACATATTCGAGATTAGTGCAACGTATTAATTATAAGAAATAATTTATGAGTGTTAAATTATATTTATTAAAATATTAAATTATATAAAAAATAAAATTATTTTCATATCATTAAAAAAAAATTAAAAATGTCAGGTAAAATTAAGTCATAGACTTCTATACCAATAGCATTTTTTTAAACCAAGACTTATTAATTATTATTGATAATACTTTACAGGCAAAAACTATGACTATAATAATAATTATGTGTTTATAATTCAGTTAAAATGCAAATTCAAGTGTTTAAAATGTTTAAATGTCTCTAACTTCCAAAATAAGTGAGAGCAAGATAACGTTTTTGTAAATTCAAAGTACTATTGATTGAAAAAATGAGTTCTTGCCACCCAGTGAACTGGATTATACCATTACGCCCATTATGATCAGTCCATTTCCATTATTTCCACAAACATGTGATTCTGGATTTATAAGTCTAGGATAACACATTATCATAGAATTATTGTGACATTATCACTTAAATTGATAACAAACATTTAAAAAAATTGAAGTCAGTGGCCACACTCAGATATTATGGCTAAAGTATTTGCAGTTTTTAAAACTATCAGAAACAATTGGAAGAAATCTGTGTTCTTCACCGCCGTATTGTCATACGGTACAAGTTATATCAACGAAAAATATGAGTAAGCTTTTATTATTCCAATGTAATTAGGTATCTTGTCGATAATGCAGTAGTTTATTATGAAAATTTTGATATTCACTATAAATATAATTACGCTCAACAAAACATTTTATTAATTTGCCAAACACTCTTTTAGTTTCTATACATTGTATTAAATTAATAAAAAGTAGTAATATTCCAAGAGTGAAATGCAGTTTAATATTATCCTCTAATAAAGTGCAGCCTATAATATATATAGTGTAATCTTGTTCTGTTCATTGTTCTACATTTAGTCTTGTGGTGTATATAATTTATTTTATTTTCTCATTGTTATTTAGAACGCATTTGTTTATGTCGGAATGCTGCAAGACGGTTTCGGCTTATGGAGATATGCCGTTATCAGTTGACAAAAAACCGAAAAAAGTAACTGTTATATTGAATCCAGCTGCTAATAAAAGGTAGGTTAATTTGGTCACCTAATTATTTTGTTTTAGTTAAATGTTTGTAATTTTAATTTGTATATTTTTATTTAGGAATGCTAAATCAGATTTTGAAAAATATTGTGCTCCTTTATTACATTTAGCTGGATATTCCATCACAGTTCTCACAACTGAACGAGAGGGTGGTGCTAGAAGTTTGGTAGAAAATTTAATTGGTGAAACAGATGCTCTTATTGTAGCTGGAGGTGATGGAACTCTATCAGAGGTATTATTTTTAAACAAATATACTTGGTTTCTATTTGATATTAATAATAATTGTTAGGAATATTTAAGTGAGGAAATAAAATTAAGTAATATTTTTATAATAACAAAGTGTTATTAAATATATGATATAATTTATTAAAAACTATTAAATATCTTTAATATTAATATAATTAAAAATAAAAATAAATAGTTCTTTCCTAGAGTATTACAATATTATAAAACATGTTTTCTACGCCTAATGATGAATTTTATTAGAACCCAGTCATATTAATATTTGCACTTTTTTATAAATAGGCAAGACCCTTTTTTTATTTATATTAGTATATTATTATTAAAGATATTTAATAAATTATTTTATATATTTAATAATCCTTTGGAATTATTATGAGTACTTAATCACTAGGCTTCATTTATTTTGTTTTAAATTTTTGATATTTTTATTTTTCAATCAAATATTTTGTGACATTTTTGAATTTGTGAACTTGTGAATTTATATGGATGTTGATTGTCTCTTAAATTACATTAGTTGTTAATTAATCATTTTTAAAAATGTTTTAACAATAATGGTTTTCAATGATTTTCATTAGTCATGTCTATTTGATATACACTTATGATATATGATAAATATTTTAGAATATTGTTTATTTTTAAAATTTATTATCCAATTTAAAACTATCATGTATTTTTTGATGTATTGATAGCTATCTAAATGAAAGATAATAGAGGTTTTTTTTAATTTTCATTAATTACTTATTTTTAGTCCAAAATGTTAACTCTTACTACATAAATACATAATAAGTATCTTTCACACTAAAATATAATTATTTTAGGTTGTAACTGGATTATTAAGACGTTTAAAAGGTGATACCTCTTTAACTGAACATTTACCTATTGGAGTTTTACCTCTCGGACGTTCAAACAATGTTGCTCGTCGATTGTTTCAACCTCAGGATGATAATCAAGTACATTTTCTTACCAATGCAACAATGGCCATAATCAAGGAAGTCAATTCTGCTTATCCTGTAGTGAAAATTGAAAATCTTGAGGTTATTATTTTAGATTCAATACAGATTAAATAAATATCTAATTTAAATTTATCAATCAATTATCTACATTATGTAGAGTCAAAATCCAGAAAAATGTGTTTATGCATTGAACAACATTGAATGGGGGGCAATGAGAGAAGCAAAAGTAGGCCGTGATCAATATTGGTATTTTGGAAAGCTTAGAGATCTTGCTGCTTTTATATTTGGGAAAAGTTTGCTGAATTATTCAGTTTGTGCTGAATTAGTGTACAGTCCTCCATGTACTGGCTGTAGTAACTGTTACAAAAAAAAAAGCAATAGTTCATCAAGTTTATTTTCTTGGCTAAGTTGGTCATTCTTATTTAATAAAAATTCTGGTGAGTAAAAGTCTATTAGTATGACTACTAAATTATTCATGAAATTACAATTTTATAGATATTTATTGTTGTATTGCAGGCGGTACCGATTATTCAAAAATCATCAACCCTGAATGTAGTAATTATTCAGAAGTACCCATCAAAACTTTAAATCTCAACATTAATTTGGACATGGAACAGACTCCAGTTTTAAAAATAAATGTCGGTCCAGAATCTATTTCTTACACTGAATTTGTAAAAGAAGGTTATTCAAAACTGAAGGACGAACCTAGTGAAATTGAAAATTCAATAATAAAAGCTAAAAACATAACAATAATGCCTCATGACAATGAAGTAATTACATGTTATAATTCAATCTTAACTGTATTCATTATTAATTCAATTTTAAATGCAAACATGTTTTTTTTATTTTAGGAAGACAAATGGCTATCAATTGATAATGAAGATTATGAAGTCAAACCAATGAAATTGTCTTTATTACCAAATGCAATATATTTATTCAAACCTGATGATGAAACTAATAAAAACAATCCACAAACAAAAGGGACTGAAGAACCAAGATTGTCTCTAAATAAGTTTAATAAACATGTTGGCATAAAACAATTTGTTTAATAAAATATTTATATTAGTGAGGACTGGAACATTTGTGTACATTCATTATATACATAATCCTTGTAAAATTGTTTTGTTATTCAATACATATTACATCAATTCCAATAAACTTGTATAATATATTTTTATTATTTTTTTATTTATATTACTGCATTTTACAGAAGCATCAATGCTTTATGTTTACAGATGACTTTAGATCCAACTCCTCTTTACATATTTGTATATGAATTATGAAATGAACAATAAAATATAACAGTGGTGTTTCTTCTAGTAAATATAAACCAAAAAAATAAATCTGATTCCCACGCTACCAAAGGAAAATCAGAAATCATTTCACATAGAATCTAAAAATTGTAAATGGAGTTAAATGTTAATTGTTTAATATAGTGGGTTTGTAGGTGCTTTTGAATGTGTTCACTAAACTAGAATCAGTCACTTGTTAGAATCATCTCATAAACCCATTTGTAATTTGTTTAATGTAAATTGTAGAAAATATTCAAATGCAATCACTGATTAAATAATGTTATTTTTTATATTAATATAAATGAGCTTACTAGTCATAGAAAATCATATAATAATAATTAAAATCTTGGTCAAATAAATTCATTCCCAATAATATTTTCTTGTTATATTTATAGATGCATCTGCAGTCTGCACACCCTACAAGCCTTGTCTAGATTATTACTTTCTGGGATTTATTATACAAAAATATATTTTAGTATTTTAAATATTACAATTATTTTTAGATGAAAATGAACAAAAATGACTTCAGTCGGTAAAAAAATTAATATAAAGTAATTTCACTCCAATATTGAATATGATATTAATTTTATTTTAAATCCTTTTTTGAATACATTTATAGTAAGAAAATAATTATATAATATCATATAGCAAATTATTTGTTTACAAAGTACTTTAAATATATACGAATGACCTCGCCAGAATGTAGCGGTCCCATGGTGTAATGGTTAGCACTCTGGACTCTGAATCCAGCGATCCGAGTTCAAATCTCGGTGGGACCTTCTAACTTTTGCATTTTTTTTTAATTAAAATATGAATTTTTTTAGATAAATTACTTTTTTCCTATTAAATTTATTTGCACCCAATTTAAATTTTGCATTTATAACAACACATCGTAAACATTTTTATTTCGTTAATTTATGAATGATCTAATATCGAAGAGTTATTCTTATTATTTTAAATAATTATTGCTTATGAAATTTATATAGATATACTAGCTGAATAACCCGGCTTCGCCCGTGTGCAGTATAACTTTTTATTTTATCAGTTTTTTTTTCATTTTTACCCCTTTTAAATCCGGTAGGGGTCGAATTTCGGAAAATCCTATCTCAGTAGGTGTCTATACCGCAAAACAAAACTACCGTCCAAATTTCATACTTATAGCTTCGGCGGTTCCGGCTAGGTGTCAAACCAATTAATAGAAAATGCCATAGACGCACGTGCCACGGAAACAAATAATAAAAAATAACCACATAGAGTGTATATACATATATCTCCATGGCAAAACAATAACAATGTGTGATTAATATTGTGCACTTAAGAGGCCATAACGCCGGAACCACTTATCGCACAGCGTACAAACTTCACAGAAACCATCTACATATCAATCCTAATATGCCCTGAAATTTTTATCGAAATCGGTTCGGTGGATCTTGAGCTATAAAATGTATTCAAATGTACATCGATTTTTATATATATAGATTGACCAATATTTTACACCTCCTTTTTAAACAGTTTACTTCATCTCGCATCTGCCTAACAAATCTTATCTCGTATTTACTATACAATTTATAACAATAATAATTGTCCTATTGTTTTCAGGTTACTATTTCATACATGTTACAATAAGTAACATTCAATACATGTTATACTTTACATTCAATACATAAATGATAAAAAAAATTTCAAAAAATTTTTATTTTGCTCCACAGGACAGCTGAAAGGTCAGATTTCTGAATTAATTTTATTTCTGGAATGTTGAGGTTTCTTATAGTTGTATTGAGATGAGAACCAATGAAGTCGTATGCAATGAATTAGCCATGGCATAAGAATAATAGATAGATACAAGACACGCTGGTTATATAATCAGTATGCAGATATGAAAAGATTGGCTGCAAACAGGGAAAAATAGAGAACAAGATTTGTAACGACGTAGCCATTAGGCATTAGTAAAAGAAGAGGAAGAAGAAGAATTTTGTATTAATATTAAATACATACGTAAATATCTTTGGGACTAATCTAGGGCGACCAAATATAAAAGATGTAATAAATGACCAAATATATCGATGATTTTTTTTCAAATCTTTCCGCGATTTACTCTGGTACATTTAAGTAATAGTTAAAAACCAATATTTATAAAAAATTTTATGTACATTTAGTTTTGATTTTTAAAGTTCTATGTAATTTTAAGTTGTAATGAATTAATAATATTTATAATTATTTTTAAACTATTACTGTTTGTTTAAAAATCGTAAGAAATCGGCAATCCAACATGGCGGTTCCATGGTGTAATGGTTAGCACTCTGGACTCTGAATCCAGCGATCCGAGTTCAAATCTCGGTGGAACCTACTACTTTTGCATTTTTTTCTAATTACACATTTTTTTCTAATAACACATTTTTTTAATGATTCTTAATGTGGTGGAAATTTTAAATCTGCTAATTCGAGCACTAAATGTAAAAGTTCCTAAAAAATTAAACAAATATCAAAAATCTACAGGTATAATATATAAATAAAAATGACCAATAAAACAATGATAATCAAATATTGCTCTATATGAACCAAAAATGTGTATTATAAATATTTATTGATATTTTATACATCATAGATTTATTGTTAAATTTCTATGATATAGTTTTACATTTGGTTAGAACACTAGACGAACACTACAAGTATATGGGAAAATTAATAGTAGATTGTTTTATCCATAGTATTATCCATATAAAGGATGTTGAAATTATTTTTGAGTATCTTCGTTGTATCGTCGTCAATATATTCATATCAAACTTATAGCTCCAATTTTTGACGTCATTGTATCTGTACATTCAAATAATTGACTCAAGGAACCAACTATTGTCTGACATCTTTTTGAATTTTGGCTAAAAATATACAAAATGTAAAAAGTGAAATACAAATAAACACAAAGTAAATTTAACAGTAGCTAAGTAAACTTTTGGTTTTATAGTATACTTATTTAAACATTATTAATACTCTCGTACATATTAGCAAAGTCAGAATGATATCGATCACGTACAATAAATATTATAAAATTCGTTATGTAAATAATAATTGTAATAATAGTTTTAAAATGTATCTACCTACAAAAACATGACATTAAATCTTACTTGAATATTTTTTCTGTTGTCGTTTTTTGAAATTGTTAAAATTAAATTTCATCTATTTCGTTAATTTTCAATTTATCATCATCTTCAGTATAATCTTTAACAATTTCACTTATTTCATTTTTATCAATGTTACCGTCATCTATATTATCTTTTGCTATGGTTTCGCCAATTTTTTTTTTCACAGTAACTTTCATACTATTATCAAACATTTTTGTATTACTTCCATGAAACATTTGTTGATTGAGTAAAAAACCGTGATCATTTTGGCTTTTCAGAAGATTTTTGCCATATTTTTTAAAATAATATTGAAAACCATTATTCCAGTTATTGTAAAAATTATATTCATAACTATTCAGTCCATTGATGTGTTTGCTCTGATGAAAAAATATGATATATTAGTAACCAAATTGTGTTCAACGAACTCGGTAGTTGATACATAATAATACTAGCTGTCCCCGCACAGTATTAAACAGAAATATTTTTAAGAAATGTGGAATCTATTGGTCTTATTATGATCTATGCTTTTTAATATTTTTTTTCTATTCATAAATCTAATTGAAATTTTCTTTTAAATTTCGAGACGTTCTATAGCTTTAAACCTTCCCCGATACTTGCACAATCCATTAGTGAAAACCGTACTAAAATCCACCGAGTACTTTTCGAGTTATGCGCGTACATACAAAAAAAAGGCTATATAATAGATAGTAGATCGTCACTGCGGCTCTACGGCACGCGCGTAGACGTATTTCTCCTTAGGTTTTTGTTTATTTGTAAAACGTACCGAAACTGATGTCGTGCCTGTTCGCGTTGCCTCCGCGTCGTCTACGGCGGCCATCGTCCCGTCGGTCTTCCTGAAACTTCGTGTCGCTTCCGTCGACGTATAGACGTAGACAACGGGGGCCGGGACCGAAGATCGCAACACCCGTTGCGAGTACGGCGCGACGTCCGGCGCGATCGACTCGGCGGCGGGCGAGTACGGAGCAGCCGCCGCTGTCCCGCCGCATTTTCGCGGACGACTGTCCATTTGGGCCGCAGTACCGCGGGCGCCGAACCACGGGTCGTCCGTCCAGACCACCGCCGTCACCGCGTCCTCGTCCCAGACGTCGTCGTCATCGCCGCTTCTCCTCGGGAACATCTCTCGTCTTCTCCACTTCGCGCCGTCGTCCGCGACGTTTCTCCTCTTCAGCCTGGCGCCGTCGCTGCCCGCGCCGTTCCGCCCGCTGCCGCGGTTGCCGCCCTGCAGTTGGCCGGTCATCAACGCCTCCCAGTACGGCATTATCGTGTACGATTTTCGCGGGTACCGCGATATCTGCCTCCTCGTCTCGTAATGGTAGCCCGGCGGCGGCTGCGACCGCGTGCTGCTACCATCCAGACAGATGTCATCCAGCAGGCCGGACACCTAAAATGTAACATAAGTGTGTGTGTTGGCGCGTGAGAAAAAATACTTGTTATAGAATTATGTACTACATTTCGAAGTCTAAAGTAGTAAAAGTTTTATGACTAAAAGAATTGGTTTTTTTTTTTTATCGTTTTGTCAATTTTTCTTGAAGGAAAAATGTTATGAAATGTAAAAAAAAAAATTTTGTATTTTATACCAATAGCTATAGGTAACATTTACTACCAGAAACTATCTACAAGGTTGACGATTGGACCAAGTTTTCTTGTCAAAACCGTGATGATAGACACACACACAAAATTAAATTTAAAAAAAACAAATCTTAATTAAATTAATATACCTTCTTCGCTTTACTCAGAATCTAAAACAGCAAACAATTTCGAAAATCTGTGTTATTATTAGAATTAGTTTTTAGTAAAACAGTAAAACTAATGAGTGATCTGTTCCGTAATGTTATGTTCGAATGTTTTTTTTTTATTCTCCTAAGCACATACTCTCATTGTAAATATTAAATAAGTGCAGATTGTGTATTGAACTCGAACAAACAAAAAAAAAAAAACTTACAATTTGACATGTGGTCGCGAAGACGCAGACTGTAATTAATTGTTGATGACAGCTCATAATTGTACTAAGTCATATTGAAAGATAATTATATCGCCTATAATATAGGCCCTATATACATATAAGTATATGTATTTACATTGTAAATCAATCGAAACTGAAAACGTTTAAAATTCACCTCAAACGAAAATGAAATAATAGTATAGCTATTCAGGGTATACGGACGTTTGTATCTAAAATTCATTTGTACAAATAAAAAAAAAAAAAACTATATTAAATATTTTAACACGACGGTAAACATAACATGTCTCTTTGATTTTATTCTCCCAATAATAGTTGGTTCTGGGTTCATATCATGACTAAACATTTGTAACAAACGACCTTTATATGCTCTTATATCGTCTGTATAAATATGATTATTCGGTTGCATGCATATATTAGTGTTTAATTCATGATCATTTTAAAACCATGTATTCGATATAGATGTAAACTATGGTTTCGTCATTTCACTTTTGTGGATTATTTATAGCTCTTCGCTCTCTCGTATAACAACTAATTAAAAAAAATTTTAGGTATGAATAATGATAAATATTAAAACAAAAATGAATACGATAGCTCTATAATGGCATGCGATTATATTATGATTTTGATAGTAAATAAATAAATTTATTATACATTTATCTATGAATAAAAAATATATTGAAATACATTTTAGTTCTTACATTTAAACAATCATTAATAATTATCAAGCTTTCTTAAAACTACCATTTTTTCAATTAAAAGTGTAATATTAAATTAATTAGTATTATAATTAAAAAGTTTAATATAACTTTAAAAAATCAAAAATTTAAAGAAATTTAGTTTTGAGTTTTTTGTTTTATTTTTATTTTTTCTTGATCTATGAAATAATTCGTAGTCTTACCAAGCATTTTGATTAAATAACTTCTTTTTTCATCAGTAACATTACCATTAAATTTCATTGAATTTATTAAAACGCCAAATATTTCTGTTGGGTCAATTTTAGGGTCCACTGGATATTGTAATTCATAACCTTCGATGTACTTCACTAATTCTTCGTCATTTTTATTTTTAATTTCATCAGGCTAAAAATCAATAAATAAAGTATTATTATAAATTTACAATAACCAATATGTAAGAGGTGAAGTAATAGTTCATATTGTATTTTGACTGTCAAACATAATTTCTCGCATATTTTATATAATGTTCGAGTAAATCCTAAATTGTATATTATGTATATTATTCGACTAATTTGTACAAGTGTACATTTTTCAATTTTGGACTTATTCGATGAAAATGTAATAAAAATTTATGGACATTGATAATATTGTACACATTACTTGGTCAGAGTGATTTTAGCTTATCTTAGATTATTCGGTTTCAGTAATATATTTTTTTGTGTCCAGGATTTCAGTATTTACACTGTACTTAGATAAAGCTAATTATTACAGATACAATTGTACACGTTTAAATTCATAAAGAATGACATATTAAAAAAATCATAAATTCGACCCCACCAGTAAATAAAGTGCAAATAATTAAAATAATTTATTATATACCCCTATTTATCACTGTGTTTTAAAAAATATAGCTAAATGATGTCTCGTGTTAGATTCATTTACATATTTAGTTTATTTAGTTACATTATATACCATTTCGGAAATATTGTAGGTATAAGGTAAGTATCTAATGTCAATACATTTTTTAATAAACTCACTTGAAGACTCATAGTTTCTTGAACAAATTCATCAAAATGTTCTTGATTTATTTTAACAGGATCAGACTTATCTGAGTCATCAGACTCATCTGAGTCGTCTGAGGTATCCGTGTCATCTTCATCAGTGTCATCATCTGCACTTTCACTATCGTCCGTACTTTCGCTATCTTTTATTTTATTTTTCATGTCTAAAATTTTGGCTCCGAGGTTTCTATTAAATGTTTTTTGTGTTTTAGCTGGTTCAGCTGGTATTTGTTTGTTTGTTATTTGGTGTTTTATTTCAGCGCCATTTTCCTTTACGATTGTTTCAGTTTCGGGAATTGCATCCCCGTCTACATACTTCGTTTTTACTATTGTTTGAACGGTTTTTATATTATTATCCATTTCAGGTATTTCAACGACTGGTATTTTTTCAGCCGAGTCCGTTTCAGTAATTGTTGTTGGACCGTGTCCAAAACGAGATTGAAAAATATTTAACAACGAATCATAAACAGTATTTGCGTATTGACGTATACCACCGGTATCGCGTTTACTCTGAAAACAAAATAATATATTACTATCATTATTCTTATAATATATAATACTAGCTGACCCGGCAAACGTTATTTTGCCATATATTTCTAGTGAATTTTGTAGTATAAAAAATAACTAACTTATTGTAAGTATGTGGGGACGGCGTCTCGTCTATGATTGAAAGAGTTAGTTAGCGCACAGTTATGTAATAATATATGACGTTGCAAAATCCATACCTTTTGGTAAATATCGTGAGTTTTCGCTTTAATTGTATATGCCATTGCCAATCGGTCGAGCTTATCGACCAATGACTATAGATTTGACTGCGATCGTATTCGATCGTCCAATGAAAAAAGTTCTATTGTATTCGTTCTATTGTTCATCGCACGCACGCAATTTCGGTAAAAGTTATGTAATAATATGATATTGCAAAATCAATACCTTTCGGTAAAGATCGTCGGGTTTTTCGATGACATAATCAAATTTATTTATATAAAATGCAAATTATATATGTTGCTGATTGTTGCATCTCAAATCTAGCCCGTGAAAAGTTTTTCCCGGTATGAGGGAGAAATAACATTCTTCATTTTCAACCCCTTTAACCCCCCTTAGGGGTTGAATTTTGAAAAATAAGTTAATAGATTTTTCATTATTTGATTTACAAAATATGTATGCTAAGTTTCAAAAAAATCCGATCGAGAAATAACGTTTTCCATTTTTAACACATTTTACCCCTTCTAACCCCCTTAGGTTAATTTTCTTAATTTTTTTAGGAAGGTATTTGAAACAACTGTGTGAAATAAATTGGAAAAAAGTTAAATAGCGTCGTCAAAAAATGGGAACATAAAAAAAGGCCTGTTCTTTTATATACTCGTATATGTATAAAGGATTATCTATATATGAATTTAAGCCTATTATCTATGTATTTTATGAAAATCTATCATCTCAAGCCGATCGTCTATGTAATAATGGTCACATCTATCATCTATGGATGTGTCCCCTAGTGCCGAGTGTGGGTACACACGATGTTTAATATACGCACCAACAAAGCTTGAGTTGTTTTGGTCGCGGCTCCGGTGGCCACTTTCGATAAACCGTCGCCCAGCTCGTAACTGTGGACCGCCTGCGCCGTGATGGTGGCCACGTTCACGGACAACGTGAGCGCCTGATACGGCGACATGCCGGGCACGATGAACGTGGCTACTTTTTGCACCACCGGCAGGTACGCGGCGGACACCACCATGCTGCTCTCCACGTCCTTGCGGATGTCGACGATGTCTATCTCTTTCGATTTCGCCGTACCCTCGACGCTATCCACCGACTTGACCGTAGCGCTGTCGGTTGCGACCACCGTTTCGACCTCGCTCTCGACTTTGGTCGCGGTCGCGGTCGCGGCGTCGGTGATGGTGGTGGCAGTATTCTTTTTCACGTCCGACGCGAACGGATTGCTCATCTGGAAGAAGCCTCGTTTTCTTCTCTTCTTCACGTCCCCGCCATAATTGTTTGTCTGTCCGCCGCTGCCGAACACTTCTCCGTACGGCATTATGGTGTACGTGTTCGGATCGTAATTGTCCAGCACCTCGCTCATGGGCACATACTTGTAACCTGGTGGCGGCGGGTCGACGTAACCGTCATCGAGGAAACCGTTGTCGAGACCGAAAATACCGCCGCCCAAACCTAAACCGTTGTCCAAACCGCCGTCATATCTGTCGCCGCAATCAATATTGCCGTTTGGGTCGTCGTAAACGTAAACGTCATAGGCATCGGCGTTTTGCGCCCCGTCCGCCTAGAAACGTTTCGAACAAAAATAAAAAAATAAAGGATGACTCACGACGTATAATAAAATATGTCAAATACTATTGACGTACCTACCTATTCAGCCTAAGTCGGTCATTTTAGGTATAATAATTATACGCGTAGATATACTTGTCCTACGGTTCAGATAATAGCGCTGATTTCCCAATATTGTAATAGTTTTGTGGTTTTATATGCACCTCCAAATACCGTATTCGAACAAAATATAAGAGTAAGGCAGTGCAATGATTAGGATACGCCCTCGGTGGCGTTATTTTGGTTTTTTTCTTAACTGATACTACTGAACCACTTGTTCCACACTAATTTTTTTTAGACCTACTCAAACAACGCTCTTCTTTGAAAAATGTGGTTAGAAAAGTATAACCAATGAAGTCGCGTACGTAAAAAAAAACTTTGCTCAAAAATAAGACGGTTCGATATCTTAAAAAATGACCTACATTTGTTGGGAGTCCTAGATAAGTAGCTTCATTTATGAAGAATGCAGAATGTTGCTAAAATATTAGTTACTGAATGGGCCAGTCACTGAATGAGAACTATGTATAGTTGCTAAATGTATAATATATGTGTTATTGAACTTACGACTTGGAATGAGATCACAAAAACGCACAGCGTATATATCTGATAACTATTCATGGTTCGTCAATATTATTGTTTAAATCATTATCGTATGCGCGATCTCTGTGCACTTTTATGAAATAATAGTCACGAAAGCACTGTCTTTTAATTGCAAACAATATTGTACTCAATTGGTACACAAAATCTATGACGTTAACTACCAAATGCGTTTGCGTATGCGTGGTATATCATGCAGTCTTGTAGTTTCCTCAACAATGCAGCATTTGTGTAAATAATATTAACACTGCATGTCTGTATAACTGTCAAATAGTGACATTCCAATTTTTCGATATTCTTTACTGAAATCACTCACACTGTCACCAGTTGTTGGTAAATATAAAATTTTCTCTCGTTCGTACATATTCATCATAATGACTCTGCAGGGCTGACAAATTCGTCAGAAATGAAATGGGCTGTTATTTTATTATTTTATCAAACTGTGTCTTTATGTGTATACTAGCGAATTTGGAGTGAAACTTGGTTGTCATCAAAATCTTAATTTCAATACCTGTTTTTGACATAATATATAATCAATTATTAGACATTTATAATTTATAAATCATAATAGTTTAATATATAGCCGCCCAAAAGGCCAAGACTTAACATATTTATGACTTGGAAGTACTGTAGATTTCATATTAGAGAGAATTTCATTAATTATTTACTAGGCAATTCTATTGTTGAATTATCATTTTTTCTTGACGGCCTGATGTGTGGTTTGTTACATTGCCTACTGATAATAGTGGCCACTATATACGTAGTATTATTATGAGGTCCATGGTTATTGGTTATACGTTGTATAAATTAATACATATATAGGTATACAAATATATACGAGTATATCATATAGACATCAATTTCAATATATGTTTACAAAGCTTTTCTGAACTGTAAAATCAATATAAATTTATCAATCAATCAAATATATCACACTGTAAATTTGTAAATAAAAAATTAGATTGTACAGTTGTTGGCACCAATCACTACATTGGATAGGAGCCTACATAGTTATTACCATGTTATTATGTATAGTGTACAGTGTACACTATCAGGTGTGATAGAACACTACAGATATCAGACACAAGTATATAATATATTATAACCTAAGTATACTTGTACAATAAAAAAACAATAGGGTATTGAAAATTGAATGACAATATTATTTATGTATTTTTCAAATTATGATAAATTAAACAATAGTTATGATCTTAAGTATTTTCTATATCAGGCAAATAATTAATATTTGTTTAACTAGTTGATGGTTTCATTATATTTTTATAAGTACCAAATTGGAACCAGAAATACCAAATATGTTTTAATGACATTTATAATCAATAGTTCATTTCAATTTGCATTCTTATACCAGAGAATTGTCAACACTTAAAAAAATATATAACTATATGAATCAAATTATTGTCATATAGATTTGTATTGATTAATTTTACACAAATGCTATCAATTTATAGTTAATAATGCAAAAATGGTCATTGGATTTATAAAATAATAACAGTTTAACTGTGTAATTAAAAATTGTGGTTGAAATTTCTATGTGACTTGTCAAAAATACTGAATATTTCATAAATAATTTAATTAATGATTAACATTCAACAATTTTATATATTGTTTATATTTACATACAATTTTGTTAAAAAATCTAGTTCAGAAAGATGCTTTTCTTTTAAAATAATTAATAACCCATAGACCTATTTTACGTGAGCCATATTATTTGACACCAAAGAAAAGACATAGTGGCTCCACTAATAAAAAATTCATTGTTTTAAATATTGTGATTTTGCATGATGTCACACTATAATAATTAATTCAAAATAATGTATTTTTATCAGTGATTCCATGGTGTCTTTACTGTGGTGACACAAAATGTGGTTCAAGTAATGGACCATACTGAATAATAGATAACCTAGTTTAGGAACTACACTTAATATTTTTTAATATCTTATACATGGTTATAACAGTATATACATTAGTACTTCATTAAGAAAAATTATTAATACTTAATAGTTATTATATTAAATTTGGTCATGGTTAATTCCAACCTCGGAAGTAAAGAAAAGTAGCAGCCACTGAGCTATCATGGCTCTGCAATTGAATATAAAATGTTTATGAGTAAAGAGTATTTAACATTTAAAATAAATAAAATATGTTTATTAAACAATACTCTACTGTTTTAATTTCTGAAAATATCAGTATAAATACTGATCTTTTTGATATTAAATAAAACATAAATACAGTACAGCGTCAATTATCCGCACTACAAAATTGTTGTACACATTTATTTTTAGTTTAGTTTAATTTAGTTTTATTGTTTGAAATAAAATGTGAGATTATTTTATTATCTACTACGGCTCACGAATGTATATTTAGCTGGTTCCTAAACTTGATCGAGTTCACAGTAGAGTTCTCGTTTGAATTAAAATGGGTTCCAAAAGAACACTACGTGTTAAATATTAAAACAAAAATCGCAATAATAGAAAAACTTGAAAAAGGAGAAAGTGGATCTTCTTTAACTCAATTTATAAATTAAAAAATAATCTATTATGGGTGATATGAAATGTAAAAAAGAGTAATGAAGTAATTAAAGAGAGTCATTCAACCGAACTTTTATTATTAAAAAGAATAAAGGATTTGGCAGCAAAAAAAAAGAAATTCAATGGAAGTTCAAAAAAAAATTGATTGTTATTTTAAATAAATATAAAAATATATGAATTTTGATTTTCTATTATTTATGTATAATATTGTATTTTAAAATTTAAAATTTCAATTAATTATACTATGTACTTATAAAAATACATATTCAATATTATATTATACGTTATGCATACAGTTCATTCGTTTTTAAATTTTATTATCCACACCTCTCTCGGTCCCAATTAGTGCGGATAATCTATGTTCTACTGTATATTATAAACATACAAAAAATTACAATTTATATTATACTTATATACTCTGAAGTATATTATAGCACGTAACATTTAAATTATTATAAGTAACCAATACATTTTCTTTCACATAAAGATAAAATTATACCAACATTTTTATTAGTTATCAAAATCGTCCACTTCTTGAACGTCCCGTGTACTTGGTATCCTCTCGAGTAGTTTTTCCTTGGCGTCTTCTTCTTTCTTTCTTTTCTAAAATCCATTCCCTACTTTTTTTTGTTAGTTTTGAAGCACGTCCTTTGATCATTTTTTCTCTACAATAATAAAAATATTAAAGTAAATATAATACAATTTTTAGATCCTACTCATATCAACTAACCTCTTTGATGTATAATTAATCTGTGAATTGTCAGTACCAAGTGCTGTAGGCATAGGCATAGCACCGCCAGTCATTAAAACAAGGAAATATTTCTTTGCTTTAGTGCTATCAGGAAAATCGACCAACAAACCCCCGAAAAATCCAGCTTTTCTTGCCTGTGCTACAACTAAATCAGTTTGATGAACATTTTCTGGATAAAATTGAAAAACTGCCCTTGCACTACGCCCCTAAAATCAATTCTTATATTTTAAATGTCCTTTTCAAATATGCAATTAATAATATTTTATATAATATGAGTTACAATTACCAAGCAAGCTAATAATGTTGAAAACAGAGTGTATAACCTTTTCGCAGGATTATGTGATGATTTATCTGCATTACATAACCATTGCAAAGTGCTTACACTATATGCACCATCAAATGTACCTGGCTGAAATGGAATACCATTGCCAATGTCAGCCAACAATAAATCACCTTCGACTTCTCTCTCTGTTGCTATTTCTAAAAAAAGAAAAAGTTGTTATGATAATCCATTAAATTTATCTTTGATTATTTATTTATCTGTCACTTAATTAACATAATAAATTTGTTTTTAAAAGACAAACATTATTATTATTTCTATAAGTCTAAAACAAGTATCTTATTTTAATATTTTAATTAGAAAATAACTTAATTAAGTCATAATAATTTTTTTTACAAATCAAGTCATTCAATTAAAAACACATACTTAACATGGATTCTGAAATATCCATTCCAAGCCAAATGTGACCAGATTCTTCAGATACACTGCCACTTAGACCAGAACCACAGCCTAAATCTAATAGCAAACAAGTTTCATCCTCTGGCAACATTAACAATTCCATACATCGTTGAGCCATTTCTAATTGAATATTAATCATACGAGAACTAAAAACATTGACAGTTATTAGTTTAAATTTAAATAAAAAAATATGTAAATAATTTTGAATTACTATTAAACACTTACTTTTGAGAATATTTTCGTGCTTCATCATCATTATAAAACTATATAACATCAACACATTAGATATTAATATTTTAGAACAGAAAATCAAAAAAAATTAAATGTTTTCAAATTGATATGTTTAATTAGGTACATTATTTAATATTGTATTTTAATTATACTACTAATATTTATAATACTTACAATCTCTGGAGGAGCTAAATGTTCAGGTCGCGACATTCTTAAAGTTTTCGGTTGCAATAAGAATAATAATTTGAAGTTTATGCTGTTTGGTACTTATCTTCTAAAAATCTAAATGAATCTAAAACATTAGATTTCACGAGGTCCTCATGGAATTGTTATCAAAATCACGTGTTCCATATCAATTTTTATCATAATTGATATCTCAAGCAATGATAGTACTATCATTATATATTATTTATAGTCAATGGTACTATCTATAGTTTGTTTTAAATCTTTTCAATTTTATTCACTTGCATCTGTTATTGTGTTACATACCTATATATTATATTTATTAGTTATTTGGCCACAAAATAAAGTTTTAACTATAACTAGACACTTTTGTCTCTTGTAAATTTAAAACTGTGGTATTGTGGGTTAAAATATACCTCTTTAACATTATATCAATATATCTATCTATTATAGTTTTTCTTTTCATATAGTAGCTCAATTAAAACTCAATATGTCATCAAGTGGTGTAAGTATAAATTAATATTTACGTTAAAAAGTTTCACTGAGTAAGAAATTAATATTAAACATTATTTAGAGACCGGAAGATCATCGTCGGAAATGGGACCGAGAAGAATACGAAAAGTTGGCTAGGAAAAGGCTAATGGATGATCTAGATGATGATCACTCCAAAGAATTATCTCCAGTTAAAAGAGAAATGCTTAAGCAACGAGATTATCGTGTAGACTTGGACTCTAAACTTGGAAAAAGTGTTGTAATTACTAAAGCTACCCCTTCATCGCAAAGCGGAGGGTAAAATACGGTTTTAATTATTTAGTTTCATTCAGTAAATATTTTTAAATCAAACTTTTTATTTGTTTCAGATATTATTGTAATGTTTGTGATTGTGTGGTTAAAGATTCCATTAATTTTTTGGATCATATAAATGGAAAAAAACGTAAGTCTTATTAATGCTAATGTTTCAGTGTTAATTTATTATAATTACTTGTTTAGTTTTAAATTAATGTAACCATGAGTGATTTTCAATATGTCATCTAGTAATACTAAATATATATTATCTATTGGTTGTTTAAATTAAGAGTATTTCTCAGCAGTGACCGATTTGGCCAGATAACATGCCCATATTCGGACCAGTTGTCACAGCATTATGACAGAATTAGAAATAAGTGTCTACTGTCACTACTGTCATCATGTTCAAAAACACCGCTGATACTGTAGCACCTTATTGTCACCTTCATAAAAATAAAAACAAAATATTGAAATATAATAAAACATAGTTATGATTAATTAATAAAAATAAGGTAATGAAAAATACCTTTTATATTCAATATTAAAATATACTCACCATAAAAAAAGATTAATGAACTATATCTAAATACTTAGCTTACTTTTAGATACTAAAATGTTTTAAATTGATTTTGAAAGTTTTTTGTGTTTATGAGAGAAACATGTCAATAATCAAGCAAATAAATTTTGTGTTGAAATTAAAAATCAAACATTTTTAAACTAGCACAACAGCATTAAAAACATAAGATTGTAAGAAATGTAAAATGTTCATTAATAATATTTTTGATGTTTCTACATCTAATATTATAAAATGAATTAAAATTCAATAGAGAATGATTATAATTGTTACACATTGACTGCCACATGGCCGCCAGCGACCCAAGTCTTGTCATTTATTGTAAAGCCAAATGGGTTGCCGGCGACCCAACTTACACTATTTCTATGATGCCACTTGGGTCGCCAGCTGCCAAATTCAACAAAAACTTATATGCATTATATTTTAACATGGCTTGGAGATAGAAAAATATAGTTTATGTATGGCACTATATTATAAGTTGAACTTACTTGGGTCGCCGGCGGCCATGTGGCAGTCAACATGTTAACAGAATATTTTAAAATAAATTTAATTCTATTGATTTCTATAACAAAAAATAATTATTTGATTTATGATAATGAAATAAATTTTATAATTTCAGATCAAAGAAATTTAGGCATGTCCATGAAAATTGAAAGATCATCATTGGATCAAGTAAAAAAACGATTTGAAAGCAATAAAAAAAAAATGGAAGAAAAAAAGAAAGATTATGATTTAGAACAGCGATTGAGAGAATTAAAAGAAGAAGTAATTAAATATTTATTATGCTTTAAGCTAAGATAAATAAACTATAATTTAATTATTATGAATATTATGATTATTTTAGGAAGAAAAACTAAAAGAATATAGAAAAGAAAAGAAGAAGGAGAAAAAAAGAAAACATGATGATTTAGATGATGAACCTCAACAAGATGAAATGGCTGCGTTAATGGGATTTTCTGGTTTTGGATCATCAAAAAAATAATTATGTTTGAGTAATAATACAAATTTGTATGAACACTTTATAATTAATCAATCGGTAATAATTAATTTGATTATAATACATTTAAGTATTTAACATTATTTTATTTTTTTTTTTACTACAAAATTCAGTTTTCAAGTAAACATTATGTTTAATTATAGGTTAATTTACAGTTAAACTATGAAAATATGCTAAATGCTCATCTGACTGTAAATACAAATTTATTTTTATTTTAATTTATAATATTTAACAGTAATATCTAAGTTTTTTATTATATACACAACAGAAAGGTATTCATATCATAAATATAAAAAATATATCCTTACAAGTTCTATTACGTATATTTTTATTTTACATTTAGATTAAAAACAATAAAACTGAATTTTAAGTTTTATAAATAATTAATTTTATTCTTTTTATGATCAAACAATTGTTGAATTATATTTATAGGTACTCTGAAAAAAAATAAATATACTATATAGTATATTTAATCTATGAATGTACCTACTAACATATTATAATTTTCATAAATAGACCTTTAATATTTGTTGAGATTGGAAGTATTAACATATTGGTCATTAAATAAATAATGGTTATGGTAAATTCTGGTTATGATCAGGCCACTCAAGTTGTAAAACAGAAACCGTTGTACTACTTTTATATAAATGGGCATATGACCATAGACGGGGATTGCCATAGTTTTAAATTGAATAATTTTATTTATTAATCATCTTATTCGTTTACTATCTATTTTAATTTTTCCTATTAAAATGTCACACATAAAATCAATGTCACGCAAAATGTTAGTTTTTAAATCTTTTAATATGAACTTACTTTTTCATTCTCGAAGAATTTTATTCGATTTTGTTCTCTTTACAGTTTCCCATTAACTATCAACTGGACTGTAATAGCTGTGACCAAGAATTACTTCGGTACATTAAGGTGCAAACTATGTCCAGCGTGACGTCCAAATTTATTTCATGTACTTTTTTATTTATCAAATAAAAAAAACTAAAAACAAAACATCCATAGGGCATTGACTAATGTTATTTTGATAATGCATTAAGCTGTATTAATTTAGGGTTTTAAAATAGGTACCTATTGATTTTAGTTAAAACTTAAGTATAATATAACTAAAGAATTTTATTATAATTTAATCTGCTCTGTACATTTTTAAAATTTCCAATCATACCATCTTAGAAAAACATATTAATGTAATATAATAACTAGTACATTGGAATCATTGGTTTTAGCATTCTTAGTTTATTTTTTGTTTTAAATTACATTATTCTACCTATCTGAATACTATAGCCAGTGTACATTAAAAAGGTACTACCAAAAACATAACATCTGTTGGAATCTACAGAAATTTTAGGTATTATCTTCAATACAATCAATTATTAATGTTTACATTATTTGAATTATTCAATACTAACTGAGTGAAAATTAAATATAGATTCTTAAAGACTTTTTTTTGTAAAGAAAAAAGAAAAATTATGACAGTGCATCTAAATATGAGATGATAATGCTAATGAGATATTCTGGTACTAGATCGTAAAATAAAATAATGACAATAATAATTTGGATAAATAATTATTTTTAAGTGGTAATACAAAGGTACATAAAAGATAAGTCAATAATCAATAATAATAAATAACTATAAAACATTAAAATTTTTAATTAATTCTTAGATTCCTAAAACTGCATGGATATTCATACTAAACAGCAAATGCCCGCATATCTGTAAATATGAAATAAAACAAAGTAATTAATTATCAAATATACATCTACATCATGTTTAGTTAATTCTATACAGAACAATATGTTCAAGGTAATAAATTATTATTCCTTTGTTACTTTAACAATAAAATAAAGCATCTATTTATTAAAATTAATATTGATTTACTATTGTAAAATAATGAATATTTCTGATCTAAAAATAGTAATAATAAAAATTTTTAATTGTTTGATATGATACTTATGAGTTATTACATTTTAAGTGTTGACTAATTGAGTCATAATCACAATAATTTATCTCCTTTAACTCAAGCTTTTAACTTATGCCTATAGTTGTTTATAAAATAATAATTAATGAATAACTAATAGATTAACACATAAATAAAGTTTTAAACCTATACTTACATATTTTCTATTGGACAAAACAGAGGAATGTAATCATTTATTGAATTCAAGATTGAATCCACAAGACAGTCTTTTAAATGTTTACAATTGCCAAGCACATTTTCAGGTGTAGTACAATTTTGATATGTTTGACCACTCTAAAAATATTAACCCGTTAACATCTATAAAATAATTTATGATTCAAAAGTATCTATTTCATGCACTTATGACTTACGGTATTCAGTAACACTTGGTAGGGTGTATTAGTTTCATTCAATGTGATAGACGGTTGAGTTTCATTTGATATATTCAACCATGTTAAATCACTAATATCAAATAACAATTGAGAATTTGATTTATCTGATTTCTGTGTGGGAGAATCTACTTCAGAAATTGGTGATGTAGTCGACAAATCTACAATTTCAGAGGCAGAAATGTCTGCATCTACTGGAGAATTTAAATAAAGGGGCCGCTTTGCTGTAAAGTGTGCAGAATAGCCATAATTTGCTATTTAAAAAAAAGTTATAATTATTTTATTTTAGATACAATATTTCAAGGATATATGGAATTACACATTACTTGTGGAAGATAGTTATAATTTACCTTTTAATGATATTGGTGGTGATATTCCTGGCAACAAAAATCCGTGTGGAGCTGAATTAGGTCCTTAAATAGTAAATATCAAGCATTAATATAATTATAAACTACATTCAGTTTCTTAATGGAATATTATTCTTGAACTTACCTATTTGATATCCTAATTGATATACTGCATTGCTAGCCATTAAAGGTCCTAAAACAAATGTATAAACATGAAATTTATAATAATTAATTTGATAAAATATTGAATAATTTTCTATGAATTAATTTTAATGATAATAATGTTAGCGGTATATACCAATATTATATCTTTCGCCTAATGGTTTGATTTTCTCTGGGCCTGTAGATGTTGTCGTATCATTAGGCTTAACGACAACTAGAGATGTAAGTGGAGTAACAAATGAGTACTGCAAACAAAATGTATATTAATTATACATATAAATATAAATAGCTCAGATGAAACTTTAAAGCTTACTTGTAATGCTAACTCAAGTGCTTTAGCTTTTTCCGGGGAATCTTCATTTTTGTTCAATTCATACTTATCCATTAGCTGTTGTATGTTCAAATAAGCCCATAATTTTTCTAAATGACCTATAATCAGAATATTAAATATAATACAAGGTTTTTTAAAACACATAAATATAACGCTAGTTGCAAATAGATAAATCATCAAGTTAATTACCGACTCGTCTTTTTTCTGTAACGACGGGAGGAATGATGGGAAAATCAAAGCATGTCACAATGGTGGGTTCTATAAAATCTCCTTCTGTCGAATCAGCGTTTAAAGTGCTGTTAAACTCTGAATTTGGATTCTTCAACTTTCCTGCTACTATTAACTCTGTACCTCTGAACAACAAGTTAAATGATTTCTTCGTAACAGTGACATTGTCCACCTGTATAGGATTAAAATGTACAGAGAAGTTACGTACAATAAAATGGAAAACATATAATATGAATATTAATTTACCTGAGTGTCGATGTATTTAAATGTGACGTTAGACAAAATGGGAGACGATATTTCTTTGTAAAAATTACGAAGTTGTAATGATGCATCCGAAGCTTCATAAATTACTCTTGCAAAACCGGTGTTGTTCAACGAAAGTTTTTTAAGAAAATCGATATCCGCTCCTTCGCCAAAACCTAAACTGAATATTGGGTACCTGACCAACACACAAAAAGAACAGTTATTAATTTGGGAAAAAAAACCGGGATACGCTCAACCTCAATAACATCTGTACCTGGATTACAACTTAATAATAAATTTGAGAAACTAACAAAGACAATACAAAGAAAGTAAAATAACAATAACCATAAAAAAATCATTATACTGAGCTTTACTTAATTATTATTATTATGTAACTAAACGCATGATCGAGTATACTAATGATAATAATTTCAATGTTTGTGAATGTGTGTTCATTCAATTCAGATAATTTCACTTGTTTCTTTGAAGAACAGTGTGAAAGTAAGAAAATAACTTATATTTTTAGAAAATGTAAACACTTTTCAAGTCGTAAAAAATTAGTTTTTTAACATTTTTTTTTTTTTTGATACAATTTATCAAACTTTAAAAAATATAAAAGCATCGAATAATAGGTACTACTTTTTTATCATGTTATATCGAAATTTGTTAAACACTGTATAATGCCACAAAAATATGATTACTATAATTGTAGTATGTGTTGTAGTAGTTTTAAATGTTTTAATTAATTAAGACTTAGTAGATGTTTTTGTGTGTCCGATTGCTATTCCCAAAGTATTAAAAATAGAAATTATTCAACCCATTTCTGTAGATAGTAATTATTTTTTAATAAATAATTTATTAAACAATTCATTAAACGCATTTGTTTTTTAAAAAAAACCGTGAACAAGTTTCTTTGAAAAAATAACGAATTTAATCGCGAACAAGTACATTTTTTAGGTGAACTTTTCAAACACTGAATAATT
Organism: Drepanosiphum platanoidis; assembly: GCA_948098885.1. Classification (NCBI taxonomy): domain Eukaryota; kingdom Metazoa; phylum Arthropoda; class Insecta; order Hemiptera; family Aphididae; genus Drepanosiphum; species Drepanosiphum platanoidis. Next base: position 4,358,069 of record OX402537.1, on the reverse strand, counting down.
TACAACTCACTTTTCTTCGTTCGTATTTGATACATATCTGATCAATTCTTGTGGCTCGGTAATTCCAGCAGTTGGTTCTCCGTCTGTCAAAAATACAATTATCGGTTTTGGCGTGTTGGAACCGTCTTTGAAACGAGTTTCACCCAATTTGGCTATGGCATGCGCTTTGCTTAAAGCATCTTCCATGTTTGTACCTTAAAATTTAAATAATATTATAAAATATATTATAATTTAATGTTTTTGTATATCTATAAATGCATTTCGTTATTATTAAATTCCAATGTCGTTGTCTTACTGCTTTCTGATGATAGATCCTGAATGAATGTCTTAGCGTATTTAATGTTTTGTTCAGTTGCCGGAAAGACAAATCGATTTTCTCCCAATGCATCTAAACTAATGTTGTTAGTTTTCGAACTACCACTAGTTTCATCCCATCGAGTCGATGTCTCTTGGGTTGCGTTGATTGTCCAAACCTGTTATACAGATGTACAATAATCATAACCGCAAAATTATGAACTTGCAGCTTGTTTAATATTGCGTGCTTACTTGAGCAAAATCAGAGAAAAGAATCAACGTGAAAAAATCGTCGGAATGAATTTCAGATAAAATTTGACTCATGGCATCTTTCACTTGCGGTAATTTCTGTCCAACCATGGAACCACTAACATCGAGTACAAAAATTACATGAGTCCTAAGTGGCTTCAAATCTGTTGGTGCGAAGAAATGTACAAAATATCCATCATCAATCTGAAAAACAATTAAATCAAATAAAAAATGTAAAACAAAATAAATAGTGTTTAGTGGTTAATACTCATAAAATAATAACATAATATTATTAAATATATAAAAATTAATTTTTATACCTGATGATGAATTTTATTCGAAAACCGGTCATAAATTATATGCACTTTTTTAAATTATTATAATACTAGAGGCAAGTCCTATTTTTTTTTATTTACTTTTTTATTTATTATTATTAAAAATATTTTTTTCTTTCACGTTTAAATAGAAAATTGGATGAATTGAATAGAAATATTTTTTAAATTGTATTCAAATAATTTTACACTATATATATATATATATTGGTACAATAGTGGGAAGAAAATTTAAATAGAAATTTTAAAAAGGAAAACGTTTAAAATGTATATAGTCAAAATAATTGGCTAAAAAGTCAGTAGATTCCAAAGAGCACTAAAGCCTGCAAATCAATAAAACAACAGTCAATCAAAGTGAAAATAAAGGGCTATTTAAGCAATTTGATATTTAATGTAAATTGTAAATCAGATATTTTAAGATAATATAGTATTGAACAAATTAAGCAGAACAACTGTGTTTATATATTATACCGAAAAAAAAATATATAGGTATTTTACATACAATAAATTTAATAGACTAACATGAACATTTCTTCATATCAGAATATAAGTAACATACTAATATAATTATAGTGCTATAGTGTTAACGATTAAACAGATATTTTATGCTATTGATTCATTGTTTAACCTATAATTTAATCAATGAATATATGAAATAACTTACAAGAACTTGATTTGGTGTGGATTTGTGATCTACATCATATTGAACGATAAATTGACCCTTGACACCACGTTCTGTAAATGTTAGCTGCTCTTTTAAAGTTGGGCTCCACGTTATTCTTGCTTTATTGCCTGATTCACGGGATATTTGTGCCAATTTATTTTCTAAAATATAAATAAGTCATAAAAATAATTTATGTATATAAATATAAATACATATATACGTATTAAATTATCTACTTATGAAAATAAATAAAAATGATATTACACAGAATTTTATGAAATAACGAGAAAAAATAAGAAATATCTTTTATCGTTTAAATAATTTCAAATAATTGTAGTTAATATTTGTTATTCATGTATGGCAAAAAGAAAAACTTCTCTATCATTATCGTTGACCTACTGAACTATGTTATTGTTAAAATACTATACATCATATTATATCTATATCAAATAATAATATATATTTATATATTCGTACTACTAGTTGTCGTTTCAATTTCATTTACTGTTTTTATGTCGGGTACTTCCAAAGTTGTAATGTTGGAAGATTCCTCGATGTCTACTATAACTTGCAAATTCTTTACAACCTATAATTACACGAATAAAAGGAGTTTTATTAATTATATGCATAATTAATTATTGGCAGTATGTCAGTATTATATAATTTATATATTTACCTGGCCAGGTTGTACGTTTATAACGTTCTCATAAATTCCCAATTTCCTTGTTAATAATTGTTCATATGTGAGATTAAATGTCACTTTGCTCTCTGCTTCTACATTTACAGAAACTGTAAATTTATTTGAATCTCTTGCACTGGGTAAAACAATTGGCATATATTAATTATTAAATATCAAAATTGATTTTATAATCTTATTTTACTACACTTACTTTTGTTCTACATGAGCAGCTGTCTGGCCTGAATTAACAGCAGCAATATATTCTTCTTTAGCTTCTTTCTTTTCTTTTACATAAGCTTCATATACTTTTTCATTAATCTCCCTAAAACAACATATTGATTTTATCTCAAGAACCGGAAAACATTAGAATTTAATAGTTTATGTAGTCTTACATTAAAAATTTGGAAACAAATGCAGATTCTGGTAGAGTAACATAGAATTGTACTTCATGGGAAGTGTTGCCCTTGTTAGCCACGCGACTCGATACAATAGTCTGGGCATATCTGTATTTGATTTTCGAATGTATGATGAAACTGTAAATATCTTCATTTTTAACTTGAACCTAAAATGAATGAATAATCAATTTTATTATAGCCTATAGGTATGTTAAGCCCAAATAAATACATTTACATCATTTAGATGTTTAAAAAATTGCATAAAGTTACATAATGTCAGTACCTAATGCAATATATTAACATAATATGTAATAAAATTGTAAATAAAATTAATAATTTAATATTTTCCTCAAAAGATATTTTTGTATCAGTGATAATTGATATTATGTAGATAATATGTGGTCTTGAATTCAAATTTATACTTAAACGGATTAAATAGGTTTTTTAAATTAGTTTCCACTCAGCGCAGTCTGTAATTCTGTACAGGACACTAGGTCAGTAACAACTAAATACTAAATATGTAATTTTATAATTTAAAATTTCAGATAATAAATTAAATTTTAAATTATTTCATCTAACATATAAAAAACAAAACGGCAATAGATATAAAATAATTTTGCACAATGTGTTATCTTATTATAATAGTTTATTTTATTATTCGAGTTCCCCGGTATGAATAAAATCTATGAGGTAATCTGCTAATATCTATGTTTTTAAAATTAATATAATTTTATGAGTATAATTTTTCTGGTATCATTATTAAATTTAAAAACAGGAATTAGTTGAAATTTTTAACCACGTCATTATAAAAAAAAGAAAAAACATTTTTATATTCATATACTTAAACAGTTCAATTTATTTTTATAACAAACCTTCATAAAAATTAAATAAAAACTAAAATTGATGACCGCTAATATAATTGGGTAAATTAGCTGAAATTGTAATTTTATGGTTTCTTTCAGATCCTCACTGCTTAGCAATTCTACTTATAGCTTATAAACCATGTATAAAACTACAATTTTAACTCCCATTATTTATATACTACCTATTTAGTATACTATTTTCCTTATAGTAATTATCTTATGATTTGAGACTTGAGTACAAGCTACATGTATATTTTTAATATACGAGTATATATTATAAAATATTATACGTAGGGAAACGGATATAGAGAATCAGAAAAACAAGTAAAATTGATGAAAATTGTATTTTGTCTTGAATTATGAATGTACTTGGGGTGTATTGAGGAATGGAATAATCAATTTTAGATATCAGTGGGTCATCCAAAGGCGCTATTTAAATTTTTAAATAGAGGTTCCGATATTGAAACAGTGTATCTTTGTTTTTTAATTGTCAGATCACTTTTTATTTATCATTGTAAATATGTGTGGTTTAATTTAGCCGTATATTATATATATATATATATATATAAAATAGCTGAATTAACCGGCTTCGCCAGAGTTATCTTATATTTTTTTTAATATACATACTATACTATATGTATGAAATTGTTAAAATAAAATGATTAGGTATCATTTTCTCATCTGTTAGTCTTAGTCATATAAAAAAAAAAATCAATACATTCATCAGTACGTTTATAAATCGTATAGTATGCCCGGAAAAAACACACACACAGATAAAATATGGGTGTCAAATATACATCCTGCCACCCTTCAAATGGTCCCCAGCTCCATCCTTCTACTTGGATATGAAAAATTAAAATTAAACTTACACATTAAAAGTATCTTAATAAATGAAACCAACATAGCACAACATTATCTATGGACATAACAAAAAAATAAAATTAAAATGTGCGTACCAACATTATGTAATATTATTGAAAAATGTAAAAAGACACATAAAGAATATATAGGTACTTAATTGAAATAATAACTTAAATTTGATATAAATTTTAATTAAATCAAGTTACTATACATTCTATCATTAAATATTTAATTATTTTATATATTTAAATACATTTTAGTATTTATTCTAGATTCTTACATATTGCATATACAAAATACAAACCAACCTATGTTTAGGAATATAATATAATATTTTACTTGATTAGACAGCAGTTTTAAATAAAACATTTTGAATAAGTGTTAGGGTCTTTTTCTTTTTTACTTTTAAACAAATAAGTTGATGATAGTTTTGACTTTTATTGTTATACCTAATGCAAAAACTAAACAGGAAATAAAATCAATAGTATTCTCGGATCATACATAGAAAAACTGAAACCAAGAAAAACATTATTATGTATTAATAATGCTCAGATAATATAGGTCACGCGCACACTCTGCTTTAAGTTCACTACTTATATATTATAGATATATTTTATACTGCATTTTTTTTTTATATTCAATTGTAATGATTTTATATTTGCTGCAACGAGACAGTGCAAACTTATACATCGTGATTATATTTATAGTGGGAATGAGGATTAAACAGTTAAAATTATTTAATATACATTACATGATTTTTTCGATAATTTTGAGGTTGAACATAGCAACTGTTATATCGTTATTGTATTCGTACTTCGTAACACTGCAAGGACACAAATCTACGGGCCTACACGTGAATTATCATTATACTTTGTTATATTTTTGTTTTTGTAATTGGTCTTATCAAAGCACATCATTAAAATTATAATACATACGTAGGTAAAACACACATCCGCAAACACCGCACACGTGCATAAATTAGATACTAGGAATCTTTCATTTGCATCCTTTCTATTGTGTACGGGAATCGCGCGTCAAATTCCACATATTTTAACGCACAACGCATGCATTGTATACTACACGTCTTAATAAATTATAACCTGATGTGAATACGCTACGGCCACTGTTGAACATGTTTTATCACTTTTATCGAAATCATTTGTATTATTATTGACTTGAACAAAAAAGAAGTAAAAGTCTAATCATCCAACATTACGTCGAATAGGTAACGTGGATATAGCTCAATAAATTACTTTTCTGATATTACTTTTCAATAGTATTCGAGTAGGAATATTTATTTTAAATTTATATTATTGGGTATATATTATATAGTTGGTATTAAGTACGATTAATATACTTGGTTACGTTTTGGTGATAACATACAGTCCGATAACCCGATTATTTATATACAAAACCGGCCAGTTAATGAATCATTAATATAATGATAAAAGTGTAAATAATTATAATATACAATAGATAGACACACCAGGGTTTGTACGAAAATAATAGTATTGGAAAATTTGGCACCCAACTCGTATTTAAAGTATATTCGTAACAATAATCTGTCGAATTTGAATAAATCTGGAATACACCCACTTGTGACATAACATCGCTACAATCGTTCGAGTACTGATTACCGAGTAGTGAGTACTGCAGGATACCACGGTATCGTTGAAAACGGTTGCACACCCCCGCGTAAATCGTTTTTGACATTCCTCTAGTATTCATCAGCTTTAGGTCATAATAACGTCCAGCACAAGCGTAATGCTAGGCTTTTACATAATATTATTATTTATTTTAAGTAAATACTTTATAAAACGTTACCTTATTTTTCTATTGATGTATCGTCGAGGCGACATATTGACGAACCTTGAAATCTTCAGGCCACGCGTAGAAGATATAAAACTTTAATCGACTCGGATACGATGACATTCTTGTCAGTTCGTTATTTATTTTACATGTATTACATTTCGAACGACTACGTATTATTGACTGCGGAAAATCATTATGCGAATTTGTAATAATATCTTATCAGATAAAAAGTGACAACATGGTACGCGCGAACGCGATATTATCATACCGTACTTATCTTGACGCATTCGTCGAAATTCGTGATTATTATTATGCACGTGTTGGGCGAATTGTAGTTCGTTAACCGTCCGATTCACTTCGTATTTAATGTCACAGTTGTCACATTAGAAGGGGCAAAATAAGTTTTTTGATACGGTCAATATTGACGAATCGTCGGGTCGAATTCAAACATTGTTAGGTGGGAAAAAATTTGAGAAAAATGGTATACATGCCAACACGGTTGTACTATAATATGCGAACATGTCAAGTAGACTCTGGTTATCGATTATTATAAACGAATAGTCTTTAAAGGTTAACACACCAAATACATCTATAAGTTTATTTTATAATAATCAAAACCTATGGTTTTATATACAACTAACCAGGGGTGTACCCCTATTTTTTTCGCCTGAAGTCCTATATGAAATTGGTATATACATCTGCAGAAGATAACGGTCATTAATCTAAAAAGATAAATGTGTCAATACGTTGTATTCTATGTGTTGGTATATGAACTATGAAAGCGAAAGAAAAAAATAAAAAAACTGTTGGCTCATAAATCAAAGACGAAGGTAGACACTGTAGACACCCCTCGACAATTAAAAAGTTTTCGTAATAAATCTTAATTTTTATCGAATATTCCCATCGCACGTCCATATGATACAACAGGAGTGCCACCGAGTAAAATAAATAATACTTATCTCCGATGTAAACGGGGAAAAATGTCATATTGATATCTCCTTAAATTATATACCACAATAATTAAAACACTAACCCTGAGACTAAGTGATGTTTAAGTACAATATTAAAAATAATCATATAAACAAAGAATGCACTTCGAATATATCAAATGTTTTTGTTTAAAAATAATTATAATTCTTTTCATAGCCAATAAGTAAATTCTCGTTGGAATATTGCAACACTATACATAAATTGTTATTACTATTAATACTAAGGATGAGTAGTGTATACAATTTAAACATACAACATAATTAATCAAATGGTATTAAACAAGTGAATATATTGGTGTACTCGTATATTATAATGTATACTGTATATGTAAAAAAAACTGTATATATACATAAAAAAAACATTTATCATTCCTGGAATTTTGTTAATCCTATCCAATATAATGTATGCATATGTAATTATTTCTAGTAGACCTTCTTTATGAGATTTCGAAATAAAAAAAAATAAGTGAAATAATGTAGTGAGAAATAATGTAATACGTCAGGCGTCTTAGTTATATTATAATCAGTATTTTGTTGAATAGTTTTTATTTGACAAATCGATAAATTTTGTTTACAAGGAAGACCTGTTGTTCATGATTAAAATCTAATTAGACGACACCACTCTTCGTGTGTTTCAAAGGTTATAACAGTCATTATATATTATAAATATTTATTGCAAAGTGCTCTCCCTACTTTAATGGTCTTAACAATGAAAAACAAAAAAAAAAATGATAAAAATACAGGTATTTAATTTTATACTTATATTCGTTATTTAAATGTCATTTATTGTATATATAATATATATACATATATTTAAATAAATAACTATTATATAATACATACAATTTTTAAATAATTTAAAAAGAGGATTTCAAGTTTATATTACCTATCTCCATTATTTTTATAACATTTACTTCCGAGTTCCGATAATATTGAATAATTTAATGAACAATTTAAAGTCGGGACATATTTTTAATTTATAAACTTTACTACATATTATTTTGTATAATTTATTAATTTCATAATTCACATAATTCTATCCTACTATCCACTATACCCACTCACATTTTCAGCATTTACTTTCAATTTTCTAATGGAAATTTCTAATTTTAATCTTTTGCAAGTTAAAAGTTAATAGGCTGTTAAACAAAATAGAATGTATTATTTTACGATATTTAAGAAAATATATAGAATAAACATGGATAAGTTCTCAAAAAAATCGACCGATAATTGTTAAAAAAATAGTCAATGGAATCCATATTATACTTTGAATTTGTGAGCAATTGATTACCTAGTTTATTTTGTTACTTGTTTACCTACGTTTCAATGTCTATCGATAATATGTCCGATCAAACATCAAAACGTGAATTCTAATTTGAATAAACAATGGAACATCTATACGAATAATATTATGGCTATACATCGCAATTAGAATGTATAATATTCAATATTTAAAGCAAACACTGATGGTAATATAATGTCACTAATAAATAATCAAATTAGAAAAATATTTACTTGTTCTAAATTTCATTTTTATACATAACATTTATTATTAAATAATTATAATATTGTTTTTTGGAAAGTGAAACTTTAGATAAATTAAAAATACAAAGATTGCAAAATCCATCAGCAAAACATGAAACATATTAATTAATATCTTATACACTTTTACTTGCCTACCTATATAGCAAAAACATGTATTAAACAATAAAATAATTTTATTTCGACTATATCCATTGTATTCATGGTTATTTTTTAAACCGATCCCCGCATCTCGACATCTCGTAATCTTTCGATACAAATTAAAAATTAGTTGAATTATTTTAAAAACAGTTTATCAGATTTACCTTGAACCGTTTTCGTTTCCGGACAGGTGTTAATAATAAAAACGCAAAATTTGATTTTCATAAGAATTGAGCTCGTCGAAGTGTGTAATGTGCACATTATGATATGAGAATAAATTAAAACGTATAATATGAATTTGTGTATGGCCATGAAAATGTATGCGTATTGCGTACATCTATAAATTGTGTTTTATCGAAATTTTTCACTGTACATTTTACCGCGTTCCGCCAGATTTCAAAATGTCCCTAATTCCAGTATTCTGTCCACGAAATCCTAAAATGCACAGACCGATAAAACGAAAACGACCAAAATGGCGATCATAAAAAAAAAAAATTAGTCCGCATTTGTTGTTTAGCAGCAATTCTGGTTTGAATTAAGGAATTTGGGTTTTAATAATTTTGTATGATATACGGTTATTTTCTTTTATTTATTATACAACTTCAATTTAGGTACTAAATAGAAAATTTTATTAACCTACCAATAGTATTAACCTAATCTATTATTAAAATTACTTATAAAATGTAATTCTATTTTAATCTACTTTTGAAATTGGTAGGAGTAAGGTTATACAAACGCGTATCTACTTAAACATAAGCTTTAGTTAATAATTGAAGCTCCCTTCTAAAACTTAATCTTATCTATGCCAATGACCAGGTCACACATACTTTTAAAAATGAACCTTAAATTAGGTAAGTTCCGTTTGTAAAGATAACGTGACTCCAAGCCCGCATTAAGATTTTCACAAATATGAAATAAAAGTTGTTCACAAAGATATTTTAAGCTTCTGTTGAAGCGAAATTTAGAATCATTTTGTTTAGATTTACTACCTGTAAATGTAATTTTCTAACTCAGTTTATTTTGAATTTTTATTTCATTTTTGAAAACGCTCTTTTGGCAAAACAGCTCGTACTCGAAATAGGCATTGTATAAACCGGGAAACACGTCAATTAAAGACTTATCGATGTTCGTCAAACCATTTCCAATCAATATGTAAAATTAAATAAATAATAATTACAATATTACAGCTGTACGGGGGAAAATCAGAGACTCCGAAAAAAATCTTTTAACCCCCTTGGCACAGGCACCTGTCATCTGCCACCCTGTTGGCCGGCAATGGGTGTGGCGAATAGGCGATGCGACGTGACAGACAAATATATGGGGGGTGACAGTGGCGAGTTTATAAAAATACGATTAAGATAGAAGAAAAACGTAACGAACCGGCGGCTTCGGGGACGACGGCAAACTGACGTCGAAGGCGGGCGGTCCGCCGGCCGCATTGGTGGCGTCCGGGTGGTCGGCGATGTCATCTAGGGTGCTCGCGGTGACGGCGACAACGGTGGTGGAGCCCGCGGTGGTGATGGTGGCGTCGGTGACGGTGGTGGCGGAGGCGGCAGCGGCGGCGGTGGAAGCGGCGGTGGCGGCGTCAACGTCGACGGCCGCGGTGGTGGCGTCAACGTCGATGGCCGCGGAGCCGGACAGGTCCACGGCGAACGCCTGCAACAGTAACAACAGGAGAGCGGCGGCGGCGCGCGCTCGCGACGCTGACGACGACGGCGACATGTTGCTGCGTCGGACGTGAAACTTCGAATGCACCGGGCGGACGCCGGTGGTCGAGTCGACCGAGGTTGCGGCGGCGGTGGCGGCGGCGGCGGCGGCAGGGGTGACGGGGACGACGGGGACGGCAGACGAAACGACTTGCACTATAAACGTTTTCCACTACATATTATTATTATAATAGGTACCAATATTGCAACGGTCTACGTTACTACTACTATAATGCTAATACTACTGCTTTATAATATTGTGTTATATCGTACACGAATACACCGCGCGGTGACGGCGTGATTTTACTCGCCGTCGGCTATCGTCGTCGAATTTCGAAACACCGTATTATTATTATTATTATTATTATTATTAATACGCGTCGTACTTACACGTACGTATTATAATAATATTATAGTACGCCTACTACGTACACCGATTGTTATTATTACAACAACACGTACCTACGTTGCACGCGCAGCGGTCACAATTCGTACGTGACGGGCCGCGCGCGAGAAGAGCGACCAGCGGTGTACTCTACACGTACGTCATACCTATACGGGGCGATTCGTTTAACGCGCTCGCGACTGCGGCCCGTTAATTCGCGGACCGCGCGGAAAAGGGCGTTTATACGGGTAAAGCGTATGATATATCGCTCGGCGTCTACCATACGTACAACAACACGCGTTGCGCTTATTGCGACGGATCTACGCCCTTTGGATTTGGCCGAACGTCGTCTTCGTATTGTTTCGGACCGCGCGCCAACGGTCGACGACGCGTCGTTTGTCGAAACGTCTACGCGTGTGCGCGAGCGAAAAGAGGGGACGAAACCGATGTGTACAGGTAAGACCGTAATGATATTTTAATAATTTATGAGCGATATAATCCTCTAACGAGCTGATGAAAACCGGTTCCGGGTGGGTTTTCCGTTTACGTCGTTATAATACGCGCGAACGTTCGGTTTTCGCCCGCGGGGATACGGGGAGACGGTTAGGATGGAAATCGCGCGCGCGATGCATCGCGGAGTTTCAAACGCGCGGGCTTTTTTCTCCTTATTTTCTCTCTCTCTCTGCCTCATCTGTTACGTCGACATTGACCTCTCCTCCCACCGACCAGCGTTTACGGCTTGCGCGCGTGGCGCGTGTTATCGTTTCCCGATTTTTTTTTCGCCTTCACTCTCTTTATCGGCCCTATTTGAAGCCATCGTCTTATCCAATTCTGCGAACGGTACACTGCAAAAAGTTCCACAACAACACTGTATTGACGTAAATTACTATGAATCATGCGTACAGCGTTAATTCTAAGATAGTAACAACATTATTCAGAAAGTGTTCAACCGTTTGACGTAGTGAAGTCCGGGGTTTTACCACATGCCGTCGATCGTCCGGCTTACCGTGACTTCAAATTTGTGGGTTTTGGCAAGCCACGCGCGCGCACGGCGGAAATCTACGTCACTATTTGAGATGATAATTTCATGGTCTCAAGTTTTCCGTGCGCGCCATACCACGGACTATAGTGCGTTGAGATCGGCCGAATGATCAGAATTTGTTCATCTCGGTCCGACCAGATGATGAGATATCGACTGAATAGGACTTGTTTATTAGTATATATCTTATATATATTATAAGATCCGAATGTTGATTATTTTCCATTCATTCCACAACAAAATTTATTTTTACATAGCGAATATATACATTATCTTATAAAATAAAATCAACTGTACTAAATTATTTAATGAATTTTTATAATTTTCCGATGATAGGCGTCCAAGTCTCCGAATTTTATCTTTTAAAAGCCCGGTCTGACCTGAGCCCGATAAATATTTTTCAGGTCCGGGCCGGACCACACAGAGAGAGATCTACGTATTATAAACCATAATTATTGCAGGACATGTCAATTATCGGCATAATATCTAACCAAATTATTTTAAATCTTTATGATTTAATTTGTGACAAAAAACTTCAACTTCCTAAACATAAAACATACGAATAGGTGTAAACTGAGGGGAGAGAAAGCGATTGCCTTCCTATAGAAATTTAAGAGATAAATTAAAGTTATTGAAAAAAAAATTATTAGTATTTTATTGTAGGTCAAAGTTCAATTGTATTCAGGAAAATATAGTGTTATAAACTTTTAACTATAGGGCACAAATTTTAATTAATTAAAAAATTCCTTAATTTAAAAAAGAAAAGGTGTATTATGGCCTCAGAAACAAAAAAAAAAATTTTTTTTATTCTATGACAAAATAAGAATCGAATTTTGGGCTTATATCTGAATCCACTCAAGTTTACAACTGAGGCGTCCATGACAGTTGGTTTCATAATGACAATGTAATGTAGTTGTTTAACGTTCTTAAAACCAACGAAATCGATTAGTTAATTGAAAAATTATGGAGCACATCTACCAACGAACAAATTTACAAAATATTTCAGACGAGTCAAATTAAACTGAAATTACAAAAACTGATTAAAGAAAGCCGACAATTCTCGTCCGAATCGATTTCATCTTATTCTCTCTACTTTCGAGACTGTCATTGTATTGTCAGGTTGTAGGCGGTGTAATAACAACAACCGGATTCATTTTGTTTATTTGATTAAACTTTGAACACTGCTGCATCTTTATGTCATCATCAGAGACAACGCGGTAATTATTTCCTAATCTTTGAATTTTCCAACAAAGAAAAACATTTGAAGTCTTTAGGGGACTTTTAACACCCCTTAAATTTCTGCTAATGTGATATATGGGTACTAGAATGATAAATCTAATATTTATTTATTTTAAAAAATACAAATTTTACCTTTAATCGTTTTTTTTCACGAATAAAATGTTGCAGGCGTCTGAATTCACACTTCACAGCCCACTTGGCCTCGCTCAAATCCGGAAACGTGGATTACGTCGAACGTCCATTAATGTAAATTTTCAGTACTCATAAACACCGTTATCCGTCGCTGTAAATTGATGAGTACAAATTGTAAGTAGCGACCGCCGTCGTTATTGAAAACATTCAATGTCGTCATCGTAATCCATTAATAAAATTACACTGAAGTGAGTGGCTCTGAATCAAATTATTCACCACAGACAATTTACTCGTGAAATTTTATGATGGTATAATATTAGGTATACCATATTATTATTCTATTATATTTTACAAATTAACACGAAAAAAAATTCAATTAACTGTTTTGTTATTTTAACCTGTCGGACGAAGGTAAAATGAAATAATACTTTTAGGTACCGTGAATGATAAAAAAAATTGCAATTACCACGATTCACGAGTGCAGCAATTTTATCGCAACATTGTGATCGTTACAGCAAAGTCCATTTTTCTATTGAATTTGTCCAACGTGGTAACACGATAAAAATGTATTTTTAATAAATAAATTCCTTAATTAATTAAAAATTCTAAAATTGAGCGTTAATTTATTTTCACCAAATTTCATGACATCGAAACACCACTGTAATTAAAATAATTTTTATTTAAAATCTAATCACAACATCCACTGCGTTGGTGGTGAACTACTACTGTACGTCCTCTGCACAGTCGCTTGTATGTGATACTCAATTGTCATTTGTTCGTTAAATATAAATGCGAGCTGCAGCAACGATGCGCTAACGGTAGAATAAAAACGAACGAGATTTCCAAACGATGACCATTGTGAATCGTGTTAAAGGTCGTTAAATACGTTTTATACAATTTATCATCAAGTCAATTCAAAGCGGAATTAGGGACAATGATAAATGTTCGTGTTCATGAACCACAAGTTACAGCGTAGTAAATACTTAAATTTTTTTTTTTTGGTTAACAATTTGAACGCCTCTAGAATGAACGACTCTATATTGTTAACTGCTATTATGATTTATAGTCGATTTTAATTTTTTTCCCTAAACAACGATTAATATTCTAAATATATATATACAAAATTCATCATTTGTAAGCGGTCTTATACTGAAAATGAAGATTATTCCTAATTTCAACGATAGAATAAAACCGGATTTTGATCTGAACGGCGCAGGCAGCACAAATGTCAAGTGTAAATAAAAAAAATTACTACTGAGAACCCCGAGTGTTAGTCCTTCGTCATGTTAGTCTTATAAATATTAAATTTGATAGAAATGATAAATCAATAAAATCATGACATTTAAAAAACAATTCTAAACGAAGGTCGGGGTAATAATTACAAAATATTTAGAACATTTTATTTTATACATATTATTATATAACTCTGAGTTAAATGTATGACCTTATTAATAGCGTATGAACATTTTTTTGGGGAGGGTATAAATTAAGTTTTAGAGGACCAATGTTTTAATAGAGATCACTAGTCAGTAGTCACTACTGATTACAGTCTACAGAGTAGACTCTAGAATCTAGATATTGTATAATGAACATTCTATAATCAATGATATCACTACATTGTAAACTACATTGTATACTTGTATACTTAAACTAGTTACTATTGTACTCCTCAAGATAATAATAATTTATTAAAGAGTAGCCATTTTAAGGTTAATGCCATGTAGTATTTAGTTAAATAGTTAAATAAAAAACATAAATATTTACTTACTATAAACTGAAGTATCACCAAAATATTCATGTCCTCTCAAAGTCAACTACTTTTTACCACATAAAATTATGTTCGATTTCAAGTGATTCCCAATTATTTCTGTTCAAATTATTGACTGCGCGAATGTTTTTATGACCTATGAAATATGAAAACAAATTATTCTTTTTAGATCCCATTGAACAATTAGGCAATTTTCATATGAAAGTTATAGGTTTGTAAATATATAATAAATTTAAAATTGTACCATAAAAAACAGTAAGAACTAGTAACGTATAGGTATCATTTAACTTTATAAAATTTAAGTTAACACATTAGCAAATTAGAAACTGGAACGTCGATAGTGAATTTTATTATTACAATATATATATTACTCACTAAAAACAATAAACGCGATATGTTTCGATGTACCTATGATATTACCCGTGTATTAATCTTAAACGTTATAAAATACAGTTACAAAGATTTATAATTTTTATATAAATTCACATAGCTTTACAGCAGTCACTTATGGTATTAGATATGCCGACATTTTACGAAAAGGTTTTTAACCATATTAGTAATTCATGTACCACGGTATCGACCGTATTTTTAAAAACGCGGTATTAGTTTTGTACTTAGATATGGTGCAGTGCAGCCATATTGATTATCGATAATATTTTGAGCCAAAATTATAGGGTAGGTTTACTAATTTTATTACTTAAAAGCTGAAATAATGCGATGCAGTTGTCAGTATGCTAAAATAGAAAACGTCGTTTTTGTCTTACTCTACGAATGAAATACTCTATTGCGTTATTCAAATTTGTTACATCTTACATATCATATTATAATATACTTAGTTGTGTTACGAAATAAAATAACTACGAGTTAAAACTGTGCCCCATATCCTTCTATAAATATAAAATACACTGATTTTTCACTCAAATATTAAATACTTAAATGTGTGGGTAATCTCAAAGAGTTAAGAAGCCCGGTTTTTAAGCCTAAAAACACTAAAAATCATTTAATATATATTTATAAATATAATGCTAGCAAGACTGTTTTATTTCTTGTGATGTATTTATTTTTCTTCGACATTAAATGTATTATTTATTTGAAAATTAATATAGAAATGAAATAAACAAAAATAATATTAAATTCGCTTTTTATAAATATTCTATACATTATACTTCACCTCCGACTTCATTCAACTCATTCGAGTTAGGGTATATGGTGCCGTCTGTTATGGTGTAATTGTCCATGAGCCATTTTCAACGAGTCTTTGTCAAACTGGTTTATTATATCGTGTCTGTCTTTATGAGTGCTCAACATTATATAATAAGTTAAACTGGAAAATACTCCGACCAAAAGCTTCGTATTCTACTCAGTGGTGTATTTAAGGCGGAAACGAGAAGGGGTAGGTAATTTAAGGCACCAAATTTCAAGGGGCATTCAATTTTAAAAGTACTGCAAGTTCAGTACAGATGAGTTATATCTACTGATCTACTAATAAAAAATTAGCAATTCATGGGTACCTATATGAAATCAATGAATAATTATATTATTTACAAATTCTGTCATTGTTTAATTGCTTATAATTAGGGATGAGAAGTTATAGCATTTGTATATTTTTTTCTGTATCTTCTATTTATAGCTAGGTGAGCTAAAAATCTGTTCTATAACCTAATGAATTGAAATTTGGTATTTAAATTTTGCATATTTTTGCATATATTGGTAGTTTTCTTAAAAGTTGCATATTCATATTTTTTTTTTTTGTGCATAAAAATGCATATTTAGTAAAATTATGTGGATTTTAATACAATTGACATGAAAATTTACTATTTTATGGAATTTTATAGTTTGTAGTCAATAATCAATAAAATAATAATTAGATTTAGATAAAATTAGATAACACTTAGATTAAATCACCTGACTATCAATATATTATAATCAATACACCTACCAATCATTTATCATCTCATATTTATACCTATATAGTATTAATTTTTTATCATTAAATTTAAATAATCATAAAAATTATTTATATTTTAATAGAATCAAATTTAACAAAATGTTATATATTAATTTATTGTAAACATGTTTTTTATTTATAGAAAAAATTGCATATTATAATATATTTTTTGCATATTTTCAAATTTTTGATACATATATCATAATTTTTCCTTGCATATTTTGTCTATTTTAGCTCCTATAACTTCTCATCCCTACTTATAATAAAACAATATATAGGTTCCTATTTTTTACTACACAAAATTTAATATAAGTAAGTACTAGGAATTGTAATATTTTTAAAATTACCTCTAGTGTGCAAATTTAAAATGCCGTCCTAGGTGTGTGCCTATGTCGCCTACTTGTTGAGATGTTTGATGAGGAAGTCTTAAACATACTAGATTGAAATGTATGTAAGCTATACTTCATTAGTTCATTACATTATGAAAGATAATTAGGAACAAATAAAAATTATAATTTAAAAATCCGGATAAAGCAGTACTATAATGGAAATTAACATATCTCATTATCTAGTAGTCTTGCTTAACAGCTTGGTTATTATAATTTAGAACTAAAAATCCAAACATAATTAAATTAAACGAGCTTTGCATTTCATTAAATATTGCGATTTATAACCTTCATAAAGTTGCGCTTAAACTATATTTTAAAAATTAAACCTATCAAGACTACTTAGTAAGTACTTTAAAATTCTTTTAAATTTTGAGGGAAACAAGAAACGTTTCATTTTAAAATTCACAATGTCTAATATTGGTACATTTGGGCAGTCAATTTTACCTCTACGGTTCTAATATTAATTGACAATAACTTTTTTATAAATTTAATAATACTTAGTTATTATTATAGAGTATTTAACTATTAACTACAAATTAATTAATTTGTTTTACATTTTTATAAATACTTTTCACAAACGTTTGAATACCATGTTTTGATTGAACACAATGAAATCATGAAAAAACCACGAAAGTTGTAATTAAAAATTCACTTTTTTAAAGCAAATTTAAAAGATCAATTTACAAATAATCCATGAATTATTGCATTCCATCCTTTTTTTTTACCATTGTGTCACTATATTATCACTCTCTCACCACAGACCCAGTGTAGTGATTGCAATACTTAGAATATATTCAGTGTTGTAAGCAACATATGTTATATTATTATACTTATAAGCTGTAAGTAGCTGTGTAGTGTGTACAGAAGTAGAAAAATAATTTATTTGATTTACATTAATAATCATTTAATAATGGTCAAAATCAATGAATGTTAAACCAACCCATCATTTCATAATACATTTTAATTTCACATTTAAGAGTATTCGATCCGGGTCTTATTTTCTGACAAAATGTACCTATATTTTGTGAATTTTACCCTAACACCCAATAATGGGATGTCATTATTAATATTAATATTCCATGGACCAAAATAATGGCAAATCCAATAGATTATTTATGACAAGAACTTCAACCATTCTTCTTAAATGTTATTTCAATTTGTTTTATGGGATGTCATTATTAATATTAATATTCCATGGACCAAAATAATGGCAAATCCAATAATTATTTATGACAAGAGCTTCAACCATTCTTCTTAAATGTTATTTCAATTCGTTTTAAGAATTCAAATTAAACAAGTATAAATTACATCTATGAATGAATCAAACTTAAGAAGACAGCGAGTTGTTTCAGTCTTACAAACGGGCAATAGGTAAAATTTGTGTTCAGAAGAACCAATTTCGTGTTTAAAATATTAGAGTGAAATGATCATTGTCAAACTTACAAGGTAAGAACATAATCTGTGTTCTCTGGTTGGTTTTAATTTCCAAGAGTTAACAGTATGTAAAATAATATCATTTAAAAATGCTCATAATTCATTTCAAAATTATAATACAATGAAATAACGATATGAGAACAAATATATATCTTACCTAATAAGTTATTTCACTCTTATATTTAAGCTTAACACACAAACTTGGTTCATAAAATACAAATCTGCTGTTATTTTTTTTGAAAAACAGTGACAACACACGTGGGGGAGGTATGACGCTCTCTTAATTATTTTTCACAACAATTCAGAGACTTTTTTTTCAATGATCATTCTTGTACTATAATACAATAAAATCCACAAAAATTTGAATTATTATTTATAATGTTAACTGTTTATCAAGAACTATTTGAATACTGTGAACAGATTGAGATAACAATTTAATTTAAAAACAATGAACCACATCATCTATTGTTAAGTTGGAACTATAGACAAGTGGTCATTTACAATACATTTTCTTAGAGTAAGAAATAAACAGTTATATCCAACTGTAAAACATAATTCAATTGAATGTTTCAATGATTGAATAATAACAGTTTATCACAAATATTTGAACCTGTTTATAACTTGATTTGTATACATTTATACAAGTGAAAAAAAAATTATTGTAATGAATATTTAGAAATATTTATTCCCCTCAAATTATAATTTTAAACATAAAATAGAAACCTTTTTAAGTTGGATTTAATGATTAAATAATAATAATAAAATTGTAGTTTAAATGAATTGTTTTTATTGTTCGTATTATTTCTATTTTTATTAAAACTGTAGCATTTGTCTCAGTCAAAAAATACATCAATAAATTTATCTATACAAATTATAACATACTTAGAGCATTTTATATATTGTATACAATATATTTTCGATTAGGTCAATCTAAAAAATAGATTTAATTTATTTGTAACTTTTATTTAATCAGATGTTTTTGTTGAACATAGTAATTGAACGAAAAATAGAATTCGTTAAATTGATTAATTGTTACAATATATTTATAAAATAAAAAATTAAATTAGAACAAAATGTTTTAAACTTTGGTATAGAATGCTTAAAACATCTACAGACAAGTAAAAAAAAAAAAGAAGTTCTATCAAGTATTGAAATACTTGAATCAAAAATGATTTGTCGAGTTTATCAGAATTATCCACTTAAAATAACTAAAAATAAAAGCCGAAACAATGTCATTAATTTTAATTTTTTATTATTTTTTTTTTTTGCGAGAATATTTGTCACACAGCACGAAAGTGCAAATCTTTCATAGCGTACATATAAATATTCTTATGAACAGTATTAAGTTTGTATGTTATGGACTATATCCATTTTTTTTATCTGATTACAAATACAAAAAAGTGGTTTTTCGTCATAACAAAAATTCAAACTTAACTGTAAAATAAAAATTAATTTAAACATATGAATCTCCTATATGAAAATATTGAAATGGTAAAGATCTCGCAATTATCGCTGTTTGCGGTTTTTTTTCTCTAATATTAAAATTACAAATTAAAAAAAAAAAATAAAAATAAACAAAAAAATTGTATGTACAAAAAATAAAATTACATTTATATTTTACAGGAGGTAATTTTCAGTTAAAACCTTAATTAAATAATAAATCCAATGGCATAATTTAATATTATACTCCTGGAAAATTAAAATGTAATTTTAAAATTCATCATAATATATCAGTCTGTAAAGAAATATTTTTACGGTAAATTTTGTAAAGTTTTAGTAAAAATATAGGAATCTCTAATATAAAAATTAAAAATTTGAATCCAATATTTATTATTATTATTTTTGTTGAGACAAAACCAATTTTCTACAGTTTGTTTTCTGTACAAAATTACTTTTTAATCTATAACTTAAAAATTATCTTATTTGTATTTACAAAGTTTAAAATTAATATTTTCGAGGTACGAAAAGAAAAAAAAAAAAGATTCTGATGTGAATCTGAATGAGATCACTCGTCATCATCCTCGTCATCATCATCTTCATCGCTTTCATCTTTTACTGCCATCATTTGTTGCTGTTGCTGCTGCTGTGCAAGAATTTGCTGTTGTTGTTGGACCAACATTTGATGTTGTTGTTGCTGTTGTAACAAGGTAGGCTTGCCCTTGTTTTTGTACTCGGTCATTTCCTAATGAAAAAACATTTATAATATATATTTAAAATTATATCATGAATCATGAATTCAAATGCAATTTTTGATTGAAAATTAAACTTACTCTTTCATATCTAGCTTTATCTTTTTCTGCCATAGCTTCATACTTTTGTTTCACCGTGATATCAGCATCAGACCATTTTTTGCCCAGCTCTTTGGCTACATCGCCAACACCATACTCTGGGTTTACAGCCTTAACTTTGCCACGTTCATCATTACAGAACCAGAAGAAAGCAGACCTAAAATAAAAATGTTGGCATTATTTTATGATATTTTAATTGTTGTTTAAGATAATATATCTATATAATATAATAAAACTAACAAAGAGCGTTTTGGTGCATTAGGATCTTTGATTTGCTTCCTCTTCTTGCCACGCACTTTTTCACCCTTGGGTGGAATATAGCTTTGCATTTCCGTATCATATCTCTGCTTATCTTTATCAGCCATTTCATGGAATCTTTTCTTCTCCTTTTCATTCATTGTCTACATAAAAAACATAAAATACAATGAATAAAAAATATAATAGTCAAAGTTTGCATTCAATAATAGTATATTTTCTAGATTGGTCATAAAAAATATTGTTTTAAAATGTTGGGAGAAAAAAAATTGTCATTACTAAGAATTAATTAATCATTGGCTTACACAGTGAATATTATACACATAACAAATAAGATTTCAAAGATCAATTACATTTATATTATCAAATAAATCTGATAGTATTAATACCTTCATATGACATACAAATAAAATAAATATTTAAAAAGAAGAATTGAAAGTATTAATTTTAGTTCTCAAAAAATTACTGATACACAAAGTCAACATAAACCAATCAAGTGAGCATCATTCTAACACTTTTATAATTATTTCACAAAATATGTGTGTATGTAACTAATGATTTAAGAGTATAACTCAAGAAAATTGCAAACTTAAATTATCAATCAATGATCAATTAAAAATAAACCAATAGGAATTATAGAATTAAATGTATAGGACTCTCTGACCTTTCATACTACCCCTCTTTCACATTACCTCCCACCCATGACAACCTCATCAAGCCTATTGATTTTCTGTGTAGCACCTATGCACATTCGGATATACCCAGGGACATTTAGAATATAAACATTTTATTATCACATATATTATACAGTACACATTTGAATGACGTTTTACAGGGACTTGTTATCGAATTAACACAAATTTATACAGGAGCATGTCAGAACTCAAACTACAAAAGCAAAAACGATAAGGAAGGGAATGGGATACAGAGAGAGAGAGAGAGAGAGAGAGAAACAGTCAGAGCAGCAGCAGAATTCACAGCGCATTATAATAGAGATTCGTCGATATTATATAACTCTCAACCCTCTATACATATATATCCCCGCGCCCTCACCGCCAATGTGTCTTTGAAAAGAGCTTAATGTGCGAGAACCGTGTGCGTGTGCGTGCGCTGGCTGGCTATTACCCGCACCGCGAGGGTGCGGCACACACAGGGCGATGTTTAGGGGGGTTAATTTTAATAATTGCGCCAGCGCTCTCAGTTTTAAACTCCGCTGCCGTTGCCGCCATGTTATTCCCGCACCCTCCAGAAAACAACCCCAGCATTTTACACACAAAAAATCGATGGCAGAACCCCTGAGCTCATTCCTACACACACACACAGTTTCCCTCCCTACAACCCCCACTCCGACCGCGCATCGAGCAGGCAAATAACTCGGGGATAAGGAGACTACTACGATTTTCGGTCGTTTATTTTTTATTTAAAATAATATACACCACACGAATGAAAACGATTTGCCCGGCACGCGTACCTAACCTACCTACCTACACGTACGAAATACACGCGGCGAATGACACAAATATATCGTAATAAAATATTAACGATCCGAGTGTAATTCCGTCGTCCACGTTACACGTTCGTATAATATTTATACACCACCGCCTCTTTCCCTTTATTTTTTTTTTTTCTTTTAACTTTTAGGCATTTTAATAACGTGTCCAGCAGCAGCAGCGTAAGCTTGAGTCGCGTGTTCCGATCGAACAACAAAGCAGCACCTGCACGCGGCACGTTTTAATTGCGCGTACATTATTATATCGATACGTACGCGTACGTAATGTGTATTACGCGTCGACGGCGCCGCGCGCAATGCTATTAAAATTTAAAAGACTATTGTGAAATAACGCGCCGACGAATAATGGAAAGGCAGAAAAATATATCATTTCAATATATTATTATTTATTATTACGCGCTGCTGCAGCAACACAAGAGAGCTAGCAGGCAGCAGCGGCGGCGGCGGCGGCGACGAGACGCCGAACGATTTTATTGTTGGCAGCAGTGGGTGCCGGTTAAACGTGTGTGCGACAAGGACGGAACGAACGGGGGGAAGGGGGACCGCCGATCCATCGTTCCAAAACTGGTTCCCTGGTATGTGCCGCGCGCTCGCTCGGTCGGCTGACCCATCCTCTCACCCCCTTAACGGAAAACCAGTCCTACGGAACCCCAGCCGCTCCGACAACGAAACGCGGCAACAGCACACACGAGAACGGCCACATAATATTATTTTATACACAGATACGGAGAAACGCCATTTTATTATTTCGACCGGGAAAAAAAAAAAAAAAAAAACCCATTTTAAAATACGATTTCACGTGCACACACGGCGGCATAGATAACGAATAGTGGAAATAAACGCGTTTTATTATGTGGGTGGTTACGAAAAATAATATAGGAAACAAGGCCGCGGCGACTAGTCGAGGACGTTATAAAAACGTACAGATATTTTTCGCGGCGCTCAGCACTAATATAATAATCGTCGGTTGGGAAGCTGTGGAACAAACCTACCGAAAACGCGTATACGAGGAATTCTATGGAGCAGGTGGTGCGCGCGCGCTCGCATTGTATCCACATTGTATATTATTGTAATGCGGCGGCGGGCGGTTATAACCAAACGATGAATTTCTTTCGAAAAGAAAAAAAAACGGTTTTTTTTTTTTTTTTTTGTTCATTCCTTCTACGGTTTGAATTTTAATGGATTCCAGCTGCCGCGCGGCGGCTAGTCCACAACGACGCGACGACGGCTGTACACAATAATCGTTAAGAGTCACGTGTCATATTTGACTTTTTAATTTCGAATTATTGGAAAACGATATGGAATATATAAAACCGAACCTTTTATCCGTATCGGAATAATAAAATATATATTTGATACCTGCGCGAGTAGAGCAAGAGGAGATTCAGACCAAAAGAGAAAATTTACGAGAACATTTTATTTTATTTTTTCTTCAACGTGGTGGTAGTGGTATTATCGAGAGAGGTTCTATTTGGGTCGGGGAGAAAGGAAAAATAAGATTTTTTTTTTATTTTGTCGGCCATCAGCGAGACGTGATATTTGCGCGCGCCGTCAGGGGACAACGACAACGGCAACGGGCCGCCATGCTTGCTTTGCTCACGTCACATTTGAGTTTTTAATTAACCGCGCGCGTGACGACAATTAGCCGACATGTGTATATTATATAAAAAAATAAACATAAATAGATTGTGTGACACTGACCTTCCACCTTTCGGCGCACTTCTTTGAGAACTCGGCGAAAATGACATTCTCGTCGGGGTGTTTCTTTTTGTGCTCTTCACGGCAGGTTTGTACGAAGAACGCGTACGCGGTCATACGACCTCTGGGCTTTGCATCGGTCGCTTTGCCTCTAGGCATTTTCCCTCGGTTCTGAAAACAAGAAAAAACGAACATTTCGACGTTAATAGATTGTCTGAAACAAAGCGTACACGCACAAAACACACCAACACTGGTCCGTGTTTTTTTCTTCTTCTACCATTAAAATAAATCCAATTTTAAACACATCAGATATGTGCACGACGAACACAACAATCGTACAACGGTGGTCGTTCGGGTTTTTTTTTTTTTTTGATCAGACTACCGATTAATGTTGAATATGTCTTCGGACAAACCTCGCGCTTTGTATAATAATACACTAAAATACAGTCTTACAAACTATGTTCACGGTTTTTAACGTGCGAGTGTATATATACGATACGAAACACCTGAACTCTATAGGAGTTTGCACGTTACAATAAACATCTGCCTCTTATTCGTTTGTTGTTGTATACACATATACAGTACACACAAACACAATATTAAATTACATGACCCGGGAACTCATATTATATACATACAATAAATAAAACGCATATAATCGTTTTACAATTTTCAATAAAAACAATTAACTTATATCAATTAATAATTATTTTCCATTATTACTATTAACTTAATAAGACTAAAAACGATTCGAATGTATCCATACGATTTCACACGTGTTAAATACTTAACCTAACAAATTAAAACATAATGTTTCAAAGGTCGTTAGTAAAAACAATAATTTGCAATAATTATTCCAAGACAATTCATTACATAAGTAATGGCATCATTATCGGTAATTTATTATGTGGCTTGGACAATCTAGAGTCTATTTCCAAAAATTGCTATCAGACCTATTAAAAGTCGGACTGGCCAAAATGAAGACAATCAAAGACCACCAGTCAGGGAATACGTGGTATCATTATTAATTAAAATAATAATACAATTTAATACGAGCCACTAATTAGTTAATTATATTTATATTAATAACAGTAACAGGAAAATAAACCTTAGGTGAAAATAAGATATTAATAAAATACAAAACATTCAATAATACTGGAGAATACTGCCATTGAATTGTGGTATTATACTGAAAGCATAATACATAAATTCTGGGGTGGTAAAATGAAAAACAGGTTCTGAGTAATGTCTGTTCATATTAAATCTATATGAAACGCACATGACTAAAATTCATTTGTCAACATTTATAGACGGATATTTCAACACCTCAAATTAACAAAAGAACAGGTAGTTCTTAACTGATATCATATTTGGGAGGCGATGAAGAATGGCAGGAGAACATTAGACATGGCATTGAAATGCGATATTCCACAAATAGTAAATATTTCCTGCGAACGGCTATTGAAAATGTCGGTTAAATAGAAAAACCAGACTTTAAAAGAAATCAACAGAAATATACCAACAGAACGTGGACTAAGCTAACACAAAAACTACACATGTGACCGAGAAAAATATTAACTAAATACTGGGAATAACTTGTCCAACATAAATAAACACGAAATACAAATGAAACAGTCATTTAAAATATTTATCACAATGGTTATTATCAAATAGGTAGAAACACTGAAAATAACCTAAATATCAGAGAACTTTTAAAATAGAATAGTTAATTAGTTTCTGAAAATTAATGATGTCCCTACAATAAATACTATTACACTACAAATATTTTAAATACTACCTTCAATGTGCTTCGATAATATATTTTTCACTGACTAGTGAGTTTCGCACATACATATTACATAGTTAGTGCATATATTAAATAAAATAGCACTATTTCTTTTTATTCAATCATTCATTCATTAGTAGTGTTTTTACATGTTACGTGATACCCGACAATACACTGTATTGTTCTAAAATAGCCGAGTGAAACAGTTTATTGTAAATCGACAATTGAAAGTGAAGGCTAATGACCTGGGTCAATCAATATAAAAATAAATATCATTCTATAGCTCTTTACAATACGCCATTTAGTCAATACGCATTTAACCGGTAAATAGCTCGATTAATAGTATACAAATAACAACAAATTTTTATCAAAAGTCTCACTATCTTATGATAATCCGGGGAATAGCTATGATTATTAAAACATAACCAATAAACGATGTAAAATAATACAAATAATAAACAAAAGAGTAAACATTTTGAACAAGTGTTTAAACTTTTTTTTTTATCATCTCCTCATAACCAAACATTGCGGAAAAATATATATAATCTGAATCACTATATATCAATAAACGAATCTTTTGTTATTAATAATTTCGAAGTAAAAACACGAGGCTCTATTCGACTAATTAATTATTTAAAAAAGCACAAACTTTTTGGCTAAATCCGATTGAAGAAAAAAAACAGGTTTAACTGGCACTAAAATAATAATTATAATACAAAATAACAGTAAAACCAGAAACTACTCAAACAAAAGAAACAGGTTTTTGTTCAGTCTTTTCTCCGGCAGTAAATGATTTTTAAGTTTTAAACATTTTTACTAATTAATGTGGGATGCCAAAACTACGAGCCGGTAGTAATAAAAACAATTAAAAATTATTACGGATAGCTATCGATTAGAAAAAGCCGAACAGAAAGTTATTTGAACTATTATTATTTAACTTTATAAATAATCGAGATAGTCGAAATATAATACATAATCTTTAAAATTACAAGGAAAGAACAGACAACTAGTAGCCGTAGTGAATAATATATTTTCTTGTAACTGCTGGACCAGAAATAATATTCCATGAAGGCTATGGAACCCAAAAAAACCTTGGCATTGGTCTTTGTGAACAATTAACATCTGTTTTGATCACATTGGTACTCAAAATATACTAATATTACCAAGAAAATAACTACTATCGATTAATTGAAAAATGTGAATGATTTTCAACATAAAGTAAAATATTACGGTAGTTTTTCAGTATGAATGTCTCAAAGCAAATATAACTTACAACTAAGAATAAAGGTACAAAAACAGTTTGAATTAAGGATCGAACGCAATTTTCTTGGAACAATTAGAGCGAGCATGTAACAACACTCCCAAGAACTTACTACACAATTGGAACCACTCGATGACACATGATCAAAATTCATAGATTTCTACGAGCGAAAAATTCCAACGTGAAACAACGATCATCGATATCATTTTTCTGATCGACGGGGGTGATGGCAAAAGAAAAAAAAAACCAAAATCATATTCCAAGTGTTTTGACACCACTAATCGATAAAACAGTTTCGTTTAAAATATACAACAGCGTTATAATACAGCAACGTGGGTAAATATCGTTGTATTCTAAGGCCACATAACTTTCTATTTATCTACTCAATGACGAATTTATATCTGTCGGAATTGCAATGAAAAATGCGTACAATTTTTTGACGCTTCTTGCGAGATTATCGATATCGCAGCAGAAACCGTGTGTAGGCCGGCCGCCGTATCAACGCGCGCTGTTCGTAAACGAAAAAAAGGACTCGATGACAAAGGGGGGCGCGGGCGCGAACGCGCGCGCGCAAAAAACGATATTTGTCCCCTGTATAGTTGGCGGCGAACAAAATGTCCGACACGCACACGAGGACGAAGAGCGACGTTATCGTGGAATAATGGAGAAATCGAGCGGTGAAAACGTAAATGACAAAAAATCTCGCCGATACGAATACCGATGTAGCGACAGAGGAAAAACGTCTGGAAGACGCGGAAAATAGACACGTGAATGATGAAATAAAAACGGAAACGCTCAACACGAGATAATGATAAGGTGGCGATGGTGCCCTCCATCTCGGAAGCGCGCGCGTCACGCGGTTCGCGATGATTAGAATAATGAGTGCGTCGGGATATTATAACACCAGTGCGCGCCAATTAAAATATAATAATAATAATAATAATAATAAAAAAACGGTCGGCCGGTTCGAGAGGAAATGCACACACGCACAGGGCGACGACGCTCGCCGATTATCGACGAACGCCAAACTCTGACCGGAAGCGGACACGAGTACGGCGTGAAAATACAGAAAAAACGGCAGATATAATTTTTTTTCTATATACAATGAAAAAAACGTATCGCCGGCTTCGAGCGCGATAAATAAGCAGTGAAAAATCGACAGCGCGCGCGTTGTTTGTTGTTATCACACACACAAACGACGCGAGTAACACCACATCGTGTAATATTATATACAGACAGAGAGAAAGAAAGAGTGAGAAACGGAATTCAACACCAACATTTACCATGATAGCATTTGGCGACGGCACGTTGTGCGCGTTTTGGATATTGTTGTCCATGGCCCCCGGATACGACCACCATTGCGCCGCCGCGGCGGCCGCGATCCCGTAACTGTCAGCGTAGTTAGCCATCGGGTTTCTGGAGCTGCTGGTCACCGTCGTCGACACGTTGCTGTTGCTGGTGGACACGCCGGTATTGCTCAGCTGCTGTTGCTGTTGCTGCTGCTGCAGCTGCTGGTGCTGCTGGTGGCTGAACGTGGACGCCATCTTATAGAACTGCTGTGCCGCGGACACCGCGGCGGCCGCTTGCTGTTGCTGTTGCTGCGCGGCCGCCGCCACGGCGGCCAGTTGCTGCTGGTGGTGCTGGTTCAGCAAATGCTGCTGCTGTTGTTGTTGCTGCTGCTGTTGTTGCTGTTGCTGCATGTGCTGTTGCTGCTGCTGCTGTTCCTGGCTGTTGCCCCACCACAGGTTGGCCGCGGCGGCCGCGTGGTCGTCCCGGTTGCCCCAGCCGACATTGTTGCCCGCGCGGTTCTCGGACATACCGCCGGAGGACTATTGACAATACGCTTCACGCGACTTGCGGTGTTCGCTCACGATACGATCGGACGGGCCGGACGTGACACGCGCGCACACACACGAGACGCACGTACGACACTGCAGCACTGTCGCTGGTGATGACGGTCGCGTGCGTACGACGACGATGACGGCGTATTGCGGCGGCTCGGAACGCGTACACGGACGACGCGCGTATATACCAAACACGTATGTGAAGCGTGCGTGGTGTGCGATGGTAGTATATACGTACGCGGCGCACACACGTTACGTGGTGTGTACAGCGTGTGCGTGGTAGTAGTATATTGTGTATACGTACGTGTGGTGCAGAGGAGCGTGTGTAGAGCGGGGCGAAAACGAATGTATATGTATATGTATACACCACCTATGCGACGCGAGAATATGGAGAAAAAAAAAACAAAGGCAACGCGAGACGACGGATGCGTGTGTGTTGTATATCTCTCCTCGCTGTGTAAACGCGCGACCGACGGTTAAAACTGCGGTGGAAAAGGCGGAGAGAAGGAGAAAAAATAACGAGGCAGACCTGCGTGTTGCCCGCCACTAGCCGAACGACGACGACGGCGGCGGCGGCGACGACGGATGTTACCCCCACCGCCCGGTTTTATAAAAACCCAATGGCGCGGCCGGCCCCTCCGACCGTGGTGTAGCTACCGGTAACCGGCATTGCCAACCTCATCTCTAGAAATCGTGAGCGGCCGAACAAAGAACATTTATATACGCGCGTCGAAAACGCGGGCGAGCGGGGCCGGCGGTGGAGCGAGCGAGAGAGAAACAAAATAAAAACCGCGCTCGCGCGCGCCAAGGCCACCGGTCGTTCAAGGTTTCCGCAGTTCACCACCGCCGACGTAAGGCGCGCGCGGGCAACATCACCGGCAGCACCGGCAGCGGTAACGACGATAACTACTACTACGGCGGCGACGGCGTCCTTTCCCTTTTTTTCCCCTCCGGCGCGGCGGCGGTGGTGGCGGCGGCGGCGGCGGCCGACACGTACACGATATTCTCTCGAGGAAACGAGGTTGATAATGTGATGGCGGCGGCGAGGGACACGGTTTTCTCAATAAAAAGAAATTTCCGACGAAAAACTATCGTGCGCGGTCCAGAGCGCGTCAGTCGGTGGTACCATCGGTGGAAATCCACGACGCACGATTTTACGTACCCATTACTATATACCACGACGACTACTTCTACCGACCGACACACACCGCGTAATAATAATAACGATATTAGGTTAAATTATTAACGTTACACGCCGTAACGTCGACAATAGAAAAAATGGCGGGTTTTGACGAAAAATTTGTTTTTTTTTTTTTTTCTGTTTTTATCTCTGGCTCCCATTATCGTTTTACACGTTGACTCGGCCGATTCGTTTTCGAGTGCGATCGACGATAACAACGTACGGTTTCGGTAGGGACCGCCGTATGTAACACGCCCGTCGCCGAAGCATAGCATAGTCGTCGTCGTCGTTGCGATATTATTTTATTATCTCCGGGTCGGCGTAACCAACTGCGGAACACGCGGTTCGGCGTCGAATTGGCGACTGCCGCCGAATCGTCGAGGGCGCCCGCCAGCGGAGAACGCGCGTACAAAACGACGGCGGCAGCCGCGTACACCGGCAATAGTTGCCGTACGCTCGGCGGTTCGGTCAATAATATAATAATATGACGAACAGGGATAACGCGACGTGTGGGCCGCCCGCCCCGCGATTACCATAGCAGTAGTGGTTAACCGCCGTATGCAAAAACGAATAATTCTGGGTAAAATCCTGGGAGTACGAATATTATTATGGATCGTTGCCGTTCAACGTTAACGTTGTGTTCGCGGTAAAACCGCTAGTTCCAAAATAGTTGACCTTTATCAATCCGTATTCATTGCGCGTTTACGTCGAATCGGCAAGAAATCCACCGCTGATACGCCGCGAGTTAAATTAAGCGATTCCCGGTTGTCCGTCGATCCATGCGACAATTTTATCGGTTACGCGGAAAAACGTTCGGAAATTGTGGTCAAAATAATAATATTATGGACAAATTTTAGAGGCTGACGAAACCCTGGCGAACGATGTGTGCAAACGAATATTCGATTTTGAGTCGCCCTGTCGCAACCGTGTGAAGGGGGAAGCACAGCGTGTGCTGCCATAGGGGATGCGAAATTTTATTGCCGCCTTGTGCACGGTGGCGCCCCTTTATCATTGATTATAAAATAAATAGCATGTATTTAAATCAATGATTTCAGGCCCCGGGGGCTGCCCAGGCATCGCGTCGACCAGTACGAAATCCGGGACGTTTCTATTTCACTCGTAACGAATTAGATATCAATACATAACATATTTTTACACTCGGAATATCAATAAAACATAATTTTACTATTTTAGTATAGAGGCGTCATATATCATTGTTTAAATTATATCCAAATAAATATTGACATTTAAATTAGCCGAAAAATATTCCAATGTTCATATACCGAAACATCACATATAATTTTGAAAATAAAATACGACTACCACTCGATCCATAAAATAAAAGTGTTTATAATAGTTATGGTCATATGGATAAATTCCAAGCATTTTATTTCAAAATAAAAATAAAGTTCGTAAACACTAAAATAAATACCTAATCGAAAATTATAGACTTCAGAATAATATTACATAATACTTTGGTTTAAGTAACTTAAGTATTGAAATGTTGGTTTAAGAATTTTGAACAGGGATTTTATTAAAAATTCCAACAATTTTCTCTTTTAATTAATCTAAAAATTATAGTTACGAATTTGAAATTTGTATAATAATTATTTATTTCAACAAAATAAAAGGAACGTTGGTATGGTAATATACACCAATATAAAAATTAATGACTGTACTCAAAGAAAATAGTTTAAATTGAAAACATAATTAAATTATTTTTTTAAACAAACGGATTTAACATATTAGCTTATTGAATGGAACGAAGACCGTAAAACGTAGTTAATTTAGAAAAATGACCATAGGTGTTATCATTATAACTGTACTCAATTAATTTAGTAATTAGGAAGTCATAATTGTAATTTGAGAGTAATTAATAGAGCATCACAAAAATAGGATTTTTTAGCTTTTAGAATAATGTTAGAATAATTCAAAATCCAATATTAATTTTCCTAGTAACGAGCTAAATCTCGAAAAATATTACCATATAATAATGGTTCAATATAGAAAAGTTTGATTGTATAACTTTTAGACAAATTTTACAACTCTATTAGGCTTTAAATCTATTGGTTATCTCTTTCAAACTATTAAACACTCGTAAATAACTTTATAATACTCTGCACCTCTGCACATTCGTTCCTTCGCAGAACCTTTTGTGCAAAAACGATTACGTTTTATTTTCAGTTATTTATTGTTATTTATTATATTACAAATGTAAACAATAAATGTTTTAACTAGTGTAATACAATAATAATTTAAAAATTATTGACAATTTAAAATACAATACATTCACACATTGGACGATTTAAATAAAACCGTAACAACAAGTATAGAAATCAACACAATATTCATTACAATAAAACCATGACTTGAAATTACAAAAGAATCGAATAAAGTTCATAAATTATACTAAAAAATATAACTCTTTTTAAAAATAAAAACAATATTACCTTCATAATCAGATATAAGTTTTATGATAAGACGCAATATTTCCTTATGACTTATAATATAAATTACACAGAGAATAATGATCAACGGTAAATAGTCAAGTATAAAAATACGTTATAAATATCAAACACCATTTTACCTAATATTTTGCCCTGAACTCGGTATTTTCTAACCAATCTTAGTGCGTGTACATATAATTTCGTTTGAATAATACTTCATAACCACTCTACGAGACAATAAATGGGTTGATTTGGGAAGTAAAAAGCCCACAATTTCCCAAAGAAATCAAAGGTCAAAAGAAGCAACACAGATGTAAATCAGACAGATACGCTATATAATAAACCTGGTAATTAATAATATTCCTATAACGCAAAATACAAAATATACTAAGTACTTACAATTGTCTTCGTCTAGTAGCACGGGTACTTAAAATATCACTATTATCGCGGAGCTCGACCAACGACGTTCCGCGACGACAAATATTATGATGTTAGTAATTATAAACAGCTCGGATGGTGAGAATGATAATTTTCAAGAAACCACCAAGGGCAGAGATTACACACTATTGGCGTTATTAGAAAATTATTTAAACGAAATTGCTGTTCGCACAGCCGAAACGCGTTTTAATTTGTCGAGTAACTGGCAAGAGTGCCGTGGAGAATATTACACATTGATGTGCAAGTAATATTTGAAGGAACGTTAAACACAAACACGGAAATTGTTTCGTATTATTTGCCTATGGTGTGCGTTGAAGCGCCGTCCCCATTAGTCGACACGAACATATCTCGGTGGTAAATAATATCAATGGTATCGTAAAATATCGCGGACTCGGTATGCTAACGCTATCTGCCGCACTAAATCGCACCTAATCCCCCTATCAATCTACCAACCGTTACCGACCGTTAATGTAAACACATCCGTTGGCTGCGCGTCGTAAAAACAACAAAATTACCGCTCACGGGTAACACCATAATATTATCGTTGCCGAACAGTACAGTGCATCGCACACACATAGAAAACAATATCGCTGTTCTCTTTGGAAATATTATTATTATTATTATTATTAATATTATACAACAACATTGTAGATAAACGTTATTGTAAACTCGTACTACTGTACAGTTGGAACAATGACGTTTGAGAGCGTACCTACGCAAATACACCAATAAAACGTCGTATACGACGATATTATCACATCGGCAACGTTAATAATAATAAAATTAATACCTGCCAACTCGCCTTGGCGAAAGCAAAAAAAATCGTTAAGGTAAATGACGAAAATAAAAGTAAATTCGAATTATTATCTGAATCGTCTTTATTCATCAGAACAGTAAACGTGTGTGTCGCGCTACGGCGATGTAATTCTTTGAATAGCTATAGCAAGAGCGCGCGTGCACACTCATCAATTTATATAATTTATTAAAACACGTAACGCAACACAAGCGTATTATAATGACCGTGTGTGTATGTGCGTACACAAAGTTGAATAAAAATTACCCATGTATGTAGAAATGTATAGCTATATATACGTAGGTGACGGCAATTACGGCCGCCGAGGTGGTCATTCGATGAGCGTTTAACGCAAACGTGTATTATAAATCGTTAAATTATACTTACATGTAAATTTTGATTTCAGCTCCGCCGGGAACACGGAAAACAAGTTTGCTTCTCGGTCGACTCGTAGGTAACAACACAACCGCCTTGGATATTGTAGATGTGCAGGAGAGCTAGAAACGAGCAAAAAGAATAAAAGAATATTAGACGCACGGCGGAGAATTTAATTTTTGAACAGCGGTCGGCGGACGTCTACAGGGAAAAAGACCCAAGAACGACCGTTTACAATTACACGACGTTATTAAATCGCACGTATAGCAAAAAAAAAAAAAAAACACCTTCCTCCCTGCGCGACACTGCTACCCGCCCAGTTTGAAGGCTACGGGCGGGAGGGTCCGCCGCGCGCTTTCGTTTCGAAAATATAATATTGTATTCCATGACAACGCTGCGGCGAGGAATAATAATTCGGTCTACCTACGTACGCGCAGCCACCCCCGGAAAATATTATATTTGAATATTATATTAAATGTTTAGGTTATTATCACGTCGTCGTTTATAATGTAGTAGCGATTTTACAGACGGCGTTGGCAACTAAACGATTCGATCACGGCCTTTGCTACGCATTCTACAAATGCTTATTATAATGTACACGAAAAATAGATAACGCGAGCGGGCCGCCGCCGCATTTGTTGTTGTTGTCTCGCACACGGTGCCACCCGCGGGCGACTGCTATCACTATTAAGGGGGGGCCAATGCCTAGTGACCGTGCCGTGCGTACGGCGGTGGCGTCAGCCACAGACTCTGCGAGCGATAATCTGAGCGGCGAAAATTCGGCAACGCAAGGGACACACGGGCGAATCGATAAGTCGACGTGGAAAAAAATAATAATAGTATACGGTGACAACAATTATTTCACTTTCCAAATGGGTTTGCCGCCATTTTATGTACGTGTGCGAGTGTGTGCGTGCGGTATACACACAAATGAGCGGGCGCTCTCGCATACACACAAACGCACGGACTTGCGCGTACAGAGCGCGATTGCTTCGTCGCGAGATGAAAACGTTACTTGGTAATTTTGTACTAGGAATAGAAAAAGAAATTCCGTCGGCCACGGGCGGGCGACAGACCGAACGCGAAAACGGCAACAGTGGCGGTGTCCGCCTGATAGATAAGGTGTAAACGGCAATCGAAGTTGGTTTCGCGCGCGCGCGCGCGTGCACGTACGAATAAACGACAAGACTTTGGTACTTGGGCGGCGGCGACGACGACGACGAAAACGAAAAACGTTTGCCGCACAAATATACAGCCGCCGTTGGTGTTTGGCGTTTTTTTACTCGCGGACGGCGTCGAAACGACGAGCGTTTCGCGTGCGACAGCCGCCGTCGAACGTTTTTCGTTTTCGTCGCGGCCGCGTCGTCGCTTAGAACGGCAGTGGTGTGTTGTACGTACCCGTCGCGGCGGCGTCGGCGTTCAACGCGTTACCCGATCGGTCGCGTGTTGTGGCGGCCGGAAACGCGGACGACCAAAGTCGCGTCGACGACGACGGCAACGGCGGCGACGACGACGACGACGCCGGGCAAAGGACCGCCGAGAAAACGGCTGGCGGATCGGTCGGCCGTTACGCGGCGCGTGTGGTGCGAAAAAGTCGCGGGCGAGTAGAACAAACGGCGTAGAAAACGGAGAGAAAACGGAAAAAATATTTAGAAAAAATAGAAGCGCATAATGTGTATAAATACCTGGCAGATGGACGTGTGTATATCGGTCGGTCGGCAGTACTGTTTTGTATTACGTAGCGCGGTGAACAGGGGGTCCGCGGCACTCGACCCGTCGCCCGGCTGCCATTGGCTGATTTTATATAGACCGCAAGACCCGGCCAATCCGACGGCGTTATTTCGAAATCCGTTGGGCCGCGCGCGAATAATTCATGAGCCAACACACACCACCGTATGTATAGTGTAGCGCGTACATACACTCCGTAGCGGTGGGCTCACTCACACAAACGCACGGCACGTATATAACGTCCGTTTCGCCGTGCCCCCGCGTGCGTGCGTCAGCCGCTCGTGTGTGAGTCGTTTGCCCGCGCCCGTCGCCCGTACACACACTCGCGCCCGCCGTATAGTTTACACGTATAAAATA
The DNA here is from genome assembly GCA_948098885.1 of Drepanosiphum platanoidis. Classification (NCBI taxonomy): domain Eukaryota; kingdom Metazoa; phylum Arthropoda; class Insecta; order Hemiptera; family Aphididae; genus Drepanosiphum; species Drepanosiphum platanoidis. The sequence continues at coordinate 4,321,248 of OX402537.1, read as the reverse complement.
CACGACACGCACCCGCACGCACGACGCACGCACGCACACACACACACACGTCTTTTTTTCTCTCCATAGTCATATTGTCCTTTTTTCCACCGTTTATAATGCTTCTCCCCTCTCTCCGACCGCCGTTGCCGCCAACGCCGTATAACGTATATAACAGCGTACTCGTAAATGTATATATTATATATATATATACCATACACATGTACGTAATGTATGTGTGATATACACGGTACACGCGCGGCGTATACGTATATATAAACGTACGTTTACACACATCACATATATTATATACGTGTGTATGCTACACACACGCGTTTCTGTATATCTATATACCCTTTCGGGCAAATGCACGTCGTCGCGCACACGAAATGCTGTGTGTATACCACCGGCGCGTATGTGTGCTGTGTGGCGAACGAAAAAAAAAAATAACGAAAAATATTATTCGTATTATGTGTGTGTGTGTGTGTGTGTGTATAGGTACGTTTTATAATTTAACCAGCGCGCACAACACAACTATGTGCAATATAATAATCATTATCGCTCACCGTGTGTAATAAATATTAAAATATTGTACACGTATGCGAACGCTGAAACGCGAATATTATGATTATTATTAAATGTATATATATAAATTGTTATTATTATAAGTAGATATTATTGTGCTTGTGCATCGCACGCACGCGCGCGCCGACGTATATAATATAATAAACGCATCGGATGTTTGCATAATGTGCATTATCCGTACGCTGTACACTGTAAAAATATACATTACACACGTACATATGTGTGTGAATAATACGTTTTTATTTTATGTATTTTTATGTACACATTGTGTCTTGTGGACGAGAGAGCCCGTCACATTGTCGCAATTATTATTATATTGTTATTTTCAAAATTGCGACTATAACGCGCTCATTGTTTGTGTTCAAAGCATAAACGCATACGTTGTTACGAATACATCGAAGTATACATGTACGATGGATAATCTTTTGGAGCATTTCAAAACTGAAATAAAAAACAAAAACATGTGAAAGAAATTCGAATATATACATCATATTATTATATTAATACGATTATTACATAGTATTCTAAAGTATATGGGTACGTGTTTTCGTCTTACTGTTACTGTACAGTTTTTGAGAAAAAAAATTGTTATAGAATATAATATAATCGCTTATGTTTGTATGTTGTATGTATCATGTATATAAAATATACTGAATACGAGAAAAAAACACTTTTTAAAATGTACAATAAAGATGCCTTGTTTGCTCGCTGATATCTCGTTTTATTATTTTATACCAATATACCCGTATGACACATACGTACTATTCATAAAATATAGTCTATACATGTGTAGCACACTACTGTGAATTGAATATGACCGTACGTGAAGAACTTTTAAAAACAATATGGGGACCTAGTGAAATATTATACGATACTTAAGTCTCATCACGTTACGTATACTATATTGTGTTGTTTTGTGGTTTTGTTTCGCCTTTTGAACATGATGCCTGAGTCTGAGGACAAGGTTTTATGGATCAAAATAAGCCACTGGCATGTAAAGGATCATGTTGAAATTATGCATATTAAAATTAAATATACTTTATATACATAATAGTATTATGTGTATTTATTATAATAATAATATAAATAAGTTTCATGGTTTATTTCATATTTTAGTAGAAAACATTTTTTTTTCATTAAATTTCATAAATGTTTTCAATAAATATATTTATTTGAAAAGCTAATTTGAATTTTTAAAGATATTTTTACATGCAACAGTTTGGAATAACTATCAACCCCAATAAAGGGGAATTTAAAACATCAATTTTTTATTAAATTTTAAATTTAATGAATGGTATTTAATATGATTTATTTATATTGATATGAGTAATATTATAATACCTATTATACAATTCTATATCTATGATACAAATATGTTTGAATATAGTAAATACTGTGGTTATGTGTAGGTACTAGCCTAGCATAGTAGGTACAATCACCAACTAAATAGTAGTTACTGCATGTCTTAACAAATAAAATAAATTATGTTTCATAGAAATATTATTTTGAAAAAATTGTTTTTATTTTACAAGCATGCTGAGACAGCACACTGCACACATACATGTCAGATACAGTAAGTATATATAAAAATGGCAGGTTATAATATATATAATTATAGCCTATAGGATTATAATAGAGTGAAATTTAGTTTTATCATCAGTGGTGGTATCAATTTACCATGTGAATCATGAGGTAAACCAAACAATTTCATATGTACAGATAATTTCACCATCAAGATATTTTTATTTTAGTCTATTCAAAATCAAATTTTCAATATATTTTTTATATATATATATATATATATATATATATAGATATTGTTGTTGGGCTCTTAAACTACAATCAAATCTGCCTGTGTGAAAATACAACCCTGTATAACTTCATATAACAACAAGCAAATGGTGTGACTAATAAATGAAATCAGACTGTAGTAGCCGAGGCAGTTCAATATTATTTTCATTTGTTTTAAATCGAAACATCAAAAATTAGCAACTAAATTTAGTATTAAACAATAATCGTTTTTAACTTACTTTCCAATCAAATTTTAAAATAAGTAAATAAATGAGAATAATTTTTAATTCATGACATATGCCACGAATAGGGCCGTAGACATGGGGAGGATTTAAGGGGTTCAACCCCCCTCCCAGCAACAGGGAAAATGTACAAATGTATTTAAATATATTTAAAATTACTAGATTAGTAAACATATGCTTTAAAATATATTTCAAAGTATATTTTTGAAATTTATTAGTACCTAAAACCTAATAATAAATATCAAATAGTAGAATATTTAATAGTTACCAATATTACTACCAATATTATACAATAGCCATTGTCTATGACTATTGGTTACAATTAAGGTTACAATTTGATGGTTGACAAATCACTACATATATATTTATGTTATAAAAAATGTTTTGTATACTGTCCATATTTACTTCCATACTAGAAAGATGTATTTCTAGGTTAATGTTAAATTCATGTCTACGGCACTGGCTAAAAAGATGTCTTATTTAAATATTTACTAACATTAATGAAGTTAAAAATCAACTGTACAAGTAAGTCACATAAAAATCATCTCAGTCCAAATATACATTGTTCAATATTAAATAGAAATGTATTCAAGTTAAATGTTTAATTTACTTTATTAAGTATAAACAATTCATAATATAATTAGTATACTGATTTAGTCAACTATTGAAAATCATTTTAATGAAAATACAATATACCTAGATTTTCTCATTTTAGTTTTACAGAATTGATTTTAAGACAGGCGTTTTTCATAAAATTACATATACACACAGTGCATTTAGTTTTTTATGATTCATTTATATAAAAAATATATAAAAGTTTTAACTATCCATAAGGCATAAATATATCTTTACTCTTATGAAAATAGGTATTTCATTTTTATTTTAAGTATTTACAAGTTGTAATAATATCAAATTATTAACGCAGTACAATTAGTATACAACTTATTTTACTAAAAAAATAAGACATACCATACATTAACATTAATTTATCTTAATACCAAACATAAAAATTATGTTTCAGTTTGGGTAGAGTCACTAACCGAATAATAAACATTAGTTTGATATAGAAAAATTGATATATTAAACATTTACAATATTAAAGTGAAATAGGAATAACATTACAAGACAGGTGGGTGGTTTTTCTTTGGCTAAATTGAACATAAATTGATACATCATTATTTTGTACGATAGCTAGTCGCTACTGAAACGATGTATTGTCAAAAATGATTTGAAATAAGTAGCCATATTTCCAATTTAAAATTAAAATGGTTTTAAAATTTACATGTGTTAGGTTTAATGGTTTAAAAGTTACACAAATTAAATATTGTACATTTATTTGATTAGGTGATGCACCATAAAATGAAATGGACAATACTTAGTGTTCCTTGATTAGATTCATAATGTAAATGTTCAAGGATTAAAAACTACTAATTTCTAAGATGGTGTTTATAACTATTTAAATTCACATAAGGGATTACAAAAATACATTAAAGTAATACAATCTACTTTTGTACAACTGCATGTTATAGTTATAATTGAGTTAGGTAGCTATTTATAATTATGCCATATTCTAATATAATAAAAAATAACCAATGTAAAATACAAAATGATAAATTTTACCTGAATCGTTTTATCATCAAAAGATTTATTATTCTTTATAACTTAAGATATTTTCCTTAAAGAAATTATGATAACATTAACATGCAATAATTCATAAAATGAATTAACAAACTTAAATCCTAATAAAAAAAAAAAATTCTCTACATAAAATTTATTATTTGGCTTCTTAAAATACAAAAACAAATAAACAATTAATAATTGAACACTATAATTTTTAACTTCTTATTTTAATTAATTAATAGAAAATTCTATAAATAATCAATTGCCTCTTAATTACATGAATATCTGTTATATTAAAAACATTTAAATACTATAATAATTGGTTAAAAATTTAATATAATATATATATATGTACATATATATATTATATATATATAATAAGAAAAAAAAATGTACAAAAAGTAATATTATTACAATAAAATTACATTGTTTCTGAATTGTTATTTGCACTTTTTTGATCCAATTTATTTCCATTTGTCTTGATGGTATATATAAAGAATGTAAGAGCTTCTTTTTCATTGACTGGTATTGTTTTGAAATGGTTCAGAAGCGCCTATAAAGGGAAAAACATTTATAAAAATAATTAGGTTTATTTACTGTCAATGTTCCTAAAATGTGGACAAAGTTTATAGGTACAACAGAAGTATTTTATTTTTTGATCTTTAAAATAATATTTATTTAAAAACCAAAAATAATATCAATTTTAAAATTATTTCAACATTTAACATATAACTTTAAGTTTGATTTAAAGATATAAAGTCTAATTCATACCTAGTACAAACATTTTATATTTGTAACTATTGGAAAAATGTATAAAAAAAACAATTATTCAATTATTATTACCTAAATAATTTTACAATTGATAAAATCAATAAACAAATGTATTTTCTTCAAACACTGTTAAATAAAATATTTTTTAGATGACTAATGCTTAAAACATGCTTAAATGACAATGAATAAATTATTATTATTATTTCCTTTACATTTTACTTATTAAAATGTTTCATAATTTGAACATGACTTGTTTAAACATTTAAAAAAAATTGTAGATAATAAAGATTATATAAAAAAATGTATCATGTAATGGTCAATTGAAATGGATTTTTTGTTATTTTCTAAATTAACATTAAAGTAGGATGATACATTTTATAAAGTTGAAGCTTTTATAGTAAATTATTTATTTTTCTTATTTTATTTAATACATAAAGAAAATATTCAGATATTGAACAGTTTATTGACTAGATTAATTTTTAGTTTTATATACTATGAACTCATTGATTTAATTACCTAAAATGTTATGAAAGTCAAAATGGTTTCACTATAATTCTAAATATTGTACATTTATAGTATAGTTAATGATTTTCACAAAATATTTTTAAACAAAATTTACTTTAAAAACAAATTTTAATAGGAAATAATAAAAATACATTTTATTATTAAATACAAATTTATTATAAAAAGCTTGATTTTATTTAAGTATATAGTGAGGTTGAAATTTAATATGTATTTAGGTATTAAAATAAAACTTTTAAATAAATATTTTGTGAAACAAATGTTTTATATATTTAATTTAATTTTAGTTAAAACTAATTACTCATACAACTTTATTAAATTATTATGCACAGAAGTCAGGAAACTTTTGTCATAAAAACGGTGAGGATTATATTAGAATTTTCTATCTATTTGTTTTATAAATTATATTTGTATTACTCTGTATCTTTGAATAAAATAATTACCTCTGACATTTGAGCTTTGTTTAGACTCGGTTTTGTAACTACTTTGAAATGTTTTTTATATCGCCTTAGAGTGTTCATCTGTAGTTGTGAAAAGTCCACTTCAGGGGTTTCATCTTGACTTGACGGTTTTAATGACCTAGCACTTTGGATCATATTCTTATGATAATCACAAATATAGATGTGTCTAGCCTAGAAATAAATTATTTAATTAGAAAGTATAATTCAATAAATTAAAAAAATTGTTTTAACATACAACAGCGTCCAGATGTAACTTTAGTTGTCTAACAGTATTACGTATTTTTTTACTATAAGAAGCATTTCCTGCCTGTCGTTGACAACGAAATCCATCTTCTTGTAGACAACAAATTTTATCTAGTGGTCCACGTGAGTCTTCTTCACCAGTGCTAAAACCGTTTTGATTCATTCCTGATAAAATAAAATTTTTTTAATTGTTTTAATTTAAAGAATACAATATCTAAAAACTATTTTCCTTATAACTGAATAGTATAATATAATAAAATTTTGAACTAGATGAATTTTAAAATTCATCCGATTTTCACAGTGTACATAGAAAATTAATTTTTATACAGCTAATATAAGTTTGATTATTAGTTTCGACATTTAAATTTGAATTAAATATAAAAATTATTATCTCTAATTATTGTTTAAGTACAACGAACAAAATTAATTAATCAAATATTGATCTAAGATGAACTAGTTAATAATTTATGTATTTAAAAAGTTTTTTTTTTGAGAATACTATGATTTATTATAATGGTTTTCATCATTTTTACATTGATTATGATTTAAAAAAATTAAATAAGGATATCAACATTTATTGTTAAACTTTTAATAATTATAATCAACAAATACCTAGTGATATTTATCATTTATAATACATTGAAATATTCATTGTTTTAATATAACACAAATAAAGGATCTAGTAATGTCTCACCTGCAACTATATTATTAAATTAAATACAATTCAAAAATAACCAAAGAAATCGTAATTGGTTTAGATTTGTATTTACTTTACAGTAAAAACAATTATAAAAATAAATTTGTACGAATTAGAACGTTCTAAGATACATTTGAAAACTCACTAAAAATTGAAAAGTGAAATGTCAATAGATTTTTGAGAACAGACACGAGAGAACTTATTACAACAAAATTAAACGAGTAAATAGTAAGTGTTTAATATTGATAACAAACTGAATTTTCATTTTTGTTTACGACTTGAGGGATAAAATATAGATTAGATATCAAACGCATTCTGTATCAAACAAGATGATAATAAAACAATATAAATATATATGATAACAGGGAAGGAACTGTAAATTGTAATAGAAAGTATAATATGGTATTTAATACAATATAATATATTTTCCATGGTAGGTACATTATATATTATTATACCTACTTGATATTTGATGTTTGAATATAATTTAATATAATATATTTATTTTTATTACAGAAATGTAGAAACAGAATCGATGAAATCATTTCTGTGATTGAAAGTGCTAAAAATTAAGAAATTTCAGTTGTTACAGTAACAAATTCTACATTTTATTAAGAGTTGAAACATTGTTAAATTTTAAAATAGTTATAATATAAGAATTCATCAATTTGCAAACAATAGTAATCCATTGAAACGATTGAAAAATATATTACTATAATTATTTGCCTTTTTCCTATGATAATAGATAATTCATACATGTGAAATATCTACATTGTATTTCTTTAATTACCTATTATCACACCTATCATAATATTTATATCCAATATTAGTGGTACTTATGTTTATACTATATAGCAAATAGAAAGAAGGTAAATTTAAATTATTTTACATGACAAGTAAGAGAAAAGTACTATTAAGTAAAAAAAAAAATGTGCTAAATAATCTCATTTTTAAGATGACTTACTTACTCTCCACTTACTCTCTTGATTAGTGGTTGACCACTGGCAGCCTACATTGCCTATTTCATGATATCCATTTACATTTTCTATGATTCAAATGAAAATACCTAGTTATTTTAATAAAATATTTAATAATATAATATTTATTTAACGTCCTGAAAGGCAAAAATACAGTAAATTAATATTACAATAATAATAAACACAAAATATAACAAAACATTACAAATGAATATTATCAACCATGCAACAGTAAGGACAATACATTTAAGACTATTTATCAAGATTTCTCAGATGCTCTATTATCTATTAAAAAAATTAAAATTTTCATTTTCATTTGTTATGAATGATTATAATATATTTAGAGTGTGCTTTTGTAATTTATATTTTAAAACTAAAAATGTCAATGCTTATAATTTATATATTTTTGTATCAACTTACAAGTACCTTTTCTCATGATAAAAAAATAAAACAAACTATTACATTTAGCTGATTACCATTATATATTTATGGACACCAGACTAACCTCAGTAGTTTCGAAATTTAAAAAATATTGATCTAATTGTAATATCCAAGTCATTATTACAATTTTATTTGCTAATTATTAAATACCTAATATTTTTTTAAAATAAACTCGGTTGTGCAGCCACGATGAATTCTGTATAGAAACTAAATAAAACAAAATATTACTATTATTATATATTATTATATATATAGTATTATTATTAATGTAATATATTTTAATTTTTTGCCCCCAGAAATATTTCCAAATAAAAATATAACCTACAGGCTACAAGTCAAGAAAGGTTATCAGCTACTGTTCAAGATGTCTGTCCTTCCAAATCCACATGAAAGTTGTCGGTATATATAGGTGTACACATAGGTTTTTTTTGTTTTATGGTAGAAGTTGGGCAATCTAAAATTTAGTTTTCATGTGCTTAGCAAGTAAATTGAATACAAGAATGAAAAAAGTAAATAATTGTTACTTGAAGTTTGAATGATGTAATCAATTAAATATTCAAGTAGAATTAGTGATAACGGTAGTTATATTCTAGAATACATTTCACCAGAAATTTTTGAAACAGAGTACTGCTTGATTTATGCCCAAGCCATTGTCTAGAAATATATTCACAGTATCATCAATTCATCAAACTAACATTTTATATGAAATTTAATTAAAATCATCAATATTAAATAGCAATAAATGTATAATGCATATAATATTATATAACATCTATATTTTAGTATTTTATTCAGGATGGATAAAAATAATAGTTAATACAATTAAAATGAATAAAATACCTAATACTAACTGTAAAACTTTCATATTAAAACATCAATTCAAAACCACAAAAATATTGCAAAATAATTGGTAACAAAATATAATTTTTAAATTTTAAATTTAAGACAGTAATATCACAGATAAAAATGACACATGTAAATGATATAACACATAAATTGAGTTATAAACATTAGAGCTATGTGCTAGAAAAAACAATTAAATTCTTTATCTTTAAATTGAAACTTACATAATATCAAATATGTATACATGAGCACGCGTCTTTTCAGGCAATAATATGTTCCAAGGTATGTCAATTTTAATTTTAAAACTAATTACTATTCAATAATCAAAATACAGAAAAATAAAATTATTATTTTTAAAAATATACTATTAATATATTCTTAGTATAACTATTTTGTTATGTTTAGGAATTTCTCTTTTTAATTAATACATTTTGTTCACAAACTCACTATTTTCAAAAATATAAATAAGTTTATTATTTTTTTCATGTTAATTTTGTTGTTGCTTGTTTTTTAAAATTGATATCACGCAAAAATGTTCTATTAATTTATATTATTCAGAACAAAAAGTTTAAACATTATACATTAATGAATTAAGTAGTTATTAGTATTAAGTTTATGTCACATTATTTCTACATTTTTAATCAATATTATTATTTAATAAATTAATGACCAGGTAGATGATTTTGAGTTAAAATTCTCAGTAATCCATTTTTGATCATCATTATTTGGTTTGCATTGAGTAACATAGACTTTTCTGGTACTTATATCGTGTTCCAAACACCTAGGATTTTTTCCATGTACAAGCTTCATTTTTTTCTAAAATATAGTAAAATTCATTAATTATACAGAATAAATGTAAGACAAAAAATACAAATAATATACATGATCATAATGCCATAATTGATTCCCTCCGCCATTGTGACATTTGTACAAAGTGATTTTAGCTTTAAATGATGAATCATTTATATCCAAACACATAGAATTCCTTGTTTTGATATCATTTCTCCAACTAGCTATAAATTGCTTAAAAGAAAAATGATAAAAATTAAATTATTGCCAATTAGAAATAAACTAAACCTTACTTGATTTTCATTATCATCAATACAATCTTTTAAAACAAGTCTTTTTTCAGATGTAGCATCTAAACATAATTCGGGAGCAGTATAACTTCTTACCTAAAATGTTAACTAAATATTAAAACTGAGAACTTATTCAAGTCACTAACATTATAAAAATTTGTAATTGATTATTTTATCATAGACGTAATACTATTTACAAAAAATTAAATTTTTACTAAAAAAAATCTAAATCATTACTAAGACAGTAAAATTTAATATTAAACTTGCATATTTTTTTTTTAGATACTTATATTTATTACTAAATAAGAATAAAACATATTTCATTTAACTATTTTTTTAAAAAAATTTAAATATACTATTGAAAACACAATTAATTTAAGTCTATAAAATATAGAATGAATGAGTATAATTGTTTTGCTTTGAATGTATCAGGTATTCATATTATTGAGTACAATAAATGTCCAAGTCAAGTTAGATTGATTTGATCTATTTACCTTTCCATCAAACAAATCTGGTGGTTCAATTGGAGGATATTTTTGTACTAAATCAAACGCCACTTTTTCCATGAACCATTTAAAGGGTTTACAGTTAAGATTTTCTCTTATTTTTTTTTGTTCAGATATATCTCCAGTACCAATATTTTTGTAATGTGGTCTACGACGATACAGATACTCAGCATATTCATCCATCCAAACTTCTGCTACTCGACGATAATTCTAAAACAATTTTCAAAATATTTTACCAAATCATTTTCTGGTAAAAAACAAAAAAATTGTTTAATAAGCTGAATTAAATATATAGATAAAAATAAATTATGATGACCAAGTATTATTAATGTCATATTAATAAAATGTTTTAAATATTTCAGTAACTTACTGAATTTGTTTTGTTAAATGTTATAAAAATGTATATGTTAAACAATTTATCTGCTACAGTAGGCAACATTGTTATAAATCTAAACACTTAAAATATACTGTCAATATTTTAAACTCAATTAACAGATCTTATTTCATAATTTAATTGTATAATTATAAAAATGTTATTATAACATATTTACCTTCCCAACAAAATCTCCAATGCCAGGATTAGGAAATGGAGCAAATTTTCTATAAATGTGTCCAACTCTTGAACAAGGTGCATCTAAAATAGTTCCGCCACACTGCCATATTTTAAATGATAATTCATACTGTTCACCGCCCCAAATGTCTAAACCAGGATCATAACCTCCAAGTTCCCAAAACCACTGAGCTGATATAGCAAATAAACCACCTGCCATCACTGGACTTCTATAAATGAATCAAATATAAAATAATTTTTAATTCTTCAATAATAAAGCACAAGTCAAAATGTAAGCTGCAAGAAAAAAAATTGTTCTTAAATTAGAAATGGAAAAAGTGGCATTTTGGAAAAAATTATTTAGAAAATAATAAGGCTAGTGTTTTTCTATATTTATCAAATTACTCTGTATAAATAAGTATAAACTAATTTAAAATATTAATTATTATACCATGAAAAAATGTAAATATTACCGAAATGGTTTGGTAGGATGTAACAAGTCTTCAGGTAATAGTGGTAATCTTTTATAAAAAAATTCCCAATCAAAAGCACCTCTAGCACCTTCATCTTGTGCTCGATATTCAAAAGTTTCATAAGCAATAACATCAATAAATGGACATACACAAGTTCGGTAATCTTCGATGATAGGTTCTAAAAGTTAAATAAAATTATTGCAAATAGTTTAGTACAAAACTCTTTATTTAACTTATATTACATTTTATCTCATATGCTGAATTTATGTTTATAAAATTTAATTAATTGAAAAGTATTGCATTTTCAAAAGTATATTACCTAGAAGAGGAGGCAACCAATTAACATTTGCTTCAGTGTGTGAATCTAAAAATATTAATACTTCACTTGTGGCTTTTTTGGCCCCAGCTAAACGAGCTCTGATTAACCCTTGTCTTTTTCTTAAATGTATGATTTTAACTCTATCAGCCAAATTTTTCAACAAAAAGTTATCCAATGGTTTTTTCAAACTTGCTAAAAAACACAATAACATAATTATTTAAATATTATAATGTACTTATGTAAAATGTAATAAATAATATGTCAAATAAAAAAAAATTACAATTACTTAAAAAAATGTAAATAGTTACAAAATAAGTACCTTTTGTACTCGAATCATCAACTAAAATTATTTCTTTGAGTAAACTTTTAGGAGAACGGTTTAGAACACTGTACATAGTTCTGAGAAGCGTTGAAAAATGTTCATTATGGAAAGGTACAATTACACTTACAGTTGGTAATTTACTACTATATTTCTTCAAGCGACACCTGTAAACCAATATAAAATGTAAATATGCTAGTATTTAAAAACTTATGTAATAACAATAAAAAATTAATTAAATATTTATAATGTAGTGATAACTTACAATTTATGTCGTATGTCTGGTACTGAGCGATTGACAGATATGTCATCACTTAAAAGGGCATTAAATCCGTTAACTTTATATAATTCATCATACTTATGTTGATTGAATGGTGAAAGTGAAGCACTTACTCCTTGTTCACCAATACCTAAATGTATTTCAATATTAAAATAGTGTAATGATATAATTTTTAAAACCTCATGTTGACAATAAAAGAAAAAATTAGTACAAGTATTATTTTACCGGTTCGTTGACTTTCTATCTTGATGAATTCCCAATCATGCCAATCAATCTTAGGTAAATGATTTGTGGATAACTGATTGCTAGCAATAGCACTTTCCAATCGTTTGATATCATTATAGTCATATTGATCAAGTTTTTTAGTCAATTTAAAAATAATAGCAGTCACAAGGGCAGTGATACAGATGAAAAATAAATATTTCAATATACTTTTCAAATTTCGTTTCATATTGCTTTAATCCATAAGAACTGAGAAGTATCATTTATAATAATAAAATCAATATTATATCTACTAAACGAGTTCAATATTATAGCAATATCATCGATAAAAGTAAAAGTTATACATATTTCATTTCTACTATTAATTGCAGATTAATATTGTCAATGAAGTGTAGGCCCGGACAGCGGAAATGAGAAATGACAACAGAGCGACGACAGGATACTAGAGATAAGTATTAAGAGTAAATAGTAATTTTAAATAAATACTTATGTCAACCGTACGACTAAAAGAAAAGACATATTATAGTGGTGCGACTGGCTCGACAATCGACATGCCGAGTCGCCGACAGCCGGGGTTCGTCACATTTAGTTTTTAATTTGTTTATTGTTATCAGTTATAATAGTACTGATAACTTGAAAGTTATTCAAATACACGGGGTCTTCTAAATAACCGTGTTCAAATAGTTTCGTGATAATACTATTGTGACTATAATTATTATAGGTGATAAGATTTGTGGGCTGTAGCCATAATTATAAAATAACGAAAGACAGTTGGAACCAGCGTATTCATTTCATGAATTAGACCTTAGATCATATGACCTAACCTCACCTAACCTATAGAATAAAGATTAGACATAAAAGTCTGACAAAATTACGCCCACTTAATATTAAGAATAATCGGATTCGAATATTGTAAAAAGATTTCGAGTTCATTGGACATATTATTTTAGGTTATTCTGGCAATCGACTTTTGATACTTCTTTTAAAATTGCCATCATATTATTCTATTTTGATCAGTATTTCAATTCTAAGAGTTTAAAGTTATTCAAAATCGACTTCCACACTAACCTATAATAGAAAAAGTATCGAGTTCAAATATTTGTACAGAATTAAATCCAATCATTCTTAGTTGGCGTATTTTTGTCAGGTTTTTGGGTCGAAAATGATGAATAAACTAATTGAAATTAGTTTCTCGTTCGAACAAAATATTTTATTTTATCAAATTCAATTACTTGTTCATCCGCGCGCGCGGATGCAGCCAGCCATTTATTGTTTCCCGAATACAGTTTTAGATTTTTATGGAAAATATTTCGAACACACGACATTACAAGTTGATTATTTTTCGTACACATTGTCTTTCGAATAAATGATTTTTCGAACGAAAATTTTCGAGCACCTGACTTTCGAACAAGTGGCCCACACCCGAAATATGGTATACCTAATTTTTAAAATTGAATATTAATTCAAAGCAAAATGTAAGTATTATTAATATTACAGACTATTTGTTTATATACAACAAACTATTGAAAATTTATTGAAACCTTCAATCAAAAGAATTAAATAGTAATATGAAATAACATTACATTAGCAATTTAATAATTTTAATATTTTTTAAATTAAGTTTCTAGTACTCCTAAGCACAATCATACAAATGTTATATACCCTAAGCACGGTTATAGATAATTATTATCTATAGCCGTGACCCTAATTGTACATAAACCATGTTGCTTGGTATAGTACCATTGATTATAAATACTATTTAGTATTTATAATCAATGGTAGTACGTTTGCTAAGTGCTGACATTTATTTTTTAGAAAAAAAATAATATATAATAATTTTTACATGTTAATATGTTATATATTACCATTGATTATAAATACTAGTATTTATAATATAGTATTTATAATCAATGATATTACGTATATTATGTAATTATGATTATAAATGAAAATGCTTGCGTACAAACATATTATATTATACATGGTGTGCATAACACTTTTTTACATAAGTGTACACAACCCTATTTTTTATAGTAATTATTTATAACAATTTAAATAATTTATTAACATTTTAACTGTCAGTTATTTAGCCAGTAAATACTATAAAATATATTGTGAAGTAAACAAACATAAGAATTTTTATTATGAATATAATATAATAAATTATTTTTATAAAAGATTATAACATATTAATTTAGGTTTCGGCGTCACTGGTAAGCACAGTTATTCTGTTGAATACTATAAAATATAGGAATATATTTTAATTTTTAATATAAACAAAATTGTGGCATGAAACGAGCGACATGCTTCCACCTCGCACAAGATTTTACGTGAAATGAATTTATTTTGGTGGGAGGGGCCTAATGCGCACTAGCGTTTCAAACGTGAAACGTTTGAAACTAAGTGTAATGGCGGCAGTGACGGGAATAATCGAATGAAACAATCGAATCATTCGATTAATTCGATTATTTAAAAACCATTCGAATGATTCAAAAGCATTTGAATGATAAAATAACCGAAAGTATACTTGATTTATTTGATCAATATTTCACAATATAAATAGTATTTCATTCGATTATTTTTATTTCAACGACTAATCTAAATGATTATTATTTTTTTTTTTCGATTATTAAAATAAATCGATTATTCCCATCATGTAGAGATCACTGACCTGGTGGTTTTTTCAGTTTTTGTACGTTGTTACCACTTACGTGGTAAGTGATCCAGTGTATTCTTATCTATCTCGATAGTCTATGCCTCTATGGTTATTATTACGAACACTACGAACTAAGATATTCGTTCGAATAGTTCGTGGATTCTATCCATCTTTAATTATTGTTATTATCCTTCTCTAAGTGTATTACATATTTATCTTTTTATACTTTTATATTATAACACCGGAGTATCGGACACCGAATGTGATTAACTCTTAATTTAATTTTCAGAGTTTACTGTGTTGACGTTGATGTCCCATTGCTGTGGAGGGTTGATGGACATTAGATGTACAATTTGGTATCACTATTGCCGTAGTTGCTGTATGTTCGCTCGTTAGCCTTTTAAGTAAGTTCAATTAATTATACTTAAATATATTATACTATTGTTATTAATGATAAAACTTTTTAAATTTAGTATTTCTAAAAAATAAACAGGTTGGTATAAATTTAAAATGCATCTCCACACTCTATTCATTATTCAAGGTATTTTTTAATAGAATATAATTTAGTGTTGTAAACTAGATTTATTTTTGATTTATTATACTGTGTAATTAATTATTTTTCTCAGTAAATTCTAAAAACTAAGTAAGGATCATTCAAGAAATAAAATCTGTAGGTTAACAGTTTTAATATTATTTTTTAATTATTATATAGTAAATATCTTAAATAATATGTTTTGTATTCAAATGTAAAGTTTACTTACAGTTATATGTTTATTTATTACTGTTTACTAACTTTATTTTGAATATTTATTATGTTTAGACATTTCATATAAATATGCCTATAAAAAAATTAAATGCTTTATGCAATATTTAACTAATTGTAAACCATATTATTGAACTGATAAATTAAAAATAGAAAATAAATAAACAAAATAGTTGTATTAATATTTAATACTCATAAATAGTAACAAAATATTATTAAATATATAAAATTATTTTAATACAAACTATTAAATATATTTAAACAATAATAAAATAAAATAAAGGTCTTGCCTTGAATATTATAAGTAAGAGTACTAAAAAGTTACGACTGGTTAAAAATCATCATTGGGTGTAAACGTAAAGAGTGCACTGAACATAAAATTAAAATTTGTGAATATATTTGAAAATAAATTTTACATAGAGGAACAAAATAATTAGTAAAAGAGATTAAAATTAGATATTGTATAGAATTATTGCTTTTTGGTTATTTCCTATTATTTAATAAGTATTGAAATATAATATTATTTTTGAAATCTGTTTTTATGTTTATGATATTATTAAATTTTTTGTTTTTGATTTCAAAATAAACATAACTATCAGCGTGAACTTGAAATTATCTATAATATTTATTTTTCAGATTACAAGATTTTAGACATAGTCTTATAGATAAGTTTTTTTGATCATGGACAAAAATTTTAATCAAATAAGAGAAGATGAAGAGATGAGAGTTGCAAGAGTAAGTTATTTTTAAGTAATAACTAATAAGCATTAAGATTTTATTATTTTTATTTATAGGCATTGTATACTCTTGCTCATTCATATTTGGGTACAGATGAAAGTGAAGAAGAAGAAGAAGAAGAAGAAGAAGAAGAAGAAGAAGAAGAAGAAGAAGAAGAAGAAAAAAAAGAAGAAGAAGAAGAAGTTGAAGTAGAATGTGAAGGAGAAGTTAATAATGAAACAGAATATGGACAAAATGATGAACCAAGTAACAAATTTGAAGAATTTAATGATGAAACCATTGAAAATAAATGTAACAAAATTGAAAAAGAAATACATCAAGAATCGAGTGAAATACAAGTAGAATGTGATATGAAAGACCACAATCTTAATCAAAATACTCACAAAGAATTCGATGTCAAACTTCATGAAAAGGCTAAAAGAGAATTAGCAGAATCACATAAAAATGTCTATGATAATGGCTTACAAATCGATTCATTTACTGTTGAACCTAATAAGTTAGAAGAACAAAATCAAGATTTAGAAAAAATGATAAGCCAACGTTTTAACAAGGAAAAACAACAAATATCTGAAAGAAATGAGGAAGTAGACATTGATATGGAAGTTGACTCAGAATCTCAACAAAAATCAGATGAAATATTACTAGAAGAAAATAAAGGAAAACAGCAAATGTCTGACGTGTGTGCAGAAATAATTTTGCTAATAAAATTTGATAATTCAGTTTGTCAACAGGGATGTAATGAAAAAATGTTAGAATTTGATGGAAAAAAACAGTCTAACAGGAATATAGAAATACAATTAAACATAGAAGTTACCCAAGAATTGCAACCAGGACTTGATGAAAACAAGCAAAATGATTTTGATAAAACCTTACAAGAAAAGTTAGGTAAAGAAAAACAATTAAATGACGAAATTCAAAGTCAAGAAGACAAAGTAATTCAACAAAGAGTTGAAAAAAAATTACAAAAGAAGTTAATCTTATATAATGAATTTTGCAAAGAAAAGCAACAGGCAATAGAAAACATAAACCTACCAACTTATAATGGAATACTTGCTGATTCAGATTTCCAAAATAATTTAAATAATATTATTCAATATAAGTATGGAGAAATACGACCAGAAATCGACAGAAAAAACTTAACTGAAGCCGTAGAAGATTTATCTAATTTATTGAGTGAATATGAAAAAAAAGGAATAAATAGAAAAGCACGAGTAGACTTACATAAAAAAAATATGAATCATGAAACATCACAAAAAATTGAAAGTGATTTCCCAAAGTTAACAAACAATGGATCAATGAAAGAAACTAAAAAACTAATTAAAGAACAAAATTTTAATGATCTAGAACAAACAAATTCAGATGACGCAATATTTAAAAAACAGGCAGAGTTAATAAAACAAATACAACAAAGGATCCTAGAATTACGAGAAAAAAAAGATGAATCAGACCTTGATGTTGGTACATTAATTGCTAATATGGATCGAGAAGCAAAGGTAGATCATGAAATAGATGTAAAGTTTTTAGAAATTTTTTCTTTATCAGTTATACCATATATGGATAAAATGATTGAAGATTTTGAAAGATACATGAATAAACATGAGATTGATACACGAAACTGTGTTAATAAAGATATACTGTCTAGATGTGATGAAGTAAATGTAGATGTTAACGGATCAATGCAACAAAAGTTAGATGAAAAGACACAAGAAGCAAATAAGGAAAATCAAGTTGAGACACAAAATATGACTTGTGTAGATGAAGTACCAGTATCTGAAGAAGATGGGCTGGAATTTCAACATGAAATAAATAGAATTGCAGGAGAAATGCAAAAAAACTCTAATGAAAAAATTAAAGAGGTTTTTGATAATGAAACAGTATTTCAGGTAGATACTGATGTAAAAAATGGCTTTTTTGATGTTGTGGTAAATTATAGAAAAGAAATTCAGGAAACAAACGATGGAAAAATATACGAGGTGATAAATATAACGCGTATAGTATACAATGAACAATTAATGGAAATATTAACTCCAGCTAAAATAAATGACCCCTTAAATACACCACAATTTAATAAAGTAAAAGCTCAATTAGAGTTGCATAGTGAAATTATGAAAATTGTAACTAATATATTTGATAAAAATGGTGGTGATAAATTTGATAATAAAATTTGCTTTAAATTAGACAGAGAAACAAAAGAAGTAATTAGAGAAGAATCTTGTGATGAAATAAAACAAAAAGTTGAAGAACAAATGGAAGTAAGAAATGATAAAATAAATCTCTATTGTATAAATATTAAAACAAATGACGTAGTAGAACAAGAAAATCCTGAAATATTGATTGATGAATCTGAAGAATTTCAAAATAATGGAAGTAAAGACATATCCGATGATTCCGAAGAAGAGTTAGATATATCTGTTGATGACTTTGAAGAAGCAATACCTATGGAGTCTTATGAGTTAATTGATGAATATGAAACTTCTGATGACAAACCACTTCAATATACAGCATTTAGAGAAATAAATGAGGTATTAGAAGTAGTTGAAGATTATGAAACTGAAATGAACCTTCCAGTAAATGATTTTAATCATGATGAAGAACCTTTAGCTACAGAAGAATCAAGCCTGAAAGAAAAAAATATTTTTATGAAAAATAAATGTGGTCTTACGGATGTAACAGAAGGCTTACAGAGAAGGATTAGAATAATACAACAACCTGTTGAAGAAAAACCAGTTAAATTGGACAGAGATAAACGAAAGTTTGAAGAAGAAAGACTAGATAAAAGTTATTATGAAATGCAACATGAACTTGAAGATTTGGAACCAGAAATGGCATCAAGATATACACACGATGTCGACAATGCATCACAAGAATTATCTGATGAAGAATTACATAAAAAATTCACAGATCTTGTAAATGAAATTTATAGAAATATGGCATCAGAATTTGCAAAAGATCTAAAATCAAATGCTATCAAAGTTGATTCTGAATTGGCTAAAGAATATTATGAACAACATAAAATGTTTTATAAATTAAAGAAACAGTTTATGGAATTAGAAGACGAATTTAACAATTTTGAACTTCAAAAAATGCATAATCTTTTACAAGGTATAGATGAAAAAAGTTTACTCGAAATGGCAGAATTGTCTGTAAAGGATGTACAACCACAGGTTAATCTTGATTTGCGTAAAAGCTTTGCTGAATTACGACGTATATTTCGAGAAACGGAACCAGAATTTCGTTATAATTTACCCCCAATAGACTTAGCATACAACCAAAGTCATGAACCATCGTCAGAACCAAAACCAAAATCAAAACCAAAACCAAAATCAAAACCAAAACCAGAATCAAAACCAAAATCAAAACCAAAAAAAAAAAAAAAAAAACGCTTTGATTTATTTAAAAAATTATATTCTATACACAGAAAAAAATTACGTGAATATACTAATTCCAAAGAGTGGCCTTTTAAAGTAAGTGAAAATTAATGTACATGTTTGAATTTAAATTTGTTCTTATTTTTAATTTGTATTAACTATTTTATTTTAGCACCTATATCCGGCAGGTTTACTAGATGCTTTGTTTGAAGATCCTTTAGAGTTTAAACCTCATGTATTATTGGTTACCTTATACTCTATTGATATTGGTTATTCAGTAAAAATAACTATGAAAGAGAATGAACCACCAACTGAAATCTTTTACTCATATTTGGAAGATAAAGTATTAAAATATATAGAAAATGAAAAATTACCTATACCATTATTAGAGTTATTGGACAATTCTGAACGTTGTATATTTTATAATGGATGTCTTATAGCAGAAATTCATGACTTTCGATATGGTTGTCAATTGTTAAAATACCGAAAACAAGTGTATCGTCTTCTACTGCGTCCTAATAATGAGGTTAGATATTTTAATTTATTTTTTAATTGAAAACATCTTAGTGTTGTGTTTTCAAATACAGGCTTAAACATTTTTTCACTTATAATTTTTTTATTATTATCCCATATCCATTACAAATTATATTTATTACATATTTACATTACATCAATCTATTTTGTGATTTGACATTTTATTTTTATCAATAGTGTTATAAATTGATTTACATTTAATTTCATTGCATATTGCAGGTGTGCCCCCAAACTTTTTCAATTTGTGGACCACATACAAAATTTATATTTATACTGTTGGCTGTGTATATTCACGGTTTTTTTGTTCATTTTGATAAAATACACTATAAATATAATATTATCTTTGTTCACTTGTCGAATTTATGACCGTTTTGAAGACTTCAAATCACATATGATTTCATTTCGGATAGTTGAAAATCCATTTCAGTCTGATGAAAATGAGGTTCAAGAATCTGTTCAACTTGAACTTATTGATTTAAAAACAAATTATCATTTGAAAGATTTACATAAAGAAATCACAGATAAAAGCACAAATTTAATACATTTTTATAAGACCCTTCCTGATGATTTAACAAAAATAAAAGAATTATCAGTGTGTTTATTTACATTATTTGGTTCTACTTATATTTGCAAATAAACTTTTCCCCATATGAATTATGCAAAATATTTTGTAAGATCTCGTTTGACTGATGATCACTTATACTTCTTATTAAGAATTGGCGTTACACATTTGAACATCTTACTAATATCTTATTATCTCTTCAATTGATTATTTAATATTTGATTTTATTTCAGTCAATTCTTTGGGATGTTAATAATATAGTTGAAAAAACAACGCATATTATTCATTGGACACAACGAAAAAAATTTAAGTTGGAAAGTAAATTATTGAAGATGTACTATCCAAGATTATGTTTGGATCCATTACCTATTATTGGTAAAACTTTAATTTTACAACATCAGTTATTAAATTTGAATAAAATTCAACTTAATCCACTCAATATTATTTTGAACAATCCAAAGTCAAAATCAATGGATTTATCTAATAATATTTATGACAATAAATCAAGATTGTCAAGTGAATCACTAAAAGCATCTTTAAATTTCATGGTAAGTTAAAACAATAAAAAAAATTATCATTTTTATGTGGTGAATTTATATTTTTTTTAATTTATTTTTATAGGATACCGAAAATGACAATATTTATTATGTTGTATGGAAATTTGAATTTCATTTACAATCATATATTGTTTTAAAACTGTTTATTTTAGTTGCATCAAAAACTCAAGAATTTTCCATATTATTATGTATGAATTCAAAAGTTAGACCTGTTATGAAGATGAGGTATGTAATTAATAATGATTAATTTAAATTATAATTTATATTAATTAATATTTTTATGAATACAGGTTTAAATTAAATCTCGTAAAAAATAATTTTACTACTTATATTAATACAATCTTAGATGTACTCAAACAAAAACTTAGTCCTGATATAGTAGTTGTTCGAAGGTATAAATACGATTATAAATCAGAACCTCGCATTATGATGGATGTTCCTACATTGTTGGATGATAATATTTATGAACCTAATTGTGCCGTTATCAGTCAGGTATACATCTCATTATAAATTCCTATAAAAAGGTTTGAGTTTAATGTTTATTATTTATCTAATTATTTAATTTAAATTTTAGTTGATAAATAAGTTGTTGGAACATAAGCCAGAACAGTTTAATAAAACAAAAACTGATGAAAATGAATCTTCGGTTATGCCAAATATTTTGTCTGATGATTCTCAGAAGACTAAAAGAAATTTATTTGCAAACAAAAAGGTAAAATTATCAATTTATTTAGTATCATCAATCACGTTAACATTATTTAATATTTTCTTTGAGAAATTAAAGCTTTTAGCTAAAAATAAACAAATTAAATAATTTAAGTTTTTATTAATACAATTTTCATTTCCATAAAAGAAAATTAAGTTCAAATTAAATAGATAAGAGTCAAGTAGATCAACATTTTGATGATATTTGACAACTTTTCTTTACTTAGATTAATATTAGTTTATTTAAAAACGTCCATTTGTCTTCAAATAAGTTGATATAAACAGTTTTGGTTTATATATGTCATAAAAATTTGCTTTGTAATCATAGTGATGGGTATGTGCATTTTGGTGTTATGAATCTAAAATACTAAGTGTGTTTTGTGTTACAGTATCATTTGATTGGCAATGTGGCTGATTTACATTGCTATTTGATAAACATAAAATAATTTTGTTGCATTTATATTGGTATTTAATATCATTGATACATTGCAATGGTTTAAATTTAAATGAACAATTCATCAATATCAATCACTTATTACCTGTATTTTATTTAGTATTGAATTCTTCTATATTATATATTATAGACTCTGATTTAATAATTTGAAATAGTTTTTTTTTCTTGAATGATATTTTTATTTTTTAACTTAATAAAATAATAAATAATATTGCCTAATGGCTTAAACTAGAAAACGTCTCTGATATAACTGCATATTTATACTTAGTAATCAATTATTATTTGTATTAGCATTCAATTACAAATCCATTTGACACATTAATCTGTGTAATGACTTTTCAAATGCTTGATTATTGCCATTGAAATTGACATTTTAATTATGATCATTATTCAATAATTATTGTTTATATTATAATTTTAAAAATGTTATTTTTGTAGATAGATGATGAAAATAAGAAACCTATTAAATGTTGTAATATAATCAAGTCATCAAGAAATTCAAATAAAAATTTGGGTAAGTTAATTTCTATAAATTTTAGGTTTAGGAAATAACTTTTAAGATTTCTCTTTACGTGTTTATTATGCATAAATGACAATAAATAGATCCTAAGTGTGATGTCTTAAAAATGCATTTTAATTTTTAATATACATATACCCTTTAAATTGCAAACAAGTATTTGTTATTTCATAGTGTGTAAATAAATAAATAATAATTAAGATAAGCATAACATTTTAGGGTAGATTAAGTTCTATATAAATAAAAAATTGTAAGGCTTAAATTAATCGAAAATGATAAAAATGCCCTTTAAATATTAGTAGTGTTGAAAATGTCTCAAAAAATAAAAATAAAGCATTTACAATTTGGTTGTTTTTTTCCAACCATTATTATTTTATTACTTCTACTCAATTCAATCGTACCATTGATAAAGGCAAATGATTTATACATATTGAAAATGCCAAATAAAAAAATTTTTATTACATTTGATGTAATACTTAAATTTGTGTGTAATTGAAATAGAAATTGAAATACAGAGTTTTGACTGAGACATTTCATACAATATTTATAAATCATCAACATCAAGGAGGCTTAAGTAATAATTAATAAACAACTTAAAATAGTTAAAATAAATTTGTACAAAAAAATAATTACTTTAATAATATTATAACCAAATATTATTTACTTTGTGGTAATATGGATAGTTATATTATATATAAAACAAATAATGTTTTCTATGTCTATTTTACTATCAAGTATACCATATTATACTCTATTTATAAAATATAATTATTATTTTTTTGGTTGAATTGGGTGCTGTATTTTATATATATTTTTATATATTTAAAATGCAGAATAATTGATGCAACATTTTAGAGTTTTAAATACAGTTTAACTATTCATTTTCAATTATAATAATAAATATACTATAATAACAAAGTGTTATTTAATATATAAAATAATTTATTAAAACTATTTAATATATAAATAATATAAATAAAAATTAAATAAATAGGTTTTGCCTTATTATAATAAAGTGTAAAAATTGTTATGGAAGGTTTCGAATAAAATTCATTATCAGGTGTAAAGAACATGCTGAATATAAAATGAAATGTCTGAATACAAATGAAAATTTTTTTTGAATAGAAAAATAAAAATTTAATAAAAGAGATTGATTATAGACATAGATTTAAAATATTGTTCTTTGGTTATTTTCTATTATCTCATTGGTTATAGAATAGTTTATTCTATAATCAATGGTATTATCTAAAAAATACACTAAGCAAGACCTATTTATTTAATTTTTATTTATATTATTTATATATTTAATAGTTATAATAAATTATTTTATATATTTAATAATACTTTGTTATCATCATATGAGTATTAACCACCAAACATTATTTATTTATATTTATTTTATTCTTATATTTTTAAATGTAATATATTAATTTCTAGTTTTTGTCATATTTCTTTCAATAAACTAAGTATTTAATTTTCTGATTTATGCATGTAATTTTAATTTAAGCCTCTAAAGTTCTTTAATTACATGTTGCATTTAATTACCATTACATTGGATAAGATATTTAATAAATACTTCACAATACAATAATTAACTTAGATCTTTATTTAGGATTTGTTCCCAAATGAAATTATTTATTATTATAATTAAATATATATAAATAATACAACTAATAAATAAGGACTAATATTAGAAATTAATACCTCAATAGTCTTCTAATATTTTTATATCATAAATAAATTTACCTAGCTGGAATAAGGACACAAGAGAAAATGAAAACTTTAATATATAATAAAAGGGATTATGTGTTTTATATAGTGTATAGTATTTTATGGTTTGTGATTTCTTGAATTATAAAAATATAATTAAAATTAATCTTATTAAAAATGGATTTCTATTATTCCACAACTTTTATATAGTTTTTCTTTTTGGGATGTATTTTTTGCTATTGATAAATTGTTTGAATATAGTTTTTTTTTGTTAAATTTCCTAAATTTTGAACAAAATTTTGAATACTGAAAAAAATAAATATTTTTGCTTAATTTATAACTAAAAATTTAATGCTTAATATTACAGACAAGTTTAATATGGATTTGAGAGAATGTGAATATTCTAATTTTATACCAAAAACATTAAACAAGAATTCTGATTCTTATGAAGTTGAATCACAACTATATAATCCAGTTGAATCATCATCATTAAACATATCAGGAATCCCCTTGGAAATGTTTGAAGATCATAATTCAATTTCATTACCAAAAGAAAACTCAATCATTACTGAGACAAACTCTTACGTTGAACCGCCATTTACAAGTCCTATATCTGTTGTTTCACTAGATGATAATGTTAATGTTCTTAGGGAAACATCAAATTTAATGTCAAAAATACTTTCAACTACAGAAATATTACCATTAAATTCATCTATGATTGAAATACCATCAATATCTACTTCTATAATAGAAACATCAGAATCTGGTTTAATAAATATGCCATCATTACCAAAACCTATGGATCTAATAATACCGTTAATATCAAGTCCTATTAATACACTATCATCAGCATCAAATTCTATGATTTGTACACCAATATCAAGTTCTTTAAATGTAATACCATCAGTATCAAGCCCTATTACTGTTTTATCATCATTATCAAGCCCTATAACTGTAATAGCATCAGTACCAAATGATATAACACTTGTTTCATCTATAACTTCGAACATCTCTTCCTCGGAATCATCCGAAATATTGTCAAAGCATGAAAATAATAGTGTGAACTTAGGTAAACTATAAAAAATTTAATATTTAGACTATTTAGAGTATTTAAAAAAAAAAACAGGTAACTCTAATAAATTTGTTTGATTCTATAGTGCACCCATCACCATCTATATACGATGTTATGAAAACTTCCTCTAGTACATTATTCACCCAACCTTTATGTTCTCAACGTGCAGATAATATTTCAGTTATCAAACATACACTTGATCATGGAGTCGGTTTAAAAGGATTAAAAACTAAAATTAATCCTGAAGTTGCTATTTTAATACAAAGTAAGAATTTTTAATAATGTATACATATACTCGTATATGTAATATATTAGGTGTGAAATTGCTGAAGTTAGTAAAATGGACTAAATCCAGTACTTTGTAATAAAAATTTCAGTATTTATATATCAAAAATGTTTCAAGTTATTTTTATTTTAAATTCTTATAGTTTACCAATTTAGGTATAATTGTTAAATTTAGTATGGTACTAGGACAGAGTTCATGAGCTAAGAAAGTGAATTGACTATTTCACAAATAAGGTAAATCTACTTTTGGGGTATATCTTTTGTATAGATAGTAGATACAGTTGCATTATTTGGTCAATGTTTTTAATTTTTACATCCCTTTATTTATCTAAGACTATTATTAAAGAAGAATTATTTAAAAAAAGTATTGATTGAAAAAATTGTCATTTTTTGAAAATTTAAGATACATATAAAAACTAAAAGTTTAGATATTTTAAAACTCCTTATTTTATAACCTTATTATTATAGGTTAAATTCCCCTTTACTACAAGTTTTAATTTTATATAATATTTAATATAATGATAATATAATTTTATATAATATATAACATTATATAATAAAAATAATTTGAAATTTACAAACTTTAAACTTTGATATTTTATGAATTTAAGAATTACATTTTTAATTTTTCATTAATCCATATAAACTTAATTTTATTGTGGTTGTATTCCTTAAAAGTACAAATCTAAATATTGGGCAAGTGGGATACAAGACACAGACAAGATACAGATGATGGGTGAATTGGTTTTTAAATTTGAGACCAATGGCACATTGGTCTCGAAAGAAAACAATTCTAAGTGAAAGAAGTGGGAAGGGTCAGCTACAAAAAGTTATCAGATTTTCGTATTTTTATGAAATTTCAGTAAAATTTGAATATTTGAATTTGAATAAAAGAAAATTGTGCCCATGTATATCCGAATATTTTTGTTGAAGAAATATAAAGTTATAAGGAACTTTTTGTATAACTCTCAAGAGTTTTTTGACGAAACAAAATTATTTTATAGTTATTTTATGTAAAAAAACTTAGAAAACTTAAAATTTCAAATGTCTATAAATAGCACAAAAAAAAGCCAAAACCTTTTAAAATTTACACCATCTCTATAAGTGTCATATAAGTGTTCAGTGAAAATTTCAAGTCCCTGAGATCAATACTTTTTAGTTCCCACAAAAAAATGATTTTGATAAAAACTGGTTTGCTGTAAATGTTGCCGTTTTTTGTAATTTTTCGACAGTTTATCACGTATAACTTTTAAACTGGTGGAAAATTCGAAAAGTTCATGTCTGTATTACCAACAAAAAATGATTTGATACCAGAAACCAATACTGAAGTTGAAAATCGGAGTATTTTTTTCGAGTACTTATCGTGTACACATACACAAAAAAAAATAAATACATGTCATGGTAAAATCAATAGATTCCTCGTTTCACTCAGATTCTAAAATTAAGGAAATAATTTGTTTAAAAACTGACAACATAAAGTTTATGCTTAGTGTTTAAATTTTAACAATCACAATATTAAATGTACTTAGATATTTTTGGTTTTTAAAAACTACTGTGTTTAGGGAACACAGTTAAACAATTTCACTGTAAATTATAAAATTTGTTTTAGAAAATGCCTTAGCAGAAGAAACAACTTTGGATCATCAATTAGAAGTTCAGAATGAAAGACAACAATTTGATGATGATATAGATACAGATATAGCTGAAACATCTAATTTACAAGTGTGTACTATACATTTTTTATATTATTTATTTGAATGTTGATAATATCATAAAATTAAATTCAGATATCATAAATAGATAATACTAATGTCTCCACTGATATATTAATATACTAACTCATCTGTGGTACTCATGTCAGTATGCCGCTCATCTAGCTAACATTTCGAGCGTTAGTCGTTTCAAAGTTGTCAAATTAATCTGATACTACTAATGATCTGATACTACCTTCAAATTATATGTTTATAAATATTTCCTTACAAAAATGAAATCACTATTTGTAATTTATTGAAGAGTTACTGTTACCAATATATAATTAGACCTTCATTTTATAGACCCAAGATAATTATAGACCTAAGATTTAGATTTACTAATTAAATTTCTATTTATTAATTATTATTACTTAATGTTAGAAAAAAATTGTTTTGAAAAATAGTAGTAGGTTTTTATTTTTACTTGATAAACTATTAATAGTACATAATAAGTATATTTTATTGTTTACTTAAGGGTAAATACTAAATAGATACATATTTTATTATTCATCGACTAAAAAAATATTTTATCATAAGTTTGGTGAAAATATAATTTTAAAATGTTTATCCATGCTTTTAAACAATAATAAATATATCATCCATCATTATTCGTGTTAATTAAGCTTGATTCATTATTGCATATTCAATTTAAAATTAGTTTTTATATTTGTAAAAACATTTTAACTCTATTGTTTAAAAAGTATAAAATAAATTGTTAACATTCATAATTTTTTTCATCTAGATAAATGAAGATTCATTTCAAGAAATAAACATTCAATCTACATCTTCAGACAATGAAGATTATAAAGGCATAAAATGAAAAAAAAAACTTTTTGATGACGGTATATTTATTTAATTTATTAAATATTTTCTAAAATAATATTATTTATTTTAATAATTATATTAATACTTACTCGTATATCGGACAAATTATTAATGCCTTAGAATTTTCTTTAATTTAGTTATTTTTCACTATTCAATAGTGCCCATCACTATTGAACTATTCAATAGTCATTCAATAACTTTTTAAATAGTTGAAACATTCGAACTATTCGAATAGTCTTACAAACTATTCAATCATGTAAAATATTTGGTTATAGTGTTCGAATAGTTTTACAAACTGTACAATGTAGTATTCGATAGTTATACAAACTATTTATTAGCAGTATTCAAATAGTGCTAACTATCTAATAGTATTCGATAGTGCCCATCACTATTATTCAACATTAAACATTAATAGTATGTACAATTTCCTAAATTTCAAATTATTAGGAATTTATTTTTGTTAAATTATACTTATACAAATAATTTATTATTAAAGAAAATTAATTATTATTAATTTATTATTTAATATAAATTAACTTATATAATATTGAAAAGCATTTTTCTTGAAAATTTTTTGTTTTTTTCCTGTTTGTACATTGATAGCTTGAGATTTATGTAGAATGAAGATATTCTGTTATATTAATTCAGTTTATTGGATTGCATACACTTAATCATATGTTTTGTTGTGATAGTAACATTACGTACCTTTCATTTAGTCTCTTTATCTTTATTTAACCATGATCTGCGTTAGCCAGGTGTGCTTAGTTATTAGTCTATTGAGTATAAACAGACTTTTTTTTATTTAGATGAGAACTATGTGATAATTTGTTCGTGTTCATCTTGCTTTTAATTTCTTAACTCTAAGTCGTTGCAGTTGTGTCAAAGAAATATCATCTTATATGGTCTCTTTTTTAAATATTAAGCAATATTCTTTACAAATACATACAAATTAAAATTATAAAAAAAAAATGTTGTGGATTAACATTGTTAATTTAGTGAATATCTCATTTTATTTTTTTTGACTATTTATCCTAAATTTACTCTCATTAGATTTCGATAAAACTATGATTATAATTTTTTTCATTTGCAATATATGACGTACATTGTACAAATTATTTATTGAAATTAATACTAAGAATTTTATTTTTACTAAACAGTAAATAGTATTTATATTATAAATTAGTAAACAGTATTATAATATTGCAATACATTTTAACAATTGTAATATTTTTAATTTATGTATTTTTTTTTTTCAGAAATGATGGTTTTTTTCTCTTGATTTGCTCAGAAAAATGTTTTTTATCAGGTACTCTATACTTTTTATTTATAAGATTTTAAATTTTAATTTTTTTGACTTATTTGTAAAGTAATCATTTGTGTTCATTGCATCAATATTTATGAATGCAGATATATTTTAGCATATAAACAAGTACCTATTAATTTAAATTTGTTTAAGAGGAAAATTATGATTAAAAAATGCTATTATATTATATAACCAAATACCTTTGAATTTTTATAATTATTTAATATTATTTAAATGAAAATGTATTTTTAAAAATTTGACTTTTTTGTATGGGATATCACAGTGAGATATCATTCTGTATTTGGCATGGATGTTATTATTTTACAGATTTCATATTTAAATATTTTATACCTAATTAACAACTCATATTCTCCTATTGTGTTCATGTATCATGTTATCAATATTAATATTTAAAATATTATAAGTACCTAAAATAATTTTTAATTTTTTTTTGTTATACAACTGCCTTTTGATCATAAAAATGTTATGAATGATATTATATTTTAATTTTATAATGAATAAGTTGCCTCAAGTTTAAATAACACAAATTAATTTTGAGATGAATACGTTCGTGACTTTGAACAATATAATATGCTGTTCGTATTTCGATAATATACATTATTGGGCTATCTTTTACACCAGTTTTTTTTATTAATTTTTCCAGTAGGTAGTAAACTTTTTGTAGCCAATTGTGACCAATGGTTTGTACTGTATTGCTTCACTGTATTTAACCATAATTATTTTTCTATAAAATTGATAACTTTCCATAATTGATCAGACTTGTTGGTTGGCTAAATTTGTTCACAACTGGTGTATGGATTTTAACTTAACATTGATTAATATTAGGAATTTTTGAAACATTTTTCAATGGCAATTCTCATAACATTAAAAAAAAAGGAATGATATTACTCAATGATCAATACAGTACGAAGGGAGTTCATACCCTAATTATACTGAATTTCATTAAACGATTAATTGTTTTTAATATTATAGAAAGTATTTCAATTAGTAATTGTGATACTTCTTGACTATTGTTTTAATTGGTGATTTCAATAACTGAAAAGTATCTTAACTATTTTAACCGTTTATTACAGACAATGGATGATTTAATTTTGTAAAAACAAAATATATAAAAATATTAATTATGAATGTTATAATTATTTAAGTTTAAATTATAAAGTTAAGTTAAGTTTTAAGAAATTTTTCAGTATAAAATTGTATAATTTTCATAATAATCAGGCATCCTTAATCCAATTAAGTTTATATAGTACATTTATGTTTTGAGTTTCATTTTTAATATTTTACAAAAAGATTTACTAATTAGACTGTTAATGATAACTATAATATGTGATAAAATATTATGGTAGTTGTGATTTTTTAAACTGTCAGTCTGATATTATTAATAAACTATTGAATACAAATTATTACTTATTATTTGTAACTCTTATTGACTTTGAAATAAAGATTTTATCATTGATAAGGGAAAACAAATGTATTTTTATTTTTAACTATATTTTATATACCTAGATAAATTTGTATAATGTATTTAAATTTAAAAGTATGTTTGAATTAATTATTCTTCTTTAGAGATATTTTCAACTTATGGATAATATTTTAAATTAAAGATTTATTGAAATGCTGTTGATTGATAGTAACATTGATTATAGAATAATCTAGTCCTATTAAAGACTATTCTATTTTATAATCAATAATAGTAGGTAGTTTAAAATTTGTATGTATATTATTATTATTATTATTATTTTTTTTTTTTGATCTTTTTATGATGTTTTTTGATTTGAAGAAATGATTCCAACATCATCTTTGTGAATGGTTTCTGATAGCAAATGTTGTTTCCTTGGTGCTCTTGTCCTATTTGGTAATAATTTTAATACCTTTGTACTAAGGTAAACAATTTTTGGTCTTGAAAATTTGAAACTTATGTTTCATTGTTTTAGTATTATGATTCTTAAGGAAGAAGGTTGAGAATTTTAAATCGTTAAATATAAAAATCATTTTGTAACCTAACCTACCTAGTTTTTTTTTTTTAAATAATGTTTTTGGCTAAATTAAATCAAAGCAATTACATTAAGCTGCGACCACTGTATTTTACTTTACTTGTGTTGGCCTTTGATTTATATATATATATATATTTATATAGAGCGAATACCTGTTAGTTGTTAGCTGTTGGTTGTTATAGATATTAATATACATACTTATTATAATATGCAATTAATTATTTGAAAAGTAATTAAATTAAGTATTTTTATCATATCAAATCTAGAGTTAACTTATAGCTTCCAATTATTAATATGTCTTTCTTAAATGATGACGGGAAGTCTGATATTCTTTCGCAAGATCTTTTTGTTTACATATCACATGTAGAAGAAGCTTTTAACGAAATTGAGGAATCTGAAGAGAAAACGATTATTCGAGTAAATGTAGTTGTGTATATTATTTAGATGTAGGTTTAGAAAAATAGGAATCCATGTTGTATTAGATGATCTATTCACATGAGCCGTACAATTATATATTTGCCTATTTATAACAAGTCTGTTGTCGGAATTTTTATTTTCGAGGGAATTACATCCCATTGCAGCAAATATTCATGTTATATTCACAGGTTTTGATGCCAAACAATAGATCAAATATGTTGGTAACATTTAAATTTGTATGTATTTCATAAAAGTTACAAAATAAGTGTTATTTACTCGAAACCGTTTCAGATTTTCACATGACAACAGTTTAGTTATTTTCCCTAGATATATTTGATCAATAGAGGAATAGCTAAGTTGGCAGAATAAATAAAAATGATCAATCTGGCTATTATAATACATTTTTTTAAGAGATTAGTTTTGATATTTTTAATTATAAAAACATTATGGAGTTATAAAGGTGAAAAATGTTGTTTTTTAAAACAAAACCTATAATAAGATAAAGGTGCAGTAAGCAAATATATATTTTTTGTGCTGTCTGATAAAATAATTTTTTTCGTATGAATTGAATTTTGGATAATTTCAATTTGTTTTGTCTCCTTCCCGTTTAAACTATGGAGGTTCCACTAGATTGGTGCCGATAACAAATTCTGCCTTGCTTAGGAATGGTTACTTTTGATTCTCGAAAATCCGCGCGAAGACGTTGAAGCTGCTCGCATCAGAAATATGGCGCTAAGTCAAATGTTGATGGACATTGAAAACAATAAATTGAGATCTCCTTTCAACGAGAGGCCGTCTCGTCGTGCGTATACAGAGTTAGTTGACTGGTTGAAATCAATGTTGAATCAGAACGCGACGATAGAAAACGAAGACAGCAGTGATGTATTATATAACATTCAATTACACACTTACATCAAATGTTTAATACACTTAATATACTTGTAAAATTAAACTTTACTCCGTCTATAATAGTATGAACAGCAAGTTTATTATGATTGTTAATTTTACAACTTTCAATGACTTGAAATTAAAAATCTCCTTTAAAAAAAAAATAGCAAAATTGTAATATGATGCTCATCACGTACAGATGAATTATAATTCTTTGCAGAGATGATGAACAGCTAGAATGTCCCAAAAGTACCATATCAAATTTTTGTATCAAATAAATGTATTTA
The DNA here is from genome assembly GCA_948098885.1 of Drepanosiphum platanoidis. Classification (NCBI taxonomy): domain Eukaryota; kingdom Metazoa; phylum Arthropoda; class Insecta; order Hemiptera; family Aphididae; genus Drepanosiphum; species Drepanosiphum platanoidis. The sequence continues at coordinate 4,286,921 of OX402537.1, read as the reverse complement.
AATGTGAATCAAATATTTATCAATAAGAAAATCCCATTTAAAAAGCATTAGTTTCAATAATTTTTTTTCAAAATTCAAACATTTTTTTTAGTAAGTGCACTTTATTTTTGAAAATTTCAACAAAAGATAAATACAGATAATAATAATAAAATGTGGCCATTATATATTATATAACCTTTCTTAATTAAGACCTTACTTGTATTTTATTACTTGTAGGAGGAGAGATCTAAATTAATGATTTTTTTATCGTCACCTATAAATCAAATTAGTTTGATAGGCTGAAACAATATACTTTTAGTATTAGCATTGATTATAAATACTAGTATTTATAATGTATTGTATAATGTATTATAAATACTATTATTTATAATAAATGGTATTAGTAATGTTGATGGTCTGCAGATTGAAACAATGATGACTATTATACTTTATTCACACATAAAGTTCCTTTTTTTTTTTTAATTTAAAATTAAAAAGTACTTATCTACTAACACATATTTTTAAGAAAATTGGTTTATTTTACAGTCCACCGTGGACAAGGATATCGAGGGCCATGACTTGGATCTCGATGAGTTTGAGGATTTAATGTCTACTGATAATCGAACCTATATAGCGATTCGGACATTACCAAATAATGGTGGTGTGTTCGGTTTTGTCGCTGTTACAATGGGTGATGGAGATGACATGCAATGGTTGAATTCGAAAGGTGATCCAATGCATACACCAATACCATCGAATTTGCTTGTGGAACAATCTAAAGGCCGTAATCAAGTATCAGATCCTAAGCACCCAGACATTAAAAAAGTGTGGCATATTTTGAAGAACAGAAGACCATTATGTTTGAGGAATGATTCCTACGACTTCTATAAAATATTGTATGAAAACGTCCAACAAGAAATGCTATCACACAACAGTAACATAAAGTGTACTCATCCATTCATCAATAAGTTACTCAATCTTCTAGAGGTAATAATTTTTGAACTATTAAATTTAAGTATTTATTTGAAATTTGAGAGATTTATTCATTATTGAGTAATAAGTGTGATAAAAATTTGAAAAATTGAAGAGGCCAGAAAATTGTATGCTGTAGTGGGTATTATATATCTATATGTTATTATATTCTTCACTTGATTCAGTCTCAGAATCTAAAATACACTGTTATTAGACATGTTACATTTATTTTTATAAGTTATGTAATAATCGTATTGTCTAATTCTCGATTTAAGGCTATATAACCTTTGATTTTATAAAAATTGATATTAATTTGTAATTTTTCAAAAGTATTACAAAAACTATAGGCATATTATTATATTATAATATACCTTATCTATTTTTTACAGATTGACTTGAAGGCTATTGGAGTGAGTGATCTTAAAATGTTTTGTAGAATCAAGATGCTTTCAATCTTAAAGAAGCAAATTAAATCTGTATTGTTTGAAGTAAGAAAAAACATATATTACACAGTGGCGTCGACAGGTTTTCCAATAGTCAATGCAGTTAAACTGTGAATCAATCACCCCAAAATATAAACTGTTGACCTATTCCTATCAATAATTCAATACACATTAACATTATTGGTATTTTTATAATAAAATTAAACAAATTACAAATATAGTACATAATCACATTTATATAATGCATTTAAAACATAACGACACCAGTGTGGACCGAACCAGCAAAGCAGGACTTGTTCCTGATGAGTTATGACGATTTCTTTTAAATAAATATCTTTTTAAAATTGACATTTTCTAATTACAATTTATTAAATTCAATAATCTCAAACTAATTATCGTTCCGATGAAACATTTTGTACATTGAAATGTAATAGATGCATTACTTTCTTTTACTAAAATTATTAAAATAATGATTCAATATCCACCATCATTGATTATCAGTGCTGTTGGTAAATAGTGTTGACGCCACTACTATAAATAATACTGTTTAATTTTTAAACTTGAAACAAAAATAATACATATAATTAAATTAAGAATAATATTTTTATTCAAGACTAATACAAATATAACACTTTAAATGTTGCTTTAGATTGAAAAAAGGTCTAAAACCTTAGAATCTGCATTAAAGGTTTCAATGATATCTCCTATTGTTTCATTACCACAAAAATGCTGTTATAATTTTGTATCTCCTAATCTTTGGAATGAATTACATCAACAAAGACCGGGCACTAAATATATTGATATTTTGTCACGCGAATACCCTCAATGCTTGTTTCCAAAGTAACTACATTGAATTTAATAAAGAACCTAGGAGTTAAATGCTAATAAGTAATATGTTAAAAAAATATATGTATAAACGATTATATCTATTATTTAATGTGTAATTCACTAAAATTTTTATTGAAAATTATGTAGGAATTTGATTAGTTTTGTGTAAAATATTGCAAGAAAGAGCTAAGTTAGTTGGGTTAGCTTAAGTTTCTAATTCTGTCATAAATGTATACGTTATAACTTATAACTTATAAGTAAACCAACTATATTTTGATAATAATAATCTCATCTCACAAATTGTATAAAAACTAATTCTTTGTAAAAATAAAATATTTATCATTCTTTCTTTTTTAAAGATATTTTTCAGTGTTAATAAATCAAAAAAGAGAAATTTTGACCAGTATTGCTAGCAAATATTGTCATATATTGGACGAAATGTTTGCTGATTTGGGAAACTCCATCATGTCAAATATGAAGAAGTATAAAGATGCAAAATGGGAATGGCATTTAGCTCACGAGATAATTGATGCATACAACAAAGAAAAGAATTTTAAAGATAGTTTATGTGCAGTTGAAAATTCTGTCGATGAAACAACAGATTCATTTTTGACAGTTATTTTAAGCGAAATGGAAATGGCTCAAAATAAATTAAAAGTAATAAAATATTTAGAAAATTAAATATTTTTGTAAAATAATCTTTTTATGTTAGTCGTTAACAAAGAAGAATGATCAATTGACCGAGCAACTACCTGAGTTAAGAACTGAAGTAGCAAATAGAAAGCAAATAAATATATCAATAATATGTCAGTATGAAGACGGAATGAATAAATTACAACATGAAATTAATAATGGAAAACTTGATATACTGAAAAGAGAAAATACCATTATTGAGCTTCAAAGAAGAGCAAATAAGCTCGAATAAGTATAATACACATTCGATACACACTAGATATACATATTTGGTGACAATAAATGTATACAAAATTTGAAGTCCATAATAAATGAGTCATTAATGATTTATGAAGTAATTTGTTAGAAACCTCACTTTAGAATTGATGCATTAAACTTAAATATTGTTAGAGGCAAGTTTTTTATCTGTTGGTCAAACTCTACAAAAAGTATACTTGAATTTTTATAAAGTTGATTTTATCAATAACAAAATGAACTACATTTTTGTTTTACAAATATTTTTAGTATTACAATTTGGCTCAAGTTAATATTATAGTAAAATTTTTATTATTAAATTCATTGCTCAAAACTAGAGCTTACTATTTCATGTGCATTTAAATACACGGATATTTATGTTAAAAATCTATATGCACGGTTTTAAATACACGTGTTTTTAATTGAATAATTAAAATAATAATACAATAATCCATTACAAGTTTTAATAAGTTTGGAAGAATATTAAATTTGAGCTATTTCTTAATCAGTGTTTTAAAACTGATTTATTTATTATATTTAACATGCTGTTTAGTTAACAAGTAACTAAGGAGGAATAAATATTGCTAATAATAGATCTAAAAATATCAGTAATGAAATATTTATTTTTATGTAAAAAATAACCTATAATTAATTAAAAATGTAATATAATGATTTGTAGTGTTACTTAATTGTGATTAACCAACAAATAAATGCACTATTTACATAAAAGTACAATATATTTTAACGATTAAAACACATTCAAATGAAAATAATATAAGTAATATTATTGCGCTACTTTTATTAATTGATGAATTGTATTTGCTCTTATTTTCGCATGTTTTACACAATTTTGAAGCTGATCAGTTTTTATAGAATCTCCACCTGGAAATAAAATTAGCATTTTATTTTATTTAACATATTATATAATAAAATAATTTTTAAATGATGGTTTACCAGGTTTGTGTACTGAAAATAGTAAGTCACCATTAGTAACAACTGTTAATTTGCTGTTACATAATTGTTCTTCTTCTTCAGTTGGATCAGCTAAAATATGTTTTTCATCAAATATTCCAAAAGTAGACGACACAGGTGAACAATTAACTTTTAATGGATTGTAAGTTTCAATAACACATATTTCTTCTGTTTCTTTGTCATATTTTACTTCTGGTAACTTAACTAAAACAAAAAAATTGTTTTAACTAAAGATTAACATTATTATGTCTAAAAATTTACCTGTTTGTAATGCTGATAATAAGGCTATCAAGCATGCATCCAAAATAGATCCATCATAGTTCAAACAATATATATCGCATGATAGGACCCATACCAATTTATTAATACTTATACACAATTGTTTTAAGTCAAGTATTTTGCAATTATTACACACTTCGTTGAGAAAACTGGTAGTTTTCATAGCTTCATCACATGGAATCCCAGGACGAATTTTTTTGTAGCATAGACTAGGAAGTTCAACATTTACTAAAAGGTATCCAATATCTGGAGATACAGATTTAGGAGGCCCTAGTTCCTAAAAAAAAAAAAAATTTTAGAAAATGATAAAAATGATATTTAAAATAATACTAACTGCTTTTATGCCACAAACTACAGCTGTATTTCCAATTTTGACAGCTGCTGATCCATCTGCTGTATGTATTGAGCTAAGATTTAGTGACACATCACGAAATTCCATTAAATCTCTGCCATCACATCTTTCTTTAAGAGCCTAAGTATAGATGATTAGTTCAACATACAGTATAAAATAATATAAAATTATAATCAGCTATAAAGAATACAAATATACTTACGAGATATTCTTTAATATATGTATCACGAATATTTCTAAAAAAAAGAAATAAACAATTATAAAACAGAATGAAAAGTATTTATGGCCTTACGTAAAATATTTTCCAACAGAATTTAGAAAAGTTTTTGTATAATTAATATTCATTTAGAGCCACTAAAAAAATGTTCTAAAAAAGTTATTAATTTCATTATTACACGATAATATTGACGTCAAAGACGAAATACTCTTGAAACAATCATAATGTTACTATACCATATACTATATGATAGGTATGATACAGTTAATTAATACAATAACGAAAACGCATGATTTCTCGGATATAAATGAATAAAATTTATAATTTAATAGAAATTGCAGAAAAACAAATAGTATTATTTTGAGTAGTAAAATAGTCAAACGTGTTAGCAATAGTTAATAAATAGAAAACGACCGAGGGATTCGTAACGGCGATTATTCGTAGAATCCAATTCACACTTTTGGACACATTTGTCGAAAATATATACAAACGTCGTACTCACCTTTTGATCGAGTTCATTTCGCGCCGTCCGCTTATATGGAAACAATTGAATGCAATCTACGGAACGAATACCGTAAAATACGAGTGAACTTATGAGTGTTTATGAGTAGAGAAAAATAGAAAGAATTTCCAAACGCGAGTACACGAATCGTTTGTCTACGTGAGAAGAACAAAAAAATATTCGTAAACCGAGTTTGGCATTTTCGAATACTCGTTCGCGGTGGCGATGGCCGCGTCTAATCTCGGCGCAATGCACATTTTTGCTCGCGGTGGCCGCGTCCAGTTATCGGCCGCGTCTACAGTGTGACCAACCGCGCGTGCGCGGCGTCGTCGGCCGCGCACGGGCGGGCGGTGCGCGCGGTACACCAACGAAATCGGATCGCGTCGCCGTAACCCCGTCGGTCTGGCGAGCACCTGTCATTTGAAAAAAAATAACCGTTACGGTCCCGTGTCCGTCCGCTCTCGTTTGTTTGTGGCGTTTATGCGAGTCTTTTCCACTGCTGGCGGTCGGGTCGCGCAAACTAGTCCGCGCGAATCCACTCGTAAATTCGTTTTTTTTTTCTTTATTCTCACCCGATACGTTTTTTTTTATGTTACCGTCGGCGCGCCAGTAATATTTTAATACACACGTCGTTTCGAAATAGTTTTAATTTTAATTCTCGTTGTTTTTTTTATCGCATTACGCTCCGACTCGCAACGTTCGCGTCCGTTCCAAATGACGTTTTGAAAAAATATCCCTACATTTCCGTAAGCGCCGTCGCCGCCGCCGCCGTCACCGCCGCCGCCGAACCACTTACCCGCGACAAAGAGACCGTGATTTCCGTTTGAATTAAACACGCAGATCGAGAGAGAGAGAGACAGTTTGACAATATGGAGTTCACGGTTTTCCAAGATCAAGAGAACACGTCGCGCAACGTTAACACCAAGGAGAACAGCAACATGCCGAGAGACAGACAACTCAAGCGACGGTCGGTGCTCGGCGTGATCAACTCTAAGCAGCAGCCGTTCAACAAACAGGAGCAGCTCAAGTCCAAGGTACAGTTTTACATGGCGGCTGTCCGTCGAGCGGTTCGCGAGTTATTTTTAACCTTATTCCTTGTGTGATTATCTCCGCTCCGCAATGCGGCAGGGTACTGAAATCGTATCGGTACCGTCGATTTTCGAATTTGCTAAATTTCCAGTGACTTTTCATCCCGGTATCGTCTGATCGGTCTCGCCGACGCTCCGGCTTTATTCGGATCATTGGTTTGTTCGATGACCTTTAACTCGATCTCTCAGCTTGAGCTATGATTTAATGTTATAATTCTCGTTTCACTTTAGAGCTTTAAGCCATTCGATTACTGTGATCACTGACAATTCTCCTCCGGACGTTTTAGTTAACAATACATTTTCCATTCTATTTGAAAAATTTCTGAAGACTCATAGATGGGTAATCCCGTGTTCCATTTATAGGTATAAGACTAATGTATGGATTTTTAAATTTCATGACTTATGCTTGAGATTATGATAATAATTGCGTTCCATTCATTATTGACTGATTCACTGATTCGTGGATATTTAAATTAACTGAACTCTTATCTACCTATATCTTGGGATAATTGAATTTTATTCTTATCTTATATGAGTCTCTGTAAATTTTATAATTTGTTATTTAATCATAGGCATTTGCACATTATAATTTAAAGTGAATCCAAATATACTGTTTAGCCTATATACAAACATTACCTGTAAGGCTCATATTATATTTTCAAACTGTAGGAATTCTGCCTTCATATATTTTTTTTTATAATTACTTTTATTTGTAATTTTCGAGTATAAAATACCAAAACAGCATACATCTAGATAACGAATGAAATATTTTTATAATTTATTATATTATTCTACAATTTATATAAACTAAATTTTATAGAAGCAGGTAAAATAATAAATTCAGAGGGTATAAATTTTTAATATAATAAATAAAAACCAAATTTATTAAATATCCTGTAATTTTCTAATTTATTATTTGAAATAATTTAAAGTGATGTAAATAAAAAGCTTTGATGTTTTGGGGATATATAACATTTTAAATAAGTTTTTATAATTTTCTGATTTAAAAAAAATATGACTTCTTTTTAATTTATTAAAATTTATAGCCAGACTAAAATATAAATAGGTATGTTTTAAGTTTAATATGCTTGGTAATATTTAAATGTTTTCGGAGTTAATTTCTATAATTTTTATTTTTATTTATCACTTTAGAACACTTAGGTACATTTTTGCATTTTAAAATTATAAGTTTATATTACATAATAAATATTTTTTTAATAGGTAATATTTATCAGATAGTAATAACTATTCATCTGGTAATAGTTACTTTAAAAAGAAGTTGAAAACATTCAGTAGGTACTTAGGTATGTTTTTAAATTTAAAAACTTATATTAAAAAATAATTAAACTACTAAGTAAAAAACAAACTACCTACTTTATTAAAAAAATGATTTATTTAATTTTTTTCGTTAATTTATGCTTTATCTAAAAAAAGGTAAGTAATATACCTAGTTGCTATAGGTATATTATAAAATACCAAAAAATAAATTCTATTCAAGGACTTACCTAAGTAATTCAATTTATAATTTTTATTATTGTACAGTTGAAAGTTTTAATTATTAATTTTAATATGTTCTTCAATGTTTTCACATTATCTTAGTTTTAATGCTTATTTAAAAATTAAGCTTGAAAATAAGATACTGATTGTTATTTTTCCTAGTACCTATATAAAAAAGCTTTGATAATATACAAATCAATAATGTTCTTTTATACATTAAAAAAATTATTAAAACCAATTAGGTAACATAAAAACACAATTAATAACCAGCTATAAAATTTTAAAAATGCAAAAGTTTCAGGAAGTTGACACCTCATTGTAAAAAAAAATCTATTTTTTGTCGATCTAATATAAATATGTATTTTTTTATACTGGAGCTTATGTTTTTCTCAATTTTTATCTCATTTCCACATGTATTTACTCTAATTAATTCAAAAACAGTTTTTCCTTGTATTTTTTTTATTTTAATCTGAATTTTTAATGCATCTGTTTTTTGTTTAATCATAGAAGAATATATTTAAAAAAAAAGAACAAAGTGCTCTCCTAAACATTCTATTTTAAATCTACAACATTTGTCTTAGTAGTAATATTCAATTGTTAGCAAGGTTGTGTTTAGTAAAATTGATTTACAATTCTGGATTTTTTTATGCTTTTTGATTAGTTAAGTAATCAGTTACTGTGATTATCAATATTTAGTTCTATTAATTGTTTGATAACATACTTATTATAAAAAATGACAAATTAAATGAAAACAAAAAACGAGTACTTATTGAATATAAAACTTGAGTAGGTATAATATATTTATACATATCTATATCTAGTATTGATATTGGGTATTGGTTTTAATACTTAATAAATAGTTAACTAAATAAAATGTTTTTCATTATTCTTAGGCTCAGGGAACTAGTAAATTTGGATTTCCTGCCAAATCTTCTGTACCATTTACAATTCATGAAGATGATGCAAAAGTTTTTCAAAAAGCTCATTCAACTGAAACAAATGTGGCAATCCAGAAACCTGTATTACTTAAAAATGAAGCGAAAATCAGTGAAGCAAAGGTACAGAAATATTAATTTTAATATTATTTTAATTGCATTTTTAAAGCTATTAATATTTGTTTAAAGGTTAGTCTGCCCAAGATAGTATTGAAAGAAAGAAAACCTTTAACTGATATATGTCAAATCAATCAATCTCCTGTAAAAGATGTCATTCAAACGGATGAAAAAGATGATATCAAAGATGTTAGTGAATCAACAGATACAAGTTGTGTGTATTCTCCTATGTCAGTTGATCATGACAGGTCTATGACTGCGCACCGATTAAGTTGTGATATAGATACTTACACAGATGAGTTATACACGTACCTCAGGGGTGTTGAGGTACTTGAAAATTACTGTACAAAACTTACATTCATATAAAATGTGATCTGGTTTCAAATATTTATTTAAATACTTTTTGATTTATAGAAACTACACCGTCCTAAACCTGGGTATATGAGAAGGCAGCCAGATGTAACATACAGTATGAGAGCAATATTAGTCGATTGGTTGGTCGAAGTAGCCCAAGAATATAAACTACAAAACGAAACTCTGTACTTGGCTGTTTCATTTATTGATCGTTTCCTTAGTTTAATGTCAGTGGTTCGAGCTAAACTCCAGTTATTGGGTACTGCTGCTATGTTTGTTGCATCGTAAGTTTAACATTTTTTCAAATTGTAACATATTAAATTAGACAATTTACATAATAATATTAATTCAATTTTTTTTTTTGATCATAGGAAATATGAAGAAATTTATCCTCCAGATGTTAGTGAATTTGTTTATATAACCGATGATACTTACACAAAAAAACAAGTGCTTAAAATGGAACAGTTAATATTGAAAGTTTTAGGTTTTGATGTATCAAATCCAACGACCATTATTTTTCTTACTCATGTCTGTGTTCATTGTAATGTTACATTGAAAGTCATGTATTTAGCAATGGTAAGATTTAATCAAATATATATACTTTTATTTCTAAATCATAATATAATGAATTTTTTTTTTAGTATATGGCAGAATTGAGCTTATTAGAAGCTGATCCTTACTTATCATATACGCCTTCTATGATAGGCTGCGGAACTATTGCATTAGCTAGATTAATATTAGAATATGAAGACATATGGCCAAAAGAAATGTCAGAGTTAACCAATTATTGTTTAAATGATCTGATACCTGTTCTTAAACATTTAAACCAAACTTATAAAAGTGCTCTCCATATCCAGCAGAATGCAATCCGATTGAAGTATAAGTCTACCAAGTATGTACTGTTAAATATGTTATAATATCTAAAAACTGAAAATAAACTATATGAAATTCAATTAAATTATTTGAGTAGTTTTCATAATTAAGTAATGAAATTTGTAAAACATTCCCAAATAATAGCTTAAAGAAAATAAAATATTAAAAAACAGTACATTGTATGTAACTTAATTTTTTTTTTTTTGGATTTTAACTGCAAAGTTTATGATCATAATTTATTACTTTTGCTAGGTAGTACTGATTATTTTAATATATTAGAATTTATAAAAAATAGTATAGGATTTCATTTTTACATGTACTAAATAAAGCGTGTATAAACTTGGGTTAGTATAACAAACAAAATCGAACAAAATATGTCCTGGACAAAATCAAATAAAAAAGTTATTTGGACATATTGGAAAATCATAAATTCATAATTTAACACAAATATAACAAAAAATGTAAATAATTTAATAAAAAAAATTACATTTCCATAACTAAAATTAATTTCTATTCTTTTAGGTATACTAGTAAAACAACAAATAGTCACCCTACATATATTTATGGAAATTATATTACCTTCTTTATTTCAGATACCTTTGCGTCTCTGAGATTCAGTATAAAGACTTGATTTTGCCCGAAGAAACAGTTCAAAAAGAAATGGCAGAAAGACTTAAGTTGGTCGATGTTCAAGACAAGTGATTCTATTGTTATTTATTTATGTTTTCGATTTTTTAAATTTTTTTTTATACTTTTGTAGTGAAAAAACCATTTTTTGACACTTTTTGATCTATTTATAAGCTGAAAAGAACAAAATTAAGTTCACAACGAACCATAAAACTGGAGATGTTTTTTATTTCGCGCTTATAGAATCACATGTAAATAAAATTTTTTACATTCATTAATACTATTTTTTTTTTTTTTACAAAATTAATATATTTCATTTATGAATTATTTTTTACTATAATTAGTTAATTTAAAATAAAAATATTTTTGTTTTTTAATTGTTGCCGTTTTTAGAACAGGTATATATACACTTGTTAAGAGAAGAAATAAAATCACTGTAATGATGGCTATATTTATTTTACTATTTTTTATTTTTTTTTGTGGAATTTTGAATACTAAAAATTAAATTTTTTCATTACAAATTATACCAATGCTAAGTTTTGTTATGTAAATTATTATTACTTGTAAAATCCATATTAATTAAAAGAGCTCAATTATTCAAAATTAATCTGATTTTTTAGCATTTGATGGGACAGAAGCTAAGATGAAAATGAAACTTATTTTAATACTCAAGAAAAAGAGAACAGTTTTGTTATTGAATTTTAAACTAGAAATTGAATTCTGAACAGAATACGCAACAAATAATTTTACTCAATTACTTCAGAAAGATTTCAGTTGCATCATAGAGGGAGTCAAATATTTGAAAATGTTCGTTATTTTATTTTTACTTTGGGTTGTAGTAGCATTTGTTGACATTTGAACATAATCACTATTGGTAACAAAGACAATGGCAACCAGAAACATTTTTTTATTAATTTATTGTAGTAACACCGAAAGAAATTAATGTGAAGTTAAGATTGAGTGAACTTTCCTAGTCCAATATTGTGACAGAAACTATGGGGTTTGCACTATAATTAATATTAAACTGTAGGTCAGAAGATGATGCGTGAGGATAATTGAATTACATAATGTAAATGTTTTGGGGTATTTTATGCTGAGGTTTTGCATATTATTATGTAAAGAACATTGCGATGGGTTTTTATTTTTTCTGTCATACAAGTACATTCTTAAAAATGTTTATAATACAGTGAATCACTATTAATATGAGAAATTGCCATTTATTATTAAACATGAAAATGTTTGTTGTTTAGTGTCATTATAGTTTTCGGAATTATATTTAAACACTTTAATTAACCAGTCGGTCAGCAAAATTTCAACAAAGTGGGCGTTCGCCTCAACTTACAATGAAGTTGTTTTATTATTTCAAACTGAACACGAAATTATTAATTGATTTGAAGAATTCTTTGGAGCATTTCTGTGGTAGTCCTATTATGTAGACATGAGGAAGTATGGAGGCCGGTAAGTTTTTTTGTTTTATTTTTTCAGTGTTGTTTGTAACTGTTTGGACTAAAGTGTCACGTGATAAAAGCGTCTTCCACTCTATTGCACAAACTCGGATTTTTTTTCTTTTCCCCATCGGCGATGAAAAAAATCCGGTATAATTTCGTTACGCGTTTCGCCAGGAATATTTCAAACCATTTACTGCGTACAGTCTTTCCTTTTTTCCGTTCTCACTTGGACTTGAATCCGCGCAGTCTCAGAAATGTTCGCTCAACAATAATACATCTTAAAATGATATGCATGCAGGATTATTACATTATTCGGGGTCACATTCACGATTCGTCGCGTTTAAAGTAATTACAATAATACTATTAAACGTCTGTTTCCCTAATAAGTACATAATAATGTATTCGTATACCTTCACTGAGCTAATTAGACCTGCATTGTGGGTGATGTTGGAATTGGCGATAACTCATCGGTCCATTGTTAATGTGCATTAAACAATTTTAAAATTGAGCAATACTTAAAAATTGTTATGCGTATATTTTTCCCACCGCGACGATTATTTACGTTGTTCGCTAAGTTTTATGATTTGTTTTGAAAATAATATCGTTTCTGTGCATGTAAAGAGTACATAATATAATATAGAGTACAGACGTATCACGCGGTGTAGACAATACCTATATTATTTATACTGTGTAATAACGCCGTTTGCGCCGACAGTATACGCGATAGTCGATTGTTAAAATACAACCGTTAAAATTAAAAAAAAAAACCGGTATCGACGTTTAGATTTCAGGGTCGCTATTTCATCGTTAGGGGTTGCCATAGATCCCCGAGAGTGAACTTCGTACAAAAACGCCTAGTCGCGCGAAGGATTACGTTTGTTCTCGTACTAATTATTATGATTTAACCGTGTCGACTCGTATATGGAATATATTTAAGCCGAAAAACGAGTTTTAAAACTCACGTGAGAAATCGGGCACGGGTACGCGGAGAAAATGCAGCATGACCCTCGGTCCACCCCCGGATTCGGATTCTGGCGAACACTCACGTCGGGCATTTCGTCTTGCCCAGATTTTTTTTCTCACCGCTGTTTCGCGCTACTCGAATTATTCTCGCGTCGTCCTGCCTACCGCGCGCGCAGCAATAACAATATTATCGCGTCGTTACCGTTTATCGTTCGTCCGCGTGCGTGGCAGCAGGCCTTTTCGCCTCGCCACGTCATCCTGTACGTATAGTTACGCGAAAAACGACGTAAATATATTTTCATGTCGGTGCCGCGGTACAGGGTGGTCGGGAACTCGCGCATCGCACCGGGGCCGTCCTCGAGGCCCGGGGCGAAAAATTTTTTTCCAATACCGGTTCGTCTATAATTAATCGGGTATTCGAGTAGGTATATTTCAATTGATAATTCAACACGAGAGTTAATTCGGCACAAGGAACTGACGGGCGAGATCGCGATACATGATCGATCCCATCGCGCTGCTAGTATTTCAATCAAAATTATATATTATACTATTGTATAATCTGTGATAAAAAAAATAAAATAGTTTTTAAATACCTATAATAAAAAATTATAAACTTTCCTTTAATTATTTTTTCTTCGAATCTATCTGAAAAGAGCGAGGACTGCGGCATGGGTCCTGGCCGCCTCCCTCAAGAACGTCTCTGCGCGATACACGGCGGTTCCCCGGCGATTTGTAACGCGCCGGTTTCCATACACTCTGTATCTTATAATAACACACTAGTACGCGCGAATGTTTATTATTATTTTTTACTACCGGAGTGCGTGGCTCGTAAAAATGCGAGACGTCGTAGCCGCAGACGGCTATATTATCCTCAAAGGCATTCTATACGTATCGTTTCAAAATTCGTATTATATACGATACCTTTATTGTACAACATGATGCATTTTCGTAATGCACTTCGCATACAAAATGACCGTTCTTGGCAAGTGCATATTATATGACTATTACTATATAGTTATATAGTAGTAGGTAGATATGTACCTATATTTTATACACCCCTTATAGGTTATAGGTATTGCGGCTCGTATTGGTTCAAGCACAGTATAGGTACTTATCCACTTTGATCATGTACCATTTCGAGGAAGGAACTAAATTTCCATACGGTTGTTAAATGGCGAATTACACGAAAGAAGAAGAAAAAAAGTGATGATTATAGGGAATACCTTCACTTGAACAACACGCGTCTTGATTTACCCTCACCTTGGCGTGAGATGCCTTAAGGTACTTATTATTAGTTCGTTAAATTTGAAAAACTAATTAGGTCTACACAAATGCGCGGGTCGACATTTTGTTAAAACATATTAATTTTTTATACTTTCGACCATTTTTATTCAAATGTTTAGACGGGTTTAGACTCATTTGTCCCGAAAGACCGTTTTCTAAGCAACAAAAACAGTGAACAGCCGGTTAGCCGTAACTCTATTTTGAATCGCTCAAAATTTAGGAGCAGTGGAATAGGATTTTTAATATTGGACAGACGAATAATGCGGTTAAAATTATTCAATAAAATGTGTTTCATATTATTGCCGACGTCAATGTATAATATTTATATATTATAAATACTATTATACCATTTATATTAGTATTTTACAAATACTGATGACTGACCAATGGATGTTAAAACGATGACTGATAATTTTAACTATATATAACAAGGATAAGATTATTTGAAAACGTCCATGTTCGTACATCTAATATCAGGTATATGTGATGGTATTCAAGTTATAATAATTTATAGAAGTTTAATATTTCTAGTTGGTGTAGATAAATAATTATATGTTTATATTATTCATAGGTAAAGACAACTAGCCAATTTACTAAGAATCACTCTGAATGCGCACTCATATAGTTTATGAAAATAATATCTAATCAAGGGCCTTTGAAATGTATTATACGTGTATTATAAGTATCGAAAAGAGACGAGCAGAAACGAAACATTTTGAGAATTAATAATTTCTGAAATGTAATAAAACAATCGAAATCGATTCCACTATAGAAACTATTGGCAAGTCTCAAAAGTAAACCGTTCAATATATAGGTAAGTACCTAACCTAACTTCGTATATTGTATTTGTGCCGACTTTCTTATAGAAGGATTATGTGTGAAACTCGAAACGATCTCACGGAATTCTTCCTATAGACTATAGGTAGACCAATTGCCTATCTAAAAAAAAAAAAAAAAACAAATCATGACTTGACCCTATGCAATTGCTGGCCGATTCCACGGTCCGATAACTAATCGTTTTTGTCATTGCTACAAGTCGCTTTGGTTTTACGCTCATAAATTTACATCGTTTGACACTCTACGGGCAGGAGGGTTAGGTCTGACCCTTATCCTCCACTTTGCACCCCCTCCCCCCCCTCCCCGAGACTATTTATGGGATGGATTTTTATTTTATTCTTCTTGCCATGTTCGCCGACGGTCAGTATTTACCTATAGCCTAAAGCGGTCGGAGGCGGCTGCAAAATCGGTATATAATAGACGCATAATAATGTGTTTTATACGCGCTCGTACATATTGTTTCTCCGCGGGACGACAAGTCTCATCGTCCGGGGAGAGGCGAGTTGAGAAATCGTCGAATAAATACCGACCGATTTTCCGTATAATTTTGCATATATTAATAAGGTCGTTCGCCACAACCGTTTGAGTTCGGCGCCGACACAATAGCGGCTGTGCGCGT
Source organism: Drepanosiphum platanoidis (assembly GCA_948098885.1). Taxonomy (NCBI): domain Eukaryota; kingdom Metazoa; phylum Arthropoda; class Insecta; order Hemiptera; family Aphididae; genus Drepanosiphum; species Drepanosiphum platanoidis. The sequence goes on along the minus strand of OX402537.1, from coordinate 4,270,808 downwards.
CCGACACTGCAGCCGACCGCCCGCCCCGTAGAGCCGCGAAAGTGTCTTTCCGTTTCTAACCCGGACACAGGGTAAAAATCGAAACTCACCCGAATTTTATCCAAACTATTATACTGTACAGTATACGCGTATTTATATAGACTTTAGACGAGTTTTCGATTTCAAATTATTATAGTGCAGTGCACTTATACGATGCATTGCCGCGCGTATTGCAATTCGTGGGGCACGGGATAGAGGGTCGGCGAGGATTCTCAGACATCTATTGGGTATTATTAATAATAGTAATAATGTATTCAAGTATGACATTATAATGTTTTATTATATCCTTAGAGTTATCAAACTACACTTCGTGCCGCTAAAAAACGCAATCGAGTGGATGTGACTCGTAGGCACTGCAGGGTAGCTATAATCGGCTAAGAGCTTATATTGTATACTTATAAATAATAATGTTTGAAAAGTATACGCGGAAAACGTATAATATTATATGTATTCCACGGGATGATATCCGTTCGAATCGGAATCCGTTATTGGAATACTTTCGTAGAAAATAATAATAATAGTTTCATACATACCTATCGATATTATACACTTAAATATAAAAAAAAAAACCATTTGCATTCCTGCAACTGCAGTTATGAATATTATTTTTACAACCATAGGCGGTACCGTACTTACGTGGGATGTCAGGTATGCCACGGTATTACCTGTGGAGTAAGCCTATATAGCCTTAGCTTATATTTTAGTGTAATTTTGGAAAAAAAAATCGAATTTGATTTTTTTTTTTGATAAAATATGTTTAACGGTATCGGCGAGTAAGAACGATTATGATGTTTTTTTTTATAGAGCGAGAATCAGTATCAGATAAATGCTGTAGACGTGCACGATTAATGCGAGTTTCAAAATGTACATTTCCTTCCGACCGAAGATTTTGAGTTTTGATAAGAATTTAATTAGTACGTAAACAACATTAATTAATGATAAAATAAAATATTAACATTATATCCTTACATCGCACGGTAATGTACGAATAAATTAAAAAAAAACGAAAATTATTTTGCCATAACTATTGAGTGAATCGATATTTTTTCAAAAATACCGGTGTCCTCTGCGAAAAAAGTCTGCGCACGCTACTATGATTATAACGCGCGTATTATGTTTACCGTCGCGGTCGCGATTAATTTTCGAAACCGATTAAACGATTTTCCACCTTTTTGATTTTTTACAACGTGATTCATTTGCATATTATTATAACGCGTTCACGAATATAATATTACCCGCTCTATTTAGTATTGCGTACGCGCGTCCCCGGTGGCGACCGACCAACTTTTGCCGGCGATAAGTCGCAGGACGCAGGTATAATAGTAATTAATTCAAAATCGTATCGTAATATTATATAATATTATACACACTATGTGTACATATCTAATATTAACGGCGCGGCGAGGGTCGCATCGTATTCGGATTTTTTTTAGCGACATAGGGGCTTGCCACCACGCCGGGGTGTGGTAGGTACCTGCACTATATTACACACACTCGCATGCATGACAATACGATCGGTGGCTTATAGCCAAGGGAGTCTTAACGTAACTCCGCGTGGTATTTTGTTTTAAATTCGGGGGGAAAAAAGCCATACTCTAATGACGATGAAAATAATGCAAAATGTCGATATGGCAATAAAACACGCGATATTACGTGGGCCGGCCTACAGCAGGTAGAAAACGGTAACGTATGCAATAGGTACGCGCCGCCGTATGTTTTATTATAATGTAATACAAAGACACGACACCTATATGTCGTATAAATACGTAATATTTTCTAATTTATGTGTGCATGGGGTGTCGTGCCCACCGCGCGATTGTCCCCGCGAACGACTTATTTCTGATCTCGATTTCATTTCCCGAAGGTCCGAATTTTTCAATGTTTTTCACAGCGAGATATACCGGATAACTCGCGTGCTCGACGATTGAAAAGCGTGATTTAGCCGTCAGCGAAAACGGTTGTTCGGCCGTACGTTTCATTCGAATTTCCTTAGCGAGAGTGTGGACAAATCATGGGATTTCAAAAAATATCGTTTGGGAAAAAAGTTATATTCGCGGGGACCAACGCCGCCGTGTACCTGCGTGTGCCGCGTATTATGTTTCGGATGCGCGTCGTCACACTGATCAGGAGGGGCAAACGATATTATATACGTATACGCGGGCGCAGCCGTCACCTGCTCCACCCCATCGGCGGCGCGTCCTCCAGGACGACCGCGGCATACCGTGGAACCGTCTCACGGCCGGCCACGTTATTTATATTATTATTTCTTTACACACGCGGGTCGGCCGACATATATACCTGCGACATAAATGCATAATGCGTTAGCGTCCGCGTAGCGTGTTCGTCGACGATCGCGTTTCCCTTTTCCCACAATGTGCGCGCCCGTTAACCTACACGCTCTACATAATATCATATATGGTCTTTATCAGCGGTTCCCAAACCGCGAGGCTATATATATATAGGGAGAGCACAACCGCGATTTTTTTTTGGGGGAGGGGAGGTAAGACGTGGCATCTGCGCCTTAGAAATTGTATCGATAGGGTGATAGAGTATCGTCTCGGCGGTCCCTTCCCCCCGGTCATCGTCATCGGTTTGATTTTTAAACGTAATCAGTATGCGACCAATTCAAACGCGCGATTTGTAAACAACAATCGCACCGGTAATGTAATAATGTTATTGTGTTCGCCAGACGCCGGCACCGACGCGTCGTTGCAGTCGTACAGTGCCTGCTGCTTTTATAGAAAATTATAGACTGATGAACGTCGTCTTCAACCTCTAGACTCCTATATACGTATATTATACCATATAGGTGTGTAAATATTTGTAAACATTGTTGCATTCTTTTCTTTCAATATTTGCACCGTACTTACTTGCCGTACCTACCTATGTACAAAGGGTTCGTCCTTAAAAATAAAATAAAACCGAATTTAATTAGTCATATGAACACATTAGATCAGTAAAATCTCACGGAATACCTTGTGTATTAGAAGGGAACGCGAACGTTATTTCCCGACTATATTGCTAAAGAAATATATATCATTACGGTCCGCTTCCTTCCCTGCTTGATTGCGAAATACGTATCGTATACACTTATTTCCGAGGGTGTTTTTGATAGACAACGTTAGCAACGAATGGTGGATACCCCGGAGTCGGTGAAATTTAGATTGATGTAATGCACTATTAATTTTGCGTCTGTTCGCGATTGCGCGCGCAGCGTGATTTTCAACCGTAGCCGAATATCGGTGTTCAAACTCGGCGCGAAAAGTTTCTCCCCGATTCAGATTTACGCCGAACACACGAAAAATCAACGCGCATTGTTCGCGTTGATTATTCCTATACGGTTAAACAATAGTCGCGCGTTTCTCTTGTCGTCGCGAAAACGCAATCGTCTTATTTTTATTTCATTCACGGGACTCGTGAGAATAATTTCCTATTTTTAGGGAGGCTCGAGTGAAAAAAAAAAAAAAAATTTGGGTACCGTTGGTCACATTATGTGCGAACGCTAGAGCGGTGTCGTAATAACGCGCGTATTGTTTCGTTTCTCACCCCACGTCGCGCGCGACGTCTGTGTAACAGTGGTCTCGGGCGCGCGCGCGCGCGTGGGACTCGGCCGGTTTCCGAAGGGCAATGTCCCCGGCGTTTCTGTACGCGCTATATACATATTATATATATATTACGTGCGCACCTATGTACCCGAATTGTAAAAAAAAATAAAAACCGTACCTACGTTGCCAAAGGCGAGGGGCAGACGACGACGGGTATTATATACGCCGCGGAGGGAGGGTCGCGACGACCGGTTCGACGATTTTCGAATCGCGCCGATCATCGACGTCGTCGGTTTTTTCACCGCGGCTTTTTAGACACCCGGTGACGTTTTGTACTCGAGGAGACCGAGTTTTCTGTAGGAGTTTGTTGTAAATCGAATCGTTCGAATTTTTTACTCTAATACGAAGAACAAACGTTTAAAAATCATTCCCCGAACATGAAATACTGCAATAATCATAATGACGTGCATAGAAGAGTTTATTTAACGTGTCTATTCATACTTTTAAATCGTAAATTATTATAATTTAGTCGATTACGTTGCACAACCATACCAAATTAACTATAGCAATTACATTTCGGGGCGTGGTAGAAGCTTATTAGGATTCGACCCCTCGAATTCCCCTAAAAAATACGACGTTGATTGTATCGGATATTGTTGTCATGTACACCGCGGTCTCTATTTACACTCTCGTTCTCATTTCGAAACGATGAAAACTGTCCGAAGTCACGGGATTCGCGGAATATTTTTCATTTTCGACTTGTCGTTTCTGCCGCGGCAGATCGATCGTTTTTGAAGCGATAGTTTCCGGAACTCGCGGGTATCCGATTTTGTTTTCGCCGATTTAACACGCCAACGTCACCGGGTCGATGTCCGCAACAGCTCCTTTTATAAAGCCCACTGATATCATACCGCGACAGGACACCGAAGTCTCGGACACGTTTCAGTGGTTTCGCCGCATACGCACGCGGTTCGAGTCGAAACGAAAATAATTCGCATTGCTATTTCGTACGGGTATTTTAAAATCGCGGCACCGTTTTCATCGACTGCAGGCAACTGTTGGTGCTCAGAATGTATAACGTCCGCACAGGATATATACATAGTTATTTTCAGATTCGAGCGTTGATTTATAATAATATAGACCTTTGTACGCGCGTTCCGTAGTCCGCCATTATATTATATCCTACCCGCGGTTTTCGTTCAACGACAGTGGATATTGGATAGGGAGAAGTTACAAATGTCTACAACAAACTTTAAATTACGAAAATTAACTCTGGACTTTTAGAGGGGACTAAAGTTACGTTGATGACGGGGCGTTCAGATGAACGGAGGAGGACGGGGAGAAGACGAGACACGAGCGCGCGTGCACACACACACAAGTATATTCGATTTGGAGGTCTTAAACTCATTGCTAACTTGACCGCGAATTATTGCTGCGAACAAAGAGTTTAAATCGTGTGTTGTAAAAAAAAAAAAAAACCGCAAAAAAATCCGACATTTCCATTTTTATCCAAAATTATTTTGTATTTTTTGATTTTGTTCAAATCGTTTTTTTTTTTAAATTGAGTAATTTTTTAATGCATAAAAACTCGCGTTTTAGTAATAATAGCTTATATAACGTTTTATTTCCCTGAATAAAATTGAACAACTGGAACAGAATACAAATAAATACCTTTTCAATAATAATACGTTTTAATCTATTTCTTAATTTAAAAACAAATTAAAGGGGTATTGCTCACTTAAATTTTCATAAGGAGCATTCGTTTTATCTCGCCTCTCCTCGTTTACGCCATGCTAATCATTAATAAACGTGGAAAATATTTTGGAAATAGATTTCAAAAATAATATACGTTTAATTGAAATATATGTATAGAACAGTACTCGTGTATATTATGTTTGCTAATAACTTTTCTTATTACATTTTCTCATTCTAATAATTTTCTCATTACGAGACTGCCCAAAAATATTATATAACCCAAAATGTAGGTCTTAATAACACATTGTACCTAAACTTCCCGGCGATAAAGTACAAACGAGTTACAAATGTTTTTGCAAATCGAGAACACCTACTAAAAGCGGGACGGCGGCGCGTGGAAATAAAGTGCATCCTAAACTACGAGTATATTTATATACGTATATAAATTGACCGTTTAAAAAATGTATTTTCGGCCTGGATCTCGAGAGAAGACAGCCAGGCACGCCCGTTTAACGAGTATCCGAGGGTCCCGGGGCCGCCGCCGCACGCGTTCGACGCAAACTCCGGACGAGAAGTAACAGAGCGATCGTCAACAGATCAACGGCAACGGGCTCGGGTTGTGACGACTGTTAAAACGCGTGTCGTCGTTGTTTATTCTACAAACACGGATTCGATTTAAATCGCGCACACGTACTTTACACCGACGACGCAGCAGACTCGGGCGTTCTGAAAAACGTGTACGATAACAATCCGTTCGCCCTCTCGGTCACCTTCCGCCGCGTTATGTCGTACGACGTATATACGTATACTAGTACGTCGGTAACTATATATTATATAATATTATATCGTCGCGGCGTAGACATGTGTTGTGGACACGGTAGCGCGTTCGGTCGTACACAGAGGACACATTAATGCGCGAGTACTGCGATAATAATAATAATAATATACCGCGCCAGCGAGAGAAAGAAGTCGTTTTTAACTCTCTCGTAATTTTTCGAATCGGAAAAGCAGAAAGAATAGGGGAAAAATGGGGAAAAGAAAAAAACCATTCCGTACGAGTCGATAGGGAGACGATTTATACCCCCCAACCCCCGTGCACATACACAGAGGCGCGTTTCGTATTAAATCTTGATGGCTTTTGGCGCGCGCGTCACGTCCAGTCGTCGAGACGCGTCAGCCGGTATATTATGTATCAGCAGCAGCCGTTTGTCCTTCGCCGCGCGCGAGGATTGTAACGTTTTATTACACGCTCAACAAAACACACACACACCGGGCCCGTGAACAGAGCGAGTGCAAACGGGCGGAACAAACTCGCGAAAACCGTTCGACTTTCATACACATCGTCCGTTCGGTTTTTATACACACGCGCCCGTTTTCTACCTGTATTTGTACGTAATATACGCGCGTCCCGAGAAACAATCGGCACCGGGGCCGTTTAACCCCCGTCGGATTGATCGTTTTACCCGTCGTGGACAATACAACCCGTAACGGTCGCACGCGCGAGCCCTTGTCTCCTCCCCCAACACCTAGAGAACTCGAGTTTGGTCAGACTTAAATATCCGCACATGGACGAACGACAAGATTTCGGCTCCAGTTTTCCTACATTTGATATTTCTTACTCGAAACCGTTTGTCTTTCCCAAAATTATAAAAAAAAAAACGTACTACGTATTCAATGCCGCCGAGTCGTATGATAATTTTATTGTATACGTATATTATTACGTAATTGCTACACTTTGTAATTTTTTTTATATTCGTAGAAAATGTAAATATGACGTGGTCAACCGTGATGTTTATTATTTGTTTAAAATTCTACAATATATTATTTAGCATAGTCTATCGGAAAGTTTATTCGTTGTACATTGGTTTTGAAAGGAGCTTACTATAACAATTGGATGGAAATTGAGAAGGGATGAAAGCAATTATTTGCGGTTACACCGACTGGAGTCTATGATCATTCTACTTACCTAAAGAATTCCTCCGATCATTCTCAATTTTCAGTCAGTGTGATGGCTAGGGACTTAAAGTGCCTTCGGAATAAACGATGAGAATTTGTGTGCAGCATCAGAGCGTTTTATACAAAGTAAATATGGATAAATGTGTATTTTTCAAAGAAAAAGTAAATTGTTTAGGGTCAGTGTCAATATAAAACAGGCTTGACCCGGATTATATTTGTTGTTCGTCCCTTGAAACCAGCTTGACCTTAAATACCGGGATATTTACAATTTACAGTTGAACGGGCAAGTTTCAGGAATATTTCATTCGTTGTTTTCACAATATAACTGCTAGTACGGCCGACATCGAGACTGCAATACCGGGTTTAGGATTACCTTGTTGAAAAGGATGTTTAAGTGGCGTAGTCTTCTCCTCATCACTCGCTTCCATTATCAATCAAGTTAGAGTCTACTTTGTCTAACCGAACATTTTATGTGTAAAAAGTAGAAAGTTTCGTCGAACAGGCCGAGTTGAAGAAACGCTGTCAACACGAGACAACACCGATGTAATGACTCTATCCACAATTACGGTTTTGGGGTGTGAGGCGAGTGAGGTGATGTGAGGTGCCTAAACTAAACATTAAGTATATTACTATTATAATTTTTTGGAAAAAATCACGTTTTCATTACTATTCACGGTGTGAATAACACGAAACAGGCAAATCTATTTATTTTTCGCGAAAGTTTCAAATTTTTGGTAATAGATATAAATTATCGATACTAATTATTGTTGGTTGCGTGATATTTTCAAACGGCATTAATTGTGATCGGTAATTTATCGTTTTTGGAAGGGGAAAGGGTGTGACACATGGATCGTATCCCCAAAAAAATACGACCAGAACCACTAATGTTAAACAATCTATTCGTGTATTGTCTCGCGATAAAAAGAAATCCCCCACATACCACTAACGCTTTATATCCCTGTGTCCCGCGCTATCCGTCCGCGGTGGGGATTACGCGCGTGAAAATGTGTTTTCGTTTACCATCCTTGGTTTTTTAAACCTATCCTTATTTTAACGCACGGGGCTTTCCATACGACGACGCGTTATTATCCGACGAAATTATCATTTCTTGTTGAAATTTCGGCCGTACACTCGTCGTGTTCTCTTGCCGCCCGCACCACAGCCTCCGACCCTAATTAATCCGTAACAATAGAACCGACCCTGCGGTGGTACACCGTAGATTTGGACGGTACTTAACCTACCAGGGATGGCCAGCGGACTGAGTTCGGTCCGCCATAATTTATTATTTGGCCCGCGAATGAATTCTACGTTCTAAGCGCTGTTGTAAGTGCCTTTTAATATTTCACACGCATCGGGTTTATATTTTCATTTGTGATATAATAATCCGATTAAGTGCCCACGGGAGTCACTACTAGAGGTAGAGCAAAAAAACTTGATGAAATAATATTTCGGACTATACGTCTACACTTAGTGTCTTCTAATGACTCCGAGAACAAATTTGAATTCTCAGCCGAGGAAAATCTGTCCATTCTATAGTCCGTCGTCGTGGAAAAATGTGGCCTTCACTGTGTCATACAATATGCACGAAATTGTGTAATTTTTAAAATATTATCGTGACGTTTCGTCGTAAACAATTTGAATTCGACATCAACTCACCGCTATCACTGCTGCAGCAACACGTCGCCGTTACAAGCGCCACAATAATAAAACACTCTGTCGAGCGTACCACTTAAAACGTCACGGGTCGACGAAACACGAGACGTGTGTCCGGGGGGTAGTTCGCAGTGACTTTCGTCCCGGGTTGCCATTTGGCAGTGGCGGCGGCGGCGGCGGCGGCGGCGGCGGCTGGCACATAAAATCGTGACGTGCGTCGAAAACAAAACGCTTTTTATATCCTGCAGTATTACGCGAGTATAAGGATTGAGTCGGGGGAGGAGGAGAGAGGAAAATAGAAATAGAAAGTGTGCGTGTGAAAGACAATGTGGTGTAATGTAGTCGACGACCGCGAAGAACGAAGCGAAAAAAAACGTTCGCTTGTTCCTCAAAACATCGTGTTGACATTGTATTCGATTCTGTTTATCAGATAAATGTACTGTTCGTTTTACAGGGTGAGTTTGGTGTTTTGCTGGTTTTTTGGTAGCTCAAGTATGACCAGTGTACCAGTTTGAATAGTCCTTTGGAGAAAACTCATCCTCGTAATCGAGTAAAACACGAGAGGAAAAAATGAATATATCATTTATATACATACATACGTACATATGTATATGAAAGAACAGGCCTTTTTTATGTTCCCATTTTGTGACGACGCTATTTAACTTTTTTCCAGTTAAAAATGTAAAATGGTATTTTTTTGAAATTTAGCAATTTTTTAGTAAATCAAGTAATGAAAAAATCTATTAACTTATTTTTCAAAATTCAACGCCTAAGGGGTTTAAAGAAGTTGAAAATGAAGAACGTTATTTCTCCCTCATGCCGGAAAAAACTTTTCACGGGCTAGATTTTGTGATGCAACGATCAGCGAGTGCGTGGTAATTTGCATTTTATATAAATAGATTGTTATGTCATCGAAAATCCCGATGATCTTTACCAAAAGGTATTGATTTTGCAATATCATATTATTATTACATAACTTTTGCCGAAATTGCGTGCGTGCGATGAACAATAGAACGAATACAATAGAACTTTTTTCATTGGACAGTCGAATACGATCGCAGGCAAATATATTGTCATTGGTCGATAAGCTCGTGACGTATTCAATTAAAGCTATAACCCGACGATGTTTACCAAAAGGTATGGATTTTGCAACGTCATATATTATTATATAACTTTTATCGAAATTGCGTGCGTGCGCGCTCCCATTCCTCTTTCAATCATAGACGCCGTCTCCACATACACACAATAAGTTGGTTATTTTTTATACTTCAAAATTCACTAGAAATATATGGGAAAACAACGTTTGCCGGGTCAGCCAAGTACGTATATATACCTATATATATATATAATTACCCCTTTTCATAATAATTTTTTTATAATTGATCAGAAAAACCAATAGTTTATTTTGAAGTAAATTTATAGTTTCTTTCGCTTTTTAATACAAGAAAATATTTATATTGTATTATTGAACGCTCGTCACTAACTAGAACTAAAAAAAAATAAAAATAATAATATCAAACTTTCAAGGTTTCATAAAATAATGTAATATAACAACTTTTCTATTTTTTTATTTATATTAATTGTTAAAAATATAAAAATATCTAAAAGTTACAACTATATGCTATTCAGTAAAATAACCCTTAAAATTAAGCAACTAGTGTCACGTTAAAAATAATTCCGTCTCGGGCAATGATATATTGCTACCGTTGCCAATATATTTAAAATTATTCCTAAATCGAAAGTAGGGTTTATAAGGTTCTAAAGTCATCCTGTATTTTATATGCATATCCAATTTACCTTTATCTTGGCGTTCCGACGAATTTTGAAAAATCGCAATTTCGTTCCGTATTTCGTACGTCATGCAAAAAATAAGTCCCATACTTTGATTTTTAAATCTGTTTGCCACGCACTGTTTTCGTATTCAAATATACAGTGGAATCTCGATTACTCGAACGTCTATAAATCGAATTTTCGATAACTCGAAGGAACGTCTTGGCCCCTGTCTTTGTCCAATCGTCTAATAAAATATATTCTAAAATTATTCGAATTTTCGATTACTCGATCATTTTTCGTCACCCACCGATTCGAGTTGTCGAGGTTCCGCTGCAATATATTGCAAATACAAATGTGATAATATACAATATACATAATCATCATGTCAATAAATTGTTAAATTTATGATGTTTAACTTTTTAAATTTGAATTGTCCGATACCCAGTTATCAATGCTGATGATTAAAAACAAATATGACCATAAGTTTGTATTAAACGTAGTGAAACATTGTTGATTTAATCGGGGGTGACAAAAAACGCATAGAATGATAAACATAAAATTGTTTTTACAACAGTCGAATAAAATCCCAATCTTATTTCAATTATTGTTAGACGAGTTTTTTTTCCCGATTATGGTGGTCAAACAATGTCTCTTTTTTTTTTTCATTAGAAAAATTATGAACTGCATCTGTCGAATTCAACGACCAATTTAAACATTTCGCCATCGGGTACAATTACCTTGTTTGTCCCCCTCCTCTCACCGTCAAGCACGGCCATGCACGCACGCGACCGCCTTGTACGATAACACGCGTGATCTGGCGTTTTCTTTTTTTTCTTCTGTTTTCGTTACACATGCGTCGCTCTCGTTACGGCCCGAATACGTGTATAGTGTATACAATAATGTTATGTATGACGCGGTCACGTCTCGGTGACGTAAGAGAGCTGCTGCTGGCGTCCGAGCTCGCGTGCAAAACAGACGGTTTCCTCCCCCGTAGTTTCGTTTGAGCGTGTCGTATAATAATGCCGACGGCCAACCGTTATGATGTCCGGCAGCAAGACGTTTTAGAAAAAAAAATTCTCCAAGGAAATGGTTTTAACATTTAACATGGTCGGCGGCGGCGCGTGGAGGTACGGCGCGAGACGGTGTCCGTTTCCGGCGCGCTCGCGGTGTTTCCGAAACGCAACGACATTACCCGGAACACATCGATTGAGATTTATTATTTATTTATATATAATTTTACATTCATATCATTCGAGTGATAAACGATAGTTTACGATACACGCGTGGCGTTTGCGAATCGCGCAGACAGAAGTGCGTTTGTTTTTTGCGTTCGCTCGGGCGTTTGCAAAAGTAGAAACGCCGCCCTCGATAAATACGATCCGTCTAGAATTGTAACAACGCGTGTGCTCTATTGTTCCGGCACAGTCGTAATCGTCGTTTAATATAAACGATTATCGCGCGGCGGTACAATTTCTCTGCCCGGCGGCGACTAAGCCCGTTGTGCAGTTTCACGTTTTTACCTAAAACCTATTGAAAGAATTTCGATCCCGCTCGGGCGTTCTTTTTTCAAAACTTTTTTCACAATAGGCCCATCGTCGTGTCAAAGGAGTACGTTTTGTACGGGAAAAAGCCCACACCATTCACACGCGTTCGAAAATCGGCGCGACCATGTTCAGAGAGTGTTATTTATTTTTTTCGCCGACGTGAGCAAATAATCGAACAAATGCAATTTAAACGCTCCCTTTAAAGTGTCGAATTTTTTTTTTTGTTTCACTCTCAATCTCTTGACTATTTGTTTCTGTTTCAGGGTTTTACGTAAAACCGATCGTGGCAGTAGAATACGTACTCGATTCACGCGTCAATTATTCATCCGACTGTTCGACGCTCGTCCTCACGATGATGTGCTTCGTTATAATTCGCGAATCAGATATATCCTTCGGCTTTTTCCTGCGGAAAACTGTGACCGGATCCAGGCAACAGGTGCAGTATTTCAGTTGCGATTAAATACATTTTTTGTGACAAATATATATATAAATTTTTCATTTTCTACGGAGGCAGAAATTCGCCTCTAGTCATTCATTGAATATAATATTATAATACGCGTACATTATTATTAAACAGATACATGAAAATATAATTACAATTGATGGGACTGGTGAAATATTTAGATCTCTATCCCTTCTTAAATTCTCCCTACTTAGCTATTCACTAATATTTAATAGAAAAATCGTATGTTAATTTCGTATCATTCGGAAGGGTTCTCCTTAGGTTCTCCTATAGATATTAACGGGACACCGTTACTTCTGAGCACAAATACGCCATTTGTAATTGTTAAAAAAAAAAAAAAAAATTAAAAACAGCAATTAAGTGTAACACGGTAGTAAAATAATTTGATGATGTTATATTATTCTACAGCGGTTAACAAATAATATTATAGTTTAACAATATTGTTTCAACCAATTGCGGAACTGTTCGTAAACTAAAATGTTTTCTTTACATTTTGTGTTGCAGTGTTTACGTTGTCAAGTGTGCTTTCTTTCTAAAAACAACAGAATATAAGAAACATCCAGCAATTATAAATTAATGTTGCCCGTGTTTTTTATCCTCATTTCTCCGTGCACAGGTATCACACATAAAGTTCAGTAAATGACAGTATGACACGCGTAACCCGACCGCGGTGCTGTGATGCGGAAACCACGTCGTACCTTTTTTTAAAACGCCATTACAAAAAGTGCGCGATGGTGTTCTAATTGTTTTTAAAGTGCGCAATCGTGTCGTGCTACTCCTGTATATTATATAATGTAGGGTCCTGCAGGATTTAATTTTAAAACCATTCGTTGATTTTTGGGTTGACGCGTGTATCTACATACAGGCATCACTTGCCTATATGTATAACCATGAGGTATTTTGAAACTGATGTTAAGCGTATAAAAACGAAATAAAATCGTTAAATTATTAGAGGTCACGGCGGCGCGTATTATGCTTTTCAATAATGTTTATGTATAGGATGTTCTACGGAGGTCAGACAAAAGTCATAACTTTTGGTTTGTTCAAAATAATTTTATATCTTTTTTTTTTATGTAATGATTACAAAAACCTTGCCCCACAGTTATCAAGTATTTATTTTTTTAAGTTGAAATTCGGAATTTAATTTTCTACTAATATGATTTAATAAAATTAAAATTTTATATTCAACATTTTTTTTTTTTTAATCCAAAACAGCCATTTTAAAATTTTATTAAAAAAAAAAAAACATTTCGGTATTAGAAAGGTTTAAAATTAATAATGATCGGTTATTCTCTCTCTATTTTTTCAAGCTTACAAAAATTACAATATTTCGTCATTAGTAGCAAATGTCAATTGATTATGCAATGAAAACTTCAACATTTTAAACTTCAACATTTTTTTTTTAAATTACTGACGTTTAAACATTGATATTTTTCTAAACACTTAAAAAAAAAATGAAAAAAAATAAAAATAAAATTAGAATACGATTTTATATTTTCACTATTGAAAGAAAGCAAAAACGAATATTTAAAAACGTAGCATAATATACAGAAACCAAACAGCTATATCGTATTTGTCTGCACCCTGTATGTGAAATACGAACGGCCGTAAAGCGTTAAATAATTCGATAATTTCGTCGTTTTCGAACGTATCAGCCGATGCAGATTCGCGCTATTGTTATCGTTGGCGGAGTATTCGCGCGGGTATTAAACGACGGCAAAACAATAATACAGTATAGTTTTGCCGTCCGTTGTATTAATTTCCCCGGCGCGAAAAAACAATGCGCCCGAAAATACGAGTACCTACGGTTTTATTTCTCGCCCCCGTCGATGATACACGGCGACGCGGAATAGGCCGAGAACGGGTACCGGGCGGGGATGATTTAATAACGTTTGTTTAAAAACAATATTTATAAAGCGCATACGTTCGACCGCCGCGGCGGCGGTCGCGTTTCCGCGTCTCCGAACGGTTAATATTTCATTGCAGGTATATGTATTTTCGACGTGTCGTTCGGCCGCGGCGAGTGTGCGCGAATTAACTCGGGGGGGTCATTTCGTCTCGTTATCAATCATCGATTTAACGTTGTTGTTTTTTAACGGATTAAAACAAAAAATCGTGGGCGCAACTTGCCGTACGATATGAATTGTACGTGAAATATATCGTTGCGCGTATGCCGTCGACTATTACCGTGCGTCGGCTGCACCGGCTGCATTGAAAAAAGAAATATACATCGTCACAATGATATTGTACTTTTTCAAACCGAACGTCGATGGGCTATCGTTTTTTTTTTCTTTCTCTGTCCGTTTATAAGTATTTGAAAAACAATCTCGCTCTAAATCGTCAATAACAAACTGTATACCTATTGAAAACTGTTAAAAAAAAAAAAAAACAATTATAATTATCGTCTCGTTTTGTATCGTGATATCGAAGTAGGATTTATAGAAATCGAAATAGTCGTACACGGAGTTTTTTTTGTTTTGAAAGATAGTTGGATAGTTTATTTGTTTTAATTTTATATGGACCACGCGAACGCGAAAGTCTGCAGCGCCAAATGATCGATTGATTAGAAACTATTTAACATATTTTACCGTCACCGGAAATTTATCGGTTTACGTCAATTTTTATAATCCTTGTACTCGCGCGCGCGCGAGTATTAAATACGCCCTCGCGGACAACGCCGACCAGAAGATTGATATTATAAAATAATATACTAGTTTATATGCGGCCGCAGTGTAGTTGTTTTGCTTTTCTGTTTGTTATTGATGGTCGGTCGGATGATATTGATTGACACGCACACTCGTGATTTTACGGCCGCGTCGATCCGCAGTAACAACCTTTCGGCGGGGTCTAGCGACGCGGCAAAGTAACGCGTAGAATAACACGGCGAAAAGGGACGACGTCGGCGGCGGCGGTGGAAATTCGGCATTTCAATGCGTTTCTATTAAATCCGATTCTGTTGGTCTTCTTACAAAACGCCGTATAAAAAAATAAAAATAAAATGTAGTCACGCATACTCTTACGAATATGGAAAAACGCGCTGGAAAGTAATGGTTTTTCTTCTTTTTTTTTTCCGTTACTTTTTATGAGATTTCTCCCAAATAAATGTTTAAGTGTATTACGGGATTTCCTTCGCGACGTCCCTAATACATTTTCAATGTATTAATAATAATCATATACTTAACATACGTATATATATATTAATAATTTATCATTTCGGCGAGGGCATAATATTATTACGATTATAAGCTTATTGAGATCCTAATCGAGGTACCTACTGTGTAGACTTTGAATAGCGACGAACGCCCGCGTGGCTATTGATTTTTAGAGATATTATTCGTCACGAAAAAAAAAAAACATATTATAATACTTTTTTTATATGTCGAAAAAAAAAAAAAAAACTGGGTGCGCGTTTTTAATTGTTTTAAAAGTTTTATTTTTATTCGTGACAGTAACACTGTGCCCCATCTATATGCGCGTTACGTTTTTTATTCGAGGGACGAGAAAAAATGTCGCGCCGCCAGAATCACGGAACTTACGACCCCCCCCCCCCACCCCGGCCGTACGTCCGTTCGGATTTTATTTACATTTTTCGCCCCGCGAGCAGATGTGTATTATACGATTTGCGTGTTTTTAATTTACTCTAGACGCAGACGGGTTGGTCGTTACGTAGAACGACGAGGTTTGTTTCCGAGCGACTATAATTTTATAAGTACTCGTGCCGATCGGCACGACTCGTCGGTGAGTTTGATAACCGTTTAGTCACTAAACTTAAGTGTTTATATATTCGGTGGAATAATTTCCATACATCGGACTTGGTATTATGTAGTAATATTGCGACAAAGTATCGTCTAAGTAGAGAAATCTGACGTTTTTTTCCATTTTGAAAAGTCAACGTTGATTTTCAAAATCGAACGGTATGATGTTTAGAATTATTGCAGTAGACTTGCGATTGGCCTGCGGTATTAGGCGGTAACATTTTTTTTCATCACGTTGATTTATCGAGTTTTTCTGCATTTTTAACTCTATGTTCGTATATTTCGTACGACGTAAATAACTACGAACGCACAAAGGAGTGAATCAAAAATTAGGTTAAATTACATCTTTTTTCTCATTGCTCTTTTACTGCGTTTTCACTTGTACTGCCATAATATATAATATGGTTTATTGTAATTTGATTACTCGCCGTAATTGGGCGCAAGTCTGTGAGAAAAATAAAACCAAACGTCGTAAAAATATGTATGCATAATTAAATTATAGTTTACCTACAATTATTATTGTAAATAAAACACACATAACGAGTTGTTACAACTTTTAACAACCGACGAATGACAATAAGCACTCGGTACTTTTTACCTATTGTCACATTGCTTTCGGCCTCGTATTTTGTCATTTCAAAGAAAATTACGCTACTTACTTTTAAAACTGACGAATACTAAATGTACCATCATTTTCGTTGTGTTCGTTTAGTATTCAAATTTATCATTTTTAAGTTTCGGTTTTAT
Source organism: Drepanosiphum platanoidis (assembly GCA_948098885.1). Lineage (NCBI taxonomy): Eukaryota > Metazoa > Arthropoda > Insecta > Hemiptera > Aphididae > Drepanosiphum > Drepanosiphum platanoidis. Next base: position 4,253,638 of record OX402537.1, on the reverse strand, counting down.
CACTAGATTGTCGTGTTAAAATAATAATAAATTGGCCGGGTTCCTGAAATTCAAGTTATGTCGTCGCTACTGCGCGTACGTGTTTTATAATAATCGCACTGCCGCCGTCGCGATTCTTCAAAAGTTCGTCAATGTTGTGCTGCATAACGACGATACAGCCCAGTATACAATTTTAACGAATTATTAAAATAAAACACAACTGTTTGAAAATGTTAATTTTAAACATATTTTACCGACGATAAGTACAAAAATGTTATGTGGGTTTTAAAGCTTAAACATATATAATATATAGAATATTACGATCGGTGGCTTATGTAAGTATGAAACCAAAATGCGCAACGCACAAGCGCTTTTTAAATTTTATGTCCAGTTTAGGGCAAAAAAAAATAAAAATAAAAACATTTTAAAATAACGCGCATAATTTTTTAATCTATGAAAAAATAATCCCTTTAGCCCGTAATTTGGTAAAAAAAAAAAAAAACAAACAAAGTACTCGTATGAGTCTGCAGGTGTTTATTTAAAACGAAGTGTGTTACAGTGACATAATATTTTACGTAAATAAACTGTAAATACGAAAATATGAATATTTAACAGCTGGGTCGAATATTTCAACCTTAGAAATATTAATGGAAATTATTTTTAAATTTAAATTCATATTTTAATTAATAACTAGCGCGTGACTATTTTACGAATATTAGTGTTACTACGAAGATAAATTATATAACGTCGTACACTTATTTTTCGTATATTCAGTGTAGTTACCATAGTGGCTGGTACACCTGCTGAAATCGCGTTAGAGTAGTCAAACTAAAGTTCATTGAGTTTTATGGAAACGTTAATGTTTTTGAATATATTCAGACGTACGAAGAATTATTTCCAAAAGCGGGTTTCGCGATGCACCTACTAATTTAACTCGCACAACGGGTTAAAAACCCATTCAAATATAATTTTTTTTTTTAACACGAGAAAATGTAATTTAAATTTTTCAATTTTATAACGTTTATAATGTTTACGTCAAAACAGCAATTATGTTGTTATTTAATATAATAAATAATAAGTGTGACAAATCAAATTGTTGTTTTTCAAAGAAAATCGTTGTTTTCGGAAGAGACAGACTGAATCAGTAAAAAGGTCTACTATTTTCAAATCGAGAAGACCCCAGATTTTTACGTATGGGACAAAATCAATTACAAATTCAATGAGGTTATTAATTTTTTTTATTAAACAGACAATATAATATTATAATTTAAAGTAAAAACGAAGAGAGAAATAATCATATTGTTTGTACTGTGTTTTATGACAAGTTTAGTACGCCCGAAGGATATTACACCGCGAAACCTTCACATGTTGGTAGACAGAAGACGCGATTTTAAATGGAAAATATCACACGCAAATATTGTACATCAAAGTGTATAAAGAGTATGTAAGTGAGAATCGAAATTGGTTTATTGTGTACTACAATCGAATTTAGAAATCGCAGAAAGGCAATAAATCAATTAAGTTGCCTACAAAGTGTTCGCCATTGCTTAGTGTCACGGGACGAAAAAAGGCCCGATGGTATGAAGGCCTGCCTACTATACTGTCTCACAGTACACACCAGGCCGGGGGACCACGTCCGCAACAGGTTTCCGGTATACGTAATTTGTGCGTGATATTGTACGTATAATTCTACTGCCGCGATAGGTGGGAATTATGATTTTCTAGTCTCGGCGCGACCGAGACGAGCGTGGACGAGCGCGCTAAACGTAATTAAGAATTTCGCCATTCGCCTGCACCGGTGTGTTTAAATTATTAACTATGTCGGCAATAAACAATATAATATTACACATACAATATACGCGACCAACTTATCTTTTTTCCATATATATATACAAGTATGTGTGTGTATATAATAGCGGATGACATGGAGTTCCGTAGCGCCGTGTACACTATGTATGTATGTATTATAATAATATCGTCTATTGTTGTAAAACCCTCGAGTAAAATCAGACAACACAATGGCGCATTGTCGCGTATCCCTATAAGATTTCTATTCTGCGCGCGCACAACACATCGCACCACAGTCGAGTTAACCCTAATTAAAAAAATAACCGGAGTTCGAGACGTTAAACCCTTCAAAAGCGGCGAACACATTGCGAGATTATATTGGATTTGGCCTTTTTTTCCGTGTAATATCGGAGTCCGTATACGTATTATTGTAGTATAGAGGTAAAACTATGTACTCGTCGTATATGATGATATACAGGGCGGTTCTTTTAGCGGAGAACACTCGACAATTTATGACTTTTATATTTATTTTTCATTTATTTATATTTCATTTATATTTAGTAAGAATTAAACAGCTCTTAAAAGTGGAATCTCGTCGAGCGGTTAAATTTTTTAAAGACCCGCAAAAGAATTCGCAGAGGGCCAACACGTGTACGACTACGGTATTGTAACACGATATTCAATTATCATCTGAGTTATCTGCAATTATTATTTCAATTATAATATTGGTTTAGGTAGCAGTGAAATCATCGTACGGGCAAGTGTTAAGATTGGAAATAAAAAATAAAAATTGTACCCGAGAGAAAGATCGTTTAATAAATCGTTGCTATTGAAAATCTGCGTTGACGTCAAAGAATCAAAAGCAGACGCCGGTTTAAGGTAAACTGTTGTTTTTGAAAATCATAAGATCATTAAATAACACGGTGACTTGTAATGAATTTTAAAAAAATCGTCAAACAGTTGATATTTTTGGAAAACATTAAAGAGTGTTTCGATTAAAGAATTATCCTGTATATAATGTGCGCGTATAATATCGTATGTATAATAATGTTGGTCCCCGCCCATCTGCCTGTCTAGAATTAATAATCAGCGTCTCTACGGGAGCCTAGTGTTGGTGTCAAACGGTTTTTAATTATTCGCACAGGCGACGACGTAGAAGCGCCGCCGCGATTTCGATTTTTATAGAATTTTCGTCGCGGAGAGCTGCTAAGAGACGGTAAATCGACGCCGTCGTCGTTGAACGGCATCATGCCATAACGTTATATACGAAGCGACAACAATACACCGTCGAAAACGGCCTTTGACCGGAACAAAGTCTTTTGTGGAATGTCGCGGAACGTCGTAATACACATAAATAATATGTACGCGAAACATAATAAAGTAACCCATTACGGGCCGGCGGCGGCGGCGGCGTGGTGGTGGCGACGACGACGCAGATGTGTAGTCATTATAATTATTTAGAAAATAAAAACACCATTAATCACCGGCGTAAAGATCTCGCGGGGACTTGTTATCGTTCTTCACACTTAAGCAATTTTTACTTTTGTTCCCGTCCGCCTACGGGTCGAAATAGGAATTTTATTGATGAAAATTGCTAATTTAATGGGGATTTTTTTTTTTTTTATAAGTATTATTCTCGTGACAGTGAACGATGATGATAAATTGATTGTTCCGCGCTTTATTTATGCGGCGCGTGTAAACATATTTCTTTGAAATCATTTGTTTTATAACCGATTATCGGAAAATAAAAGAACCACGCCGTACGTTTTATACACACACTTTATTCCGTTCTCGTTTTTTTGTTACCTACGCGAAGTTTCGCTTACGTCTCCCGGATTAACGGAAAGTTTTCGACTTAAAGTTCAACGGAGTCTAAAATTTATAAAAAATAAAAAATAAAAATATCGGTGCTATATAGGGGGAGTGGTTTGACAATGGATTATAATGATTTATCTTTCTACTATAAAAACATTGTGTTAAAAGACCGCGTCCAAATCCTGGATAAATAGGATTAAATCGGCCAAAAAATATTTGATCCAAGATAACCACCGATGGGAAAAATGTATGTGAGTGTAAAAAATAAATGTTGAAAAACGGACGGCGGGTATAGCTACTAGCGATAAAAGGAATTGAAGAAATGCCAGAAATAAAAACCTAGATGGTATAGATGCGAAGACAACTTTGTAACTCATCCAAATTCTATATCCCCGCGGAGCTTCCATTATCGTAATAAAAAAAAAAAAACAAATGATTCAAATTCGTCGTGATGTGACGATAGAACAACACTTCTATTGCCATATACTAATATTAATCGTATACTTTATTTCATAATAATATGTCGTATTTTATAATGTTTAGCTTCAAATGTAGGCATTGGATTATTTTAAGATTTCGGGGTAATTATCCACAACATTTACGGTCTAAAGCTGACGATTAATAATTAAATAGCTCGGCATAAATATAAATCTGGTTTTGGCTTCTATATTCGTCTTATTATACGGCACTGTATATTATACAACACATTAAATCGACCCGTTTACTTGCATTGATTTGGATATTAGTTTCGACGTTATCGATTCTTTTCCCAAAGGGTTCGTAAGTTTCTTAGACGTCGACGCGTATTGTTTAACGGACAAGTGTGACTACTATATAGTATTATGTTCGTGTCGTTGGACTAATTTTTATTTGATTTATTTATTTTTATCCCCCGAAGGATTTCAATATCATTGTCGCCTATGATATTAAATTATCGAACGCCTATATTTTATTTCACAGTATTATGTTCGTTGTTTGTTTGTTAATGATTATATCTAATTCACGACGCAGTAGTCCAATTTCTATTTATTTCTTTAGTTTCCAAACAAAACCAGGTAGTTTTATTCAATGCAAAAAGCAACGTTTTGTTTAGTTTATAAAAAAAAAATGATTGCATAATTTTCTCGGCAGTTTGTGTTGTCGAGTGTGAGCATAAAACATTTATTCCGCGGAGAAATATCACCGCGCTTGCGAAGAGAACGCGAAATAAAACAAGTACGTAAAAATAAAACATCTGCATTTATTATTATTACAGGTATTTTTTCAAATAATTTTCAACCAAAACAAAATATACAACAATATTTACACAATATTAGTGTTCATTATAAGAAGTCGTCCATATTTGAGGATAGAGTCGTGTCAGTATCTTCGGCCGAAGATATGGAACCAGGATAACGTCCTGGTCCCGATATTTTACATCACAGTTCGATAGTTTCTGGACCTTTCCACGTTACTCCCAATCGCACCATATTGTAGAATTTTATCACGCTCAACAGACTCAACACCTGTTAAACAAAGACAACACAGACCAAATTATAAAAGTCGACAGTTAAAACCAAAAAGTTTAACGTGCACGATTTGTAGGTAATTTAAAAAAAAAAACACTCGTATAGGTGGTAGGTAATTTTTTTTATTCGGCAGTAAATTGAATGAAAAACATTTTGTTGATTGAAAATATTCGTATATTAAAATTATTTAGAATAATATTGTAAAAGTGTTTAATTTTTGTTTTTTGGAATGCCATGTGCATTTTACTAGCTAAAATTTTTTTCTTTAGGAATACAACGCTACGAATAGATAATTTTTATTTAGATTTTTTTTGTTTTTGTTTTGCGGTGTTTTTTTGTTGTTGTAGTTGTAGGTATTTTTAATCGTTTCGTATTTGCTGAGGAGGAAAAACAAATTAATTTTTTTTTAATTTATAAAACGTTCGTTCTTTTTTTAACCTTTGAACTTAAACGCATTAATTTAATTTTAAATTTATATTAACCAAACAAAAACGGAACGTTTTCGTATCGATTATTTAATAGGTCGTCTCTGCGGTCGATATTGTGATATCAGTAAAAGACAATAGCCGCGCGGAAATGTTATTATCACGCAGAAAAGGAGTTTACATCGAACACCTGGCATCGTCATCGCGGTTTCTATTGGACGCGGACTCGCCGCCGTTTATTTATGGTTTTCTAAATCGCCCTTAAATGCGTTTCCAATGTAACCGAGAATATTAAACGAATTGTGAATTTCTCTCGGGAATTTCCATATTCAATTATTATTTGTCGATCAGCGTTTTATTTTTATTTTTTTATTTTTTTTTTTGTTTTCGAAATTATTTCATTTAAACATCGCCCGGTCGGTGTGTAATAATATACTAATATCGGAGGAAAGAAAATTCATTCCCCAAAAACGAATAATATTTTATCCCTCGCTGTCAATATTGTATTACGCATATTTCTGTCGAACCGTTGATAATATTTTACTTTTCGACGACCCGGCATATTAAATCGAACGCTGGGAGGCGAAAGCGTATGTGTGTGTGTGTGTGTGTATGATCAGCGGACGCGGATGCTACAGAAACCTACTCTGATGCGCGAGAGCAAAGGATTTCGCCGCGAGTTTATTAAAACGAGTCACTTATGTAATTTTTCGAATATCATACTCGCGAATATTTTATTTGCGGCAAACACGTGAACGGAAAGTTCTAGCTTGATCGGCGAACCGTCCCGTGGGTACACGAAGTACAATATTTCACGCATAACTCAATACACGACGACGGCCTTTGGCCATTATAATATTATGTAATATTCTATGTTATAACGCGTGTTTCATAAAGTTCGTTTACAAAGGGCTACGGTTCGAATGTACCCATTGTACCCGCGTTGCGGTGTATTACACATGTCGTGTCACGTGTGATGTAACATTTTGGCATGCGTTTAGACGAATATTATCATGCCGTCGGACTTTGGTGGTGGCGCGGCGCGAGAACCGGGCGGTAGACCTCGGCCCGGCCGGGATCGATACGATGACTTTTCTTCGGGCCCGCGAGACGGAGGTACACGTTGGTTTTTGTCGCGAAGAATATTTATATTTTTTGCGCGCGCGTGTTTTCATAAAGCAAATGGAGAAACGTTTGCAAAGCTCGACTTCGAAACCGTGATTTCAATTAAAGTGAAGACAGATAGAAAAAAATAAAATAAAATTTTCGAATAAATAAATACACATTTTTTACGTGGAGATTTCATTGTCAGAAATATAAGCTTATTTTTCTGCAGCGGTATTTGCCGCGTCAAAAACCTTTTAGTATGACGTGTTTATACTGTACAATGTTGCATTCACGTATTACAAATCGACATTGCCTAATAGGTTTTATAACTTTTCAAACATTCTCTCTTTTCATCCATACACACTCCCGCAACGAATGTTTCTTTTACGCAGTACCAATATAGTAAAATATGACAATTATTATTGCATTGAACTGTTAGTGACTATAGTTAAATTTTCTCGCGACCATTTTGAACGCGGTGATCGATTCATTGTTTAATTATTGAACCGTTTATTTTCATAATTTCATACACAATTCTGTTTCGCTTTTATTGTATTTATCCAACTGTTATTATTTGCGCAGTTGTAAAACAAACAAAAGAACAAGATTATTCAAACGGTATCTTTATTAATATTATTATTATCATATACATATACATATTTTTGTGATAAATTCTATATATTTGATTTTATGTTTATGATGAAATTGATTTTTCTGATTTTAGAATTATTTTTACATATTCAGCTAAAACAATGTTTTTTAAATAGCAAATTGATATCTCAATTTCTATAGTTACCTACCAAATGTTTGATTTTCGTATTATCTGTTCGATATTTTTTATTCGGCCAACGTTATGTGATAATTTTCGATTCACAAAGCCTATTGTTTTCCAGGAAAGTCAGAATTCTAATCGTTAGCGTCCGAGAATCACTCGAATTGTACAGGAAACAATGAGAAATCGCCAATAATATTTCGCACTCTCCGACATAAATACAAAGCGAATAAAACGCCGAACGGATAAAAGTATACTTTCAGGGTAAAGGCAGCGGATGGGTTCGATAAAAACTTGTCCAATTACGACGAGAATCATAATGAATAACCGAATAATAAAAAGAAGAAGAGAAAAAGTGAAAAAAAAAAACGATTTCGTACGATTCGCAAAGGAATCCACGAAATCCTTTCCGGCCTCGCTCGCACAACGCCGAAGAGCCGCACTACACTCCGTCTTACGGCGAGAAGTATTTAATTAACGACGAACATATACTTTTTCCCCTCCCCGAGCAAAACTTTGTTATTGTTTTACCAAATGGGATTAATGCGCGCTTGTTTACGTTATCCCGTGTAGGCCAAGAAGGAGACGCTGACAAAATTTCCTTTGCACGTACAAGTTCGTTAAGGAAAACACAATTCCGAGAATCGTAATGACTGAAGTGTGGATGAAAACCGCGCCGCGTTCTCGTGTACGGTTTGACGGTTACGGTGTAGTGTGAATTAATGAGCCGATGCCGAGGTGCCCGCGCGTAAAAACGGTCGGCGATAGTTATTATTATTATTACTATTACAATCGCGAGTACGCACGGAACGGACGAAATAAATAACGATAACAACAATAACCGCGCGAGCCGCATTCGGCGCGACCGCAGATGGTGCGCCGCGCGTACGTTCAGAGAACGGGAAGGACGATCTGCAAGGATAGTCGTTTTGGCCAACATAGCTTATGGCGGCACACACGCGCATGTGGAAAATGAAAATCGAGGCGAATTTAAAACGTATTAGAACGCGCGCGACGTCGTCGTCTACTGCGTGTAACGATGGGCGACCGCGCGGATTCTGGTCCGGGCGCGCAGGGCTTAATACGCGATCGCATAACATTATACGGGTCGCGGCCGCGTATTATACGATATAAAATTACGTGTAACCAGTGTATGGGACCGGATGGAAAAAAATCAAAAAAAAAAAAAAATCGTCCGAATAGAGACGAGAGAGATAAACAAATCGAATTCATATTTCATCTAGATCAAAGATAAAAAATATATTTCATCTGGTTCGAATTACGAATGGTTAAATAATTATGAATACAATGCGTCAGAAATTACGTTCGTTGCGGATTGTATAGAATGTACGTTTACGTGGGAATATTATAATATAGCGTCTGTTCAGTTATGTTTTTTTTTAAGATAAAGAAAATGGAAATTAAAAATTTTCGTTTCGACAGATCCGATGATTGTTTTTCATCGATAAAGAAATTCAACTATAGATAATTTCAACTCGATTTAAAAAATTCATCCAGACAAGTGGAATATTTATCTAAAATAAAAATTCAAATAACTCGTAGTATAAATATGTATATTTTTCATACACTGAATTATTATTTCTGGTAATTTACAAGTTGACATATCGATTGTCCGACACGAAAGATCTGCGATCGCGCGAGGGAACAATTATTTTCGTGTTGAAAATGCGTATAGATTTCAAGTACTAATCGTTTCGCGATTGTTCATACCGATTTCACGTCAGGGCAAAATACGCTTTGTCGCGCGTCTCAGCCGGTCCACGTAGGCCGGTTACGAGTGTCTTTGCCTCGCGGAAACGCTCGCGTCGTCTGTAGACGCGCGTGCGACGGACGTGCACCGTCGTCGCCGATTGGAAATTCACCGGTTTGATTAATAACAAAGTCTGGTATAGACGTGATGTCTGCCGCCGCCGTTTTAGACTCGACGGGGGAAATTAAATCAAAAGCCTTTTAATTCGCACGTCACACACGAACGCCGTGCGACGCGGGACTCCTTTTGTGCTCGGCGATTTCAACGCGTACGCAACAATCTCCGCGCGCGCAATTCTCGCGCCATTCACCGTCGATTAGTGCACCGGATATTATCATTTCCCCGCAGTCGTTTGTTAAGACTACGCGCGCGCGTCACACGATAAACGACAAAAATCCCGAGTGTATTATACCCGTCGGGTCACGCGGTACGAACTTATTTTTCCCCTTGCATTGCGGAAAACTTTTGCTCCCTCGTCGCACGCACATCGTCGAGTCGCAGAGAAAATAATATACGGAACGTTATTATTTTTCGTCCCGTCGAAACGGATTCAAACGCACAATAATCGGCGCAAACAATTCAATTCAATACGTTTTTTAACAACGATTCTTCAAACATTTTCTTCGGGGGAGACGAGTTTGAGAGAATTTTTCTGCAAGTCCACAGATTAGTTGCTCGAAAAACTTTCGCGGACTCCAAGTAATGTGAGAAACCGTACTTTACAATATAAACAGTCTGCTAACATTATCGACAATCACGATATTATTTTAACCCTCAAATTAAATTCCATCTCCATACGATTTTTTACTCTTCCGAGGATACTTTCAACGTTGATTTTTCCCTCCCATCGTTCGTGGTAAGCAGCGACGTATCTCTCTCTCTCTCCTCGTCGCGAGCTTAATTAAACATTGGCCGCGCGTTCTGACAAAACGAGACATGAAATATGTTTTCCGACCGATTTCCAGGGAGGAACACGAAACGCAAAAAGAATCATCGTTCGAGTTTTTATCGCACTCGGAACCACGATAATAAAGTGTTGTTATTGGAAAACGGTGGCGACCGGTTGTGGTTGTAAGTAGGCGTCGTCGGGGCGGTGACGGCGACACCACTAATGCGGTTATGTATGACTATATGATTACACGCATAACTACACGGGGACGAATCTATTGTTTTGAAAAATGGACTTTTTTTTCCCTCGCAAACAGCCCAAGAGATTTGAATCCAAGTTATTTATCGTTTCCACAAAGAATACGAAATTTTCTTTTCGGAATTATCCCTATTTCTTAACTGTCATGAAAACAGAAAAACCCACATTTATCTTTATCTCATATATTTTTCTTTCGTAACAATCCGACGCCGAGAATATTTGGCGGTGTTCACAAATCATTATCATTTTCACAACGGCCATTGTATTTTATTAAGATATTTCGGTACGATTTTTCATCGCGGACCGTAATAATATGTTCACGGGGAACTGCAAGAATCACGACGTGGCGACGATACGAATTCGTTTGACCGCGTACCGCCGCGCCGTGCCGACTACGTGTACTAAATTATCACACAATTAACATTAAAAAAATTACGTTCAACGCGCTTATGACGATGACGCGGGGGCGTGGCGAAAGATAATTTACGAAAACTCTCGGAGCGAATTGAAAATTTAAAAATATTTCCAACAGTATTTATTTTTTATTTTTTTTTGAAGTTTCGAAACAATCAATATTCAATATAAGATATATATGTTGCTGCCATCGAAATAGATTTATGATTTTATTAAAAGCGAAAAGTATTTAACTATCTAAGCTCGGTGAAATATTCGTTCGACTACCCTCGTTTATTAAATTTTTAAACTAATAGATTTTCTAATAGATCCAATAAAAAACATAAAAAAAAAACGAATAAAAAATAATTGGAAACTGTTTAATTTGACGGAACGGTTAGCCGATATAAATTATTTATGAATTTATTATGAGGGTTTATTCATAAAGTTATAGGTGCGGGCGGGTCGGCGTAATTAAATTTATTATACTATTATTTGGTTACGAAGGTAATATCAGACGTTTTTTTGTAAAAAAAAAAAACTAATATTCATTGTTTATAGTCGTATGTATGTACTTGTCATAAATAGTGTTCGTATTCTTGTGTATTACTACTTTGTGACTTTGTGAGAGTCATTATTTTACGTTATGTGTGAACATTATTGTTTGCAGTACTAAAATAAACATTTATTAACGTGCGCCGTTGTATGGAAAAAAGTCAAATGTAATTTGTAGCCCCGGTGGGTCGAGTAATTAATGTAAAATGTATACTGTCGTATAATCCACGAGTTTATTTCCTTTTTAATTCATAAATAGCTTTTGAAAAATGTCATATTGACTACAATCGGTCCGGTTAGGACGGTTAGGTTCTTCTTCAGAAATTTACCATATAAATTATTTCCGAGTGAATTTGATGAGTGTTTCATTTTTTTCTATCGCCATTTCATGACAATAATAAATCGCATCTTTGAAGCGATTTTCATATGTGCTTTCGAAAAAAATCATCAATGTCACAAGTACCATTCAAAACTATGTTTGGTCTGGGAGGAGCTTTTCAACTCACACCGTTGTATTATTATATTTTTTAGTAACGAGTTATTGAGGGGGAGGGGTGCATTTGATTTCAGATAAATACTATTAAAACAACACACTTTTAAGGTAGAAAAAAACACCGCAAATGTTTTTTAAATATGGGAATTTTAGTATTTCGAACTGTTTTGATAAACATTATTTTTACTATTATTTATTATTTAATATTATTATTTATTATAATATACGGTTATATGGTTGACAGACGGAAACTACGTCGGGAGAGGGTTCTTGTCGAATTCACGTCTTATTCAATAAACCACCCCATTCAGATGCGGATTTAAAACGTATTGAGAGTTTTAACTCGACCGTGGGCGCTGTTTATAGGCAATTTTAGGACATCGGTGTAGTGTTCACTTGTGCATCAAGTATGGATAATGCGAGTAAAACCTAATATCACGTTGGAAGATAATAATATTTAAATAATAGTAAATTAATATTGATACTGACGGAAGTGGTATTTTTTGAAAAATCAATCCAGACTGTACGCGACCCAAGGTATCAAAATTTCACTCGACACCACGCAAGAGAGAGAAATAATTATACTTGTATATTCAGTCTTGTTCGAATCGTCATCGGATAACGTCGTCTCAAAACATTTTGTCGATTAGTTCGCCGTTGCATGCGTGTGCCGTGGTTTTTTTTTTTTATTATATAACTTATCGATTTCGTTTGTTTTAATATCGTTAAACGTCTAAATCGATTTTTCATAATCAATTTATAGTTGTGATATACAAGTTTACGTTAGATATTTGCGCGTTTAATCGAAACATCAGTATTCTAGCTGATTCAGATTTGTCGTACTAGCAAAATAATATGTCTGATAAAATTAATGATTTCGCGTGACGATGAAACCCTAAACTATAAGTAATTTACGTCCCAGAGTGTACCTTTTATACCGGTCTGTTCGTGTCTCGAACGATCGATAATAATTGTTTCGATTCGAACTATTAAAATTGTATCGATTAAAATAATCAATAATAATTGTTATAATTACTCAAAAATAAATTATTATTAATTCATCATTTCGGTAAATGTAATTAACTACGTTAATAAAGTAATCCATTATAACATATTATTCATAACATACACGACAACAGATAATTAATTATAATAATTATTATGAATTAATGAATATGTAAAATGAAAATTGTATGATTATTAAATCTTGAAAATGTAACGCGAGATTCCTAATAAGTTTATCTTACTTTAACGTATAAATTTATCAAAACAAATGGGCACAATCTTTTTGTTTTATAATCGTTTAAAATTTATAATTTTGATAAAATCTGTTGGAATTATGACGAATTTCAAATCATATTGTAGTTAAAAACGAATTAAATCTTTATTTTCAATCACTAAGACCTGAATTTTTTTTCAAAATTTCTCATAAGTTGTTCCAACTTGTACATTATTAGCGTAAAACTGCGAAAAAGTCACAATGAACTTTTTAATTAATTTATGAGCGTTCGAAAATTAAATTTTGTCGAGATTGGTTATTTAAACAAAAAACAACGATTTTTTATATAGTACGAGATTTTTTATTTTATTTTATTTTTTTTCATCAAAAGTTCGTCCAATCTTCTGAATTAAGAAATCATAAATAATTGTACAAAGTATCCTGAGAAAATAGAACTAGAGACTGATCCTGGCCTGGCCTTCCTCCACTCGTTTATCGAAAGCAATTAGTATATTGATTTAAAATTTATAAGACCGATTCAACAATATCAATCACCCGCCACCTGAGCCTCGCGTCTCGCCCTTTTGCTGTTAATTTTACATATAGTCAGCTTTTCAAGGTTAAATGATGTATTTTTTAGTAAAATCCCTGTTCAACAAAATTGGCCTAAAATCAGTTTTATAAACGTGTGACATGAAATAAATTTGTTTTCGCGCGTATACGTAGGCGTGTCGTGTACAAAGCCTTGGGTCCAAAATTGTCGAAAGCCAGCCGACAAACACATAATATTATAATACAGCACCGCGATACTAATAATAGTAATAATAATCGATAAAATTACCGGTCGGTTAGCATTGGATTATTTGAATTCAACCAGGACGTTTAAATTAATTTTTTTTTAATTTCGGTCGCGCGTAATCATTTCTCGCGTCGTGTTCGCGGTAAATGTAGGTTATTCGAATCTCACGGGCACCCTGCGCGTCCGCATAATAATGTTCCATCAAACGGTAGTCCGTATAAATCGTGTCACGGCTATAATTATCCAGGTCACGGGAGTGCAAAATAAATAAATAAATCAAATGTTTACTGACATTAAACGTGTTTACTTACATTTAGTACTGCCCGTATTAAGTAAAACGTCACTTCGATCTTGCAAAACGAGTCGAATTTCTAGAAATAATAATAATAATAATAATAATGAGAATAATAATTCAACGTTTGGTTAATAGTTAATACATATATCCGTGTGTAACAAAACTCGAGTAATCCCTTATGATATTGCTTCTGACATTATAATATGACGTAGTATGTGTGTGTGTGTGTATATATATTACACTTACTCACAAATATATATATATATTATGTATAAATATATATGATGGTTTTACGTTTGCAACTTACCTTGTTTACATGGTCTCTGAGTACGTTTGAGTAAACAATGGCAACCGCTTCAAGTGCCATGAACGTTATGAGTCCGACGATCCAAGGCACGATTAAAGATACTCGCTCCTGAAATAAGAGTACGTAATGTATAAACATCATCGTTTTATTTCGATATTATTTTCGTTTCGTTTTTAATAAATACCGTAAAAGTTTAATGAAAAAAAAAAATAAAAGAAAAAATAAATTTAAAAAAAACCAATGACAAGATCGGAATCGACTTTTATTCATAATTCCGTCGAAACAAGGTGTCGCAGCGTCTCGCTCGTATTTATCACGGGTATTAAAAACTTTTAAAGTTATGTCACGCTCTTCCAGAGGAAGAACGTGCTGGGCGTCCCACACGTTTAAAATCAACGTTCCTTTGTTTTTGAAATTTCTTTTTGATCTTAATCAAATAATCTAAACGCAATCTAATTCGATTTTGCCTTTAAACGAATACGAGCTTAATAATATGTTGTATAATAATAAATTTGGATTTTTGACGATAGGTAAAAAAGAAAAGAAAACTGAAAAGAACAACGTTTGACACTCGTCAAATGGAATAATAAAACGCGTTGAATATTTTTTACTTCTTCTCTGAGAATAAATGCCGCTAAACTTAAAATTTTGGAAATTCCATAGAATATCTCTCTATTCATTGGCCATTCAAAATTATATTCGAAAATACTTTTGAATTTTATTTAAATACGTCTTCCGCTGAACAACATTGCGAATATATTTTACCGGAATAGTTACACATTCATGTGTATTCTGATTTAAGAACACACATACACAAAAAAAAAACCGTTTTACGTTTAAATCGTGCGGCATAGTCTGTAAACGTTATATAAATGTTATGTTCGAATTTATTGCTAAACGATCGCGGCGTTCAAAGCGTTTTGATAAAGTTTGCAGATAATAATTATTATTATCGACTTCAGTCGCGATACGACTTTGCGAAATATACGTCGAGTCGAAAGTCGAGCGTTTATTATTACTAAGAATATTTCACGGATCTCAAACATCAAGATTCGCATTGCGTAGCCAAGAAGGCCAAGTTTCGCGAAATGCTTTAATATTTATTACGTATGTAATATGTATAATAATAAGTTTTAATACGTAAACGTTGTGATATTGGTAGTTATTTATTGTATAAGTTTATTGCGCACGAGTTCAGCCGTACGGACAATCGTGAGATAAGAACATTTTATCGGGCCGATGTTATTGTAAGACGGTCAATCGACGCGGAGTCTATTTTCCGGAAAATTACTGTTTGTACAACGAATGCCACACTAACGGGGAAAACAAAACCGATCGAAACGGAAAACACATAAAAAAAAAAAAAAACGCGACAGCGGCGAACGGCGCAATCCGAATTGTAATATTTTGTTTGAGTTTCCGTTTGAGCGCCGCGAAAACAAGACTTTGTGCGAATAGTTTCCGGCAGAGTGTATGACGGAATTCGTCGAAACGGCCGTAAGCGCGTGCGGCAATGTTCGGCGAAGAAGGCTGCCGGCATTAAACGCGGACGGGAGGAGATCTCGATATTTTCGAATTCGTCTTGTGAGCCACCGATAACGACACGCACGTACACATGCAGCGTGTCGTTTTTACACGGACGGAATTTGCATCGCGTCAAAGTCTAAACTTCGGATTCGCCAAATGCGCGCGGGAAAAATACTCGGAAAATCCGTTTGTCGCAATACACGGCAATGCGCGTTTCGCGAGACAGCGACGGCGCGGCGCACGCTGTTTGTTGCGATTGCATTCATTTATATTCGCGTCGACGACGCATTATTGGTACAGACATTGCCACTCTTTCGGGTGCACCCTTTTTAATTACGATTAATATTTTAGTGTGATTTACTGACGCGCGCCGTATTGATTTAGCCATTCCGAGCTCACACAGACGCGTCAAGTGGGCGCGAGCCTAGTCGTGATTGCAAATGACGTATTCGTTATCCTTTTCTTTGCTTTTCTCATATATGTATAGTAAATTATACTAATTGCTTTGTTTCGTCAAAGTCGTTATGTTCTACAATCGACGTTATTAATTGCAAATCTAATTTATTGTTGTTTATTTACGTTTAGTCTACTGCAGGGCAATCGTATAGGCAAACACGCCGACGAGGTGTTTTTTTTCCCTCTTTAGATTTCAAACGGTTCGACGACCATTTATAGAATGATATAGTTTAATTACTAGGAGGCACCAGGTACATGTGCGAAGAGTGTTGTTGATTTAAAAAATTCCTAAAAACGTCGTCCGAATATTACGGTACATCGAAAAAGCAATTGAATTATCATTCAGTCACATATACTTATAAAGTTACATGTCGTGAAACTAGAGGACGAGATAAAAATTAGGATCAAAAGAAGTGTAGGGAAAATATTATTTAAAATTGTATATAACTTCTCCGCGTCCACGGCGATTAACGGGCGTCTAAAGTTCATATAAAAAAATGCAACCAAAATAAAAGGAAAAATAATAAATGCAAATTGAGTGTTATGAACTTTTTGTTTATTGATATGCAGATATTTAAGAAAGAAAAACAATGTTAATTCCATAAAAACGCCGACTTTAGTAATTATAATAACACGTCGTTTTTATATGACTTTTTTTCTAAACGAAACAGTTAATCATAATAAATTATTAAAGACTAAATATTCACTTAGGTATTATTAAGATGTCGTTTTCTCGATAAAAGTATTGTGTTCTAATTTTGTAGTTTTTTCGGTTAAATTGCAATAATAACTTTTTAAGCGTGTTTAAGGTTTTGACATTTTATTTATATACATAATTTACAACTATACAACTCATTTCATAGCGAGTAAAAAAGTTTGTTATTATATTTCCATTGTTTTATGAGATTTTATGATGAACACTGGGAAAACAAAAAAATAAAATAAACTGGAGTTTGTAATTCATACACAACGTTCGTTTCGAAGGGTTTGATTATCACGGGAACAATATGATTGTACGTGTTAAAATTGTGTATTTGTATAGTAAGAGCAAAATAAATAAGTTTGATAAATAACATATAATTTGATGTAAAATATGTAAAATAATATAACAAGGAATAAATTTTATATGTTAGCAGCTGAAGAATGGAAAAAATTTAAACCAATATTATTACAGCGGTTCACCAAACAACAAAATTTATGTGAATGTTATGAAGAAAAAAAGAAAAGAAAAAAAGGTGAGATGTCGCCTTACTGAATTGTTGATTTGAATTACGTAAATTCTTAAACATACGGCAGTTACGTTATTATTATAAGAACACGCAGTAAGTAAATATGATAAGGACATTGTTATTAATAATATTGCCAAAAGTTCAACAAAATTATCTAAAATATTGTTTTAATACAATTGTCTATAATATATTATAATTAGTCGATAAAAATATCGTTGGATATTTCTCCATAATATGTCTGTTAAAATACATATTAAATTTTGTAATCACGTGTTATATCGTGATGAAAGATTTTTCTACCAAACGAAAAGTATAATAAAATCTGACTGTTTTTCATAAATATAATGTTAAAATCGATATGAGAGTAAGATGTATATTACATTGTTATTATTCGCACCATTGACTACTACTATAATATAATGACTAGCTATGCATAGGCGTCGATGAGGGGACCACTAGCCCACCTTTTTTCACGAAGTAGCTAAATCATAGTTTTGTCATCCCATAAAAAATCGCGATTTTTACACCACAAACGTATAATAATCGAACAAATCAGTTATTAATAGGTACTCGATTATAATTATATAACATAGTTCGTTATGAATACATAATTATGTAACACATGTGTAATAGTAATAACAATGAGTGTGTTTGCGCGAAAGTTCACGTCAACATTGCGCGGATGACACGCCCAACGAAAACCAAACTGTTCGCGCCGCCCGACCAACAACAGCTGAGCTGCGCACGCAACCAAACCGATACCGATCGAGTGACGCAAGAAAGTACAACAGCTTGCCAGTGCGGTCGACCAGTCTAGTGTCGACAGCGGTTCAGAGAGTTCTTCTCGGTTTTAACGTCGCAGTTTTTATTTTTCACCGTAACTGTCGATATAATGTCGTCGATTTTTATTAATTTATCTCGTCAACGACCGATCAAACTTTTAATCGTGACTTTTGATTTCATTAATTTTTAATTGTTTTTATCGAGTGACTTTCTATCTATCTGTTGCTATTAACTTTATTTCACAAGCCAATACGAACATCAAACCTCAACAGCAACCCACCGACGACCGGCCGTAAGTAGTACAGATTATATTTATTTTACAGTCAATATTTTTCGCGAGGTAGTTAAATCATATTATTTTTTTTACCCTATAAAAAAAATCGTGATTTTCGCCCCAGAAACTTATAACAATCGAACAGAGCAGTTATTAATAGTAAGTACCCAATTATAATGATATTATAATTATATAATTTCTTCTTTTTTTTATTCCTGCCGTAAAAATTCGTAAAAACATCTCCATCAAACTCGTTTTTGTTTTCTAAACTATAATTTCATTTAATTTTAATTTTTATGATCAATAATTTTTTCAATAAATAATTTTTACCATGAAAACTTATTGATTTCAATCTGAATTTGGTTCTCACTCCGCCCAGGCTCACAATGAAGTTAAATCAAATAATACATTAAGTTACGATATTTAATAGTTTATTGTTTTGATGAAATATAAAGAGTGTTGTTTTAAAAAAGTTAATGGGGTGCTAAATTTATGTTTTTCATGGCTCATATGAACGCAGGTTCTTTTAACATCTCATCAAAACTTTGTCATGTGTATACGGAATACGCTTTCAGTGACGTCACCATATTATGAATACACATTTTTTTTTATATCGGGTATTAAAACACGAATTTTCACAAAACTCGCTCTCGTCCGATTAGCGAATACAATTGCACAGGGGTTCACGTTCTGCAAAATTACAAGAAAAATGAACCGCATGGATCACGAGGTGACGGCAGTATTAGGTATGTTTTATTTTTGGTAGTAAACGTCTACGCTCTAAAATTGTACTGACTGACAGACGTCGAAAATGTTTTTGACATTCTTTCGTGCCAAAAAAAAAGAAAAATCCGTCAAAAGCAGTAAGTGAAACCGAGGATCGCTTTCGTTACACACGTTTCCTAGAATACACACTACTGGTAAGTGGGACGTAATTTGTCTGAAAATAAGCAAAAACAATAGTTATATAGTTGGTTTTTTTTTTTTTTTAGTTAACTCTCAGAAATAAGCTTTGTAATTTACGCCGTGACGCAGACATCACTCCAACTGTTTAAACTCTGTATTTCTCACGTGTCGCCGGGGCGTGAAATTTTTTATTCATTTGTTTGTTTATATAGGCACTCACGGCTTGCGCACAAATCACACACACATTGTTGTAGGTCGTCGCCGTTGTTGTAATTAGAACGGGAAAGGAGAAGTTTTTATAGATAATATGCAATTATGCTGAGCAAACAGCCGTTAAGCGGCTATACTATACCATTGATCGACGAGTTGTTTTTTTGAGAGTGATCTTAACGGCGGAAGATTTTTGAGATTTTGTCGTTCGACCTTATTTTAGCTTACTACGACCTTTGTCGGGTGACATTAACTTATCAAAATGTAATTAACAACTGCCAAAGAGACTTAAAAATAAAATTATATATATATATATTATATACATATATATTATAATATATGTTATGAAAAACTTTGCTAACAAATTATACTTAACGCTTTCTTTTGTTACCATCGATCGACCACTCGATTTCGTCCTAGCTAATTACAATAACTTTTTTTAGAATGTGTCCGAGATAATTTATTGTCTATAATTAAATTTTGCATATTTTACCATCGATCGTTAGAGTACTTATAATTGTTCCGAATTCTACTTAATTTTTCCCATATAGAAATAAACACATTCAAACTGAGTTGGTTAAGCTTTATACCGTGTATGGACAACTACAATGGTCAAACAGAATAATAATTGTTACATTTTATACGAGTATAACGAAATTGTTATCGATCACAAGACAATCATTCATAATTTGTTTTTAATTCTTAATTTTGTGAATGAATCTATAATAAAAAAAACATAAAAAAAAATCAACAGTTTGTACTTAATACTCTGAAATCGTTACGTTTATTCGTATTCTTATAATATAAACCTATTTTGATTAGTTATTCGATGTGTCCAAGACTGACTAATGTGTATGATACACATGTGTATTGTAGTGCAATCAAACGAAATGAATATAAAAGTATATTCGCGACAGTTATAGGTTTCATTAAAGTTTAACAATAAGCAATTATTCTAAATAAAGTTTTGACAATTGCGATTATATAGAATAGGAGTTAATGCGAAAACGTCCGTGATTAAACTCGTTGAAATAATGAAATGTGTTTTAAACATCAAACTTGTACTGAATTTAATCATTTCCACTTGATAGTAATTTACATTTTTTTTTTTTTTTTTTAGTAACTGAAATACAAACGAATAAATAAAAATGAATTACACAGTAAGTGGTGAATGGATTTAGGCGTGAGTGGAAAAAAACACGAGGTCATTGGCGTCTTTTTGACGGAGAGATTTAATAACTTTAGTTTTAAATCGTAAACGTTAATATAAAAATGCAATTAAGAATGGTAGATACTTTGTAGAAAAAAAAAGTAAGTCTGGTTTTTAGTGTCCCATAAATTTTTAATATTACATCACATAGTAAATAAAGTGAAGGTAGTTTTTACGACGCTCTAACGATTTTATATTAAATTTAACAGATTACTTTACATTTTATAGTTTATAAATCGCGCATTTGCGCGCAAATATAAGTTTAAGATGAGGTTTTCGTAACATGGTTTAAATTCGTTTCTATATATTACTAGTTGCTCATTTATTAAAAACATTCGGGCTAATTTCCTATTGTGTAACGTCATCTTTTTAGATCTGTTTATTATATTTTTTCAGTGTGTTGGTTTTAGATTAACGTTTACTCGTTTTACGATTTACCTTTAGTGGTTTCATGCCAAATTAAAATTGATACATTGGTGCATTTTTATTTTTTGTTAATTAATTAATTAAATATAATGCTACCATTGTTGTTGAAAGTAAAACTGTTGTTCTCGTGTTTGCAGGGTTTAAATCAAACATCGCATTCGTCCTTTTGTTTTCTTAGATGTGAGATACAAAAGTTACTTTTGCTTTACGCGAATGTGATATATCCTTTTCTCTTTATTTTTTTTTATTTTCTATCTCGTCTTTTTTTTTTTTTTTTTTAAATCTCATAGTTGCCCTCATTGGTGATGTTTTCGGGTACTAACGGGTTGGCAGGGATGTTACTGGCGCTGTTACTAGGCACGGTGCCAGTAGCTCGTACAGTATAATCTGTGTTTCAATTGATTCAATAAATGTAGTTTATTTTTGAACATTCAAATCCAAAGCGTATTTCTTTTAATCGTTGTTGAAGAAAAAAAACTTAAATTTGATTTGGACTTATATGAATACCAGATTTATCAAGATTATTGGTTTAGGGTAATGATTAGTATTTCAATTATGCACACTTGTTTCTTTTTGTTTGGGCGACAACTGAAACCATCGTTCGATTCTAAAGTAATAGATAATAATAAAATAATATTTTTTAAAATAATAGTTATCAATTTTAAAATTTGTTTTAGACGTAAATGTCGTCGAGAATCAGGAAACTCGAAGGTTCACAGCGTTTAGATTATAGATGACAATATTTCGATTGGTGCAATGATGTAATCGATTTGATTAACGTCACTGAAGAATTGGATGGTGTAGATATTGGAAATATGGTGAGTCGAATAGACTCGCTGAAAAGTCGAGATTTGGAAAATCAACATAAATCCGAAAAAGAGTTTAAAGTTTTATGATCTGTGTTTGATTGATTATAGTTTTGAGACGAAAAAAAAAAACACATGTGATGTTTCACATAAGTGGGTTGGAGAATGACGCAGATTGATTGAATTTTTTTGGGGAATCTTGAACTAAAATAATACAGCTCGTTTACAGTGATACGACGACGTAAGAATGAGGAGAATGTTTGGACAGTGACATAGACCGATGTTGAAAGCGTTCATTAAAAAAAAGAAGAAAAAAAAGCCGCCAGTATACCTCTTATCCAGGTGAGCACTAAAAGCTAATGTATCACTAGGTACCAGGGTAGGGTTAAATTTACATTGTAAGAGATTATAGCGGAGGCTGTGGGAATAGTAACACGGCGAAACCCCACAGTGAATTGTTAACGGTTACGACAGTGGTAATATTAGTATGTATACTCGTTCGTATTAATTACAACACTGGGAAATGAAACGTTAATTTGGCCGTAAATACGTGAACGCTGTCGCTGCGAGTTGTTTCTCCTTTATCGTCACTCGGAGATATAATAAATCTTGTACGATATCACACGCGTTTATAGGCGCGTAATACTGCAGAGATTTGCGCGCGGAGAACAAAAAAAATTCATTACGTTTTTAGGCGTTTTCAGTGCTTTCGGTTCATACTATTATGACGACGAGTTCTGCGGTTACTGTGCAAACAAACGTTTTATTAAACCGTGTTTCATCTAGAAACCAGTCGAGATACGTTCTAAATGCAATACGTCTTAACACTCCGTAGTTTACCACTTCTCCCGAAATACAAGTAAATAAAATGGATGTTGCCTTTAGCATTCGGTTTTGATTTTATTTGTAATGGAAAAGAAAATAATAAATAGAAAAATCTCAGAATGAAAATAAGTAAAAGAGGGGTGGAGGAATAGAAAAGTTCAGCATTGTGAGTCATGTTGATCATGGTGTCGGTAATATATTTATTTATCTGCATATATATATATATATATATATTTATAGATTGTTTGCTTTTAGAATTAAACTTTTTTTTATATAAATGACTGAATAAGTAATAATATTTACTTTGACAATTCCAAGTAGTAATATGACACTGGCGGCGAAGATGAACAAATTGGTTCCGATCACTGCCGAGTATGCGATTTGAACACCTGTAATAAATTGAAAAACTATACATTAATATAATCTTTTAATATTTGTGGGGAGTTGAAGCATCGGTAAGTTATTTATGAGTGAATAAACCGGTAATTATTTTGTTAGCGTTATAGGCATATAAAATACACTATACAGTATATTATCATATCAATACAGTAATTATTTTAGAGCGTTTAAAATATATGAAACGTATTCGTTTTCATAATAAGTTTCGAGCTCGCTCGACGTTTTTTAATGGATAGATTTAAATTTTCAAATACGTTCCACTTTTTTTTAGATATGTTTTAATTTTATAAGGAAACATATAAATTGTAATGTGGTTTAGGTTTTTTTTTTTTATTTCAAGAGTAGAACTAATATGATAATAACATTTATTCGAAATACGTCATGATTTATTAAGGTATCGAGTATAAAAGAAAAAAAAACGCGATTAATCTCATGACAAATTCAACGTTTTTATGGTTATATATTTACATAAATATTCTCAACATTGTTTTTATTGATGTGTGAAAATTTGTGTCATCAAATTGTCATTATTGTTTTCGATACGATGGTAATATTTTAATTATTTTATTTAATTAATATATTTTAGTGACAAACTAATAAATTAATCGTGTGAAATATTCTCAAGTAAAATAATTTTAGTTGAAAAAACAAATGCATTGTTTAAATACGATTTATATTTTATTTCTAATATACCTACCACCCCGGTACAAAGACGGTTAAAAATTATTTTTGAAACAAAATATAATTACCATGAATATAAAAAAAAAACACGAATTAAATATTCCAAAAGACAATTAATTTTTGTCGTGAATTATTAAATTGTTTTATTTTTTTTGTATATCATAAAGGAAAAGTCGAATATTGTTTGTAACATTTAACTCGCAACAACTGTAACTTCTGCTGATGTGCGATTCAAAATAAACGAAAGAAAGTATACGTACACATTAAATAATTAATTTGCAGTTCGATTTGAAGAATGTTTATTTTATTATTGGAAATTTAATTTATCAACGGTGATTACTATTTGGGTATTTCGCTAGGTTTTAACAACTTTTCTCGAGTTTTTCTTAAATAAATCGTAGCGAAAAGAAGAAAAAAAAAAAGGAAAAGAACTTTGAACTTTATGTATCTAGTAAATCCAAAACCGTACGTGTCACGGTCGAAGAAAAATAAATATTGCTTGGTTACGGTCTATTGATAAGTAATGTTTTCATTGTTTTGTCCGTTTACGGTCACTCTCTCTGTCCCACTCTCTCAGTTAGGTAGTAAGTGATATAGTTGATTTAACAAATATATTTATAAATATGACCCGTGTTTGATTAAAATTTATTTATCATTTTTTTTTCATTTATTTGTTGTGTCATTTTTTCGAAAATATTTCAGATTTAAAGTAATTTATTACTTACTTTCCTATAACCAATTAGTGAATATTTACAAATTTTACCATCTATTATTTATCTATAGCTTTTAAAATTAGAGTGTTTTATCGCTGCATATAATCTGGTTTAGGTTTATATTTTGACGAATTACGTAACAGTTTTGTACTATTTACAAAACACTATTCTATAAATTAAATTCGATTAGAATTTTAATTTTTTTAATATTTCTAATATAATATGAACGAAACGAGAGCGAGATTTTGGCATTTTGATTATTTTATTAGTTACGAGTATTATATGTGTATATTAGATACGACACTTTTAGGGTGTCGCCGAGTCGTAAGGAAGAGTACTGATGACGAGAAAATAGGATTTTAAATTGAATATTTGTATTTTATAGACGATTGAAAGCCGAAGTCTCAGATTAGCTTAAGGCGTGCATTCAAAGGAATTTTGGATTTCGCATTAAATTTTAAGGATTTTCTCAGTTGGGTTTGGGAGATAGTGTATCCCTAAGTCTACGGCTTAAGAATTAATCGTTTTAATGTGTTTTGTCAAGAATAGGTGTTTATCGGATAGTGATTCTAAACATTTCGTTACGGGGTAGCATATAAGACGGGTTGGTTATCAAAGGAGACAGAAAGTTAGAGGTTGATCGTGACGCAAAGCAAAGGTAATATGTATACAAACTCGGTTCCATTTACTAGTGTACACCAATGGGAATTCTTCGGTGAAAAGAGATCAATATTAATTTAAAATGACATTATATATATATATTTTATGTAATTTAATTCTTCTTTCTTCGCGAAAGAAGTATCAAGAATTTGCGTCATATTTTTTCTTCTTCTTTTTTTCTAGGTAACATTGCAATGACAGTTTTAGCTTTCGAAACAATTTAGATTGCAAAATATCAGAAAGCGCGTGAGAATAAAATATTGTCGCTCTTGATTTTATGCACGGTTTGAGTGAATTTTTAATAGCGTATTTTAAATAGGAGTTAAGAGATTAAATGATAAATAAAAAATTATACTGCGTCGCATAAATAACTCTTGGAGATATTCGAGTTCTATATATCGCGCGACGGTTGAGTTGTAAATTATTCAAATCAGCTGGGTATTGGTTACAGAAATTTGCTAATAACTATGTAGATTACTAGTGCAGACAAATCGGAAACAATGCACTAATTGTAATCACCATACGTTTCGATAAAGTGTCTAAACGTTCGATTCTATAATTGTAATTAATCTAATATAACGTAGTATTATAAATTCAAATTTTCGTATCGATTTAAAATTTTTCAATATCGTAAAAACACACGGCCAATACGTATTGAACAGAAAACGGCGTCGAAGAGTAAAATAAAAAAAAAAAATAAAAACAGTTTTTGGAAATCAATTCAAATTAATCTAAACGACAATTATTGACTCGTCTGTGTCAATAGTGACGTGGCGAAAAATTGTTGATTTTCGCGAGTCGATTTTCACGCGGAAAGTTTAATAGTTTTACAGTGACGATCCGCAGGATAAAGAGCGCCGGCGTAGGTCAACGACAAATTTTAACGGTGTTTAACGCGTAAGTCGTGCTAAAGGTGGACGTGCGAGAATGAAAAAAAAAAAAAACAAAAAGGACGAGAGAAAGAGAAGGAAAAAATATCGGCAGAAATCGATAGTCACGACACTCCGACCGCGACGACGCTTATATAGTGTTACCCGCAGAGTGTAAAAAGTTAAACCCCGAACGGTTGCGTCCGGCAGGGGGACACATCGCTCGACAACCTAAAACGAATTATGTCCTCGGATTGGTTTACAAATCGAAATAAGGAAAACTCTCCAAGTTACGTGAACAATGTAGCGAGCGATTCACTCTCGTGTGTCACGTCACGGTGGAAATCGGCGTCTTACTTTTGAATAAAAATCGTTTTTTTTTTCTCTTTTTGATTTTTTCCACATTAATTTTATTTCGATTAACTTTCCATGGATTTTCTCAGTGGATTTTCATACCAAGTCCAGGAATATTTTAAATCGAATTCCGAAGTGAACTCGTGAGCATACGTGGGCAGAGGTCGTAGCAAAATAAAATCGTAGTCGAAGTGATTTCATTAGAAATCAAAAATATTCAAAACTACGGTTTAAAGTAACAAAAAATAAAATAAAAAAACAATTATTAAAACGAGTCGATTATAAAGCGCTTATTAAAATTAAAAACATTTCTTGTTTCCAGTCGTATAACTAAACAATCTTACTATGTTATCTCAGACGATACGACGTACCTTCGAGCTCACGACTCGTTTCGGATTCTCTATAGCGACTGACGGGGTAAGTTTATATTATATTTGGCCGGCGACAATCGGCTTGACATGTTCCTATACGAGCGCACAAAATATTATTATATCCTTATAGATTGATGTGGGTCGACTGAAGTCTCTTCAAGTTTCCAATATCGATCGTTTTCGCCGATCGTTAAAGAATGTCCACTGTCCGTTAAAGAAAATGTATTGAAAAAAAATTGTCCTCGATTCTAGAACCCTTTTCAGACTAGGTATATAACGGGTTTTTTCCTACTAATAATTTAATGTGCTTAGTAAAATGTAAATTTTACATGTCCCGCTGGCCATGTTCCGCCCGCCGAAACGTTTTTGGCACGGATTCGCATGGATTCCAGAGGCGGATCTAGAAATCAATCAAGAGGGTAATTAAAATTTATCCAATACCAAATTTACAGTCTCATTCAATAAGGGGTACGTAGTAACTCTATACTAATACTTTTCGTTATGAAATTTAAAAAAAAAAAATTCATTTGTATTGTAAAAATTTTAAATTTTACATTACACATATTATTATATCGTATAAGCCTTTTATGCGTGACTATATCGTTGTCGTATATCATAAATTGTAAAAGTAAAACATAAATTTAATAAGATTTAATATAATAAGCTCAAGGGGGTGGGGTTAATACCCCCCTCCGAATCCGCCACTGGGCCCGAAGTCGCGTTTCCATCCCGATTTCCACCAGGTCGTCGCGAAGGAGGCGTGTATAGGTAATACACGCGTACTCGCGCGGCTAACGAATTTTCGTCCCCGCGCGGCGCTAAAAGTTCGCGAGCAATTTTAGACTTTAAATATTTTATCGCGCCATTTAATTCACTTGGCGTAAAGGGTTCACCTTGAGTTTATCACACGGATCTATATTACAATCTGAATAATTCAATTCGCTCTCCTACCCGGCGCGGCGGTGCAATATTAATCGCGAGACCGGGGGCCGCACCCGCGACGACACGGCCCGAGCGCCCGGCGCGGCGCGGCGGCGGCGGCGGCGATCTTTTAGTTTTTAATTTATTATTGCCGGCAAGACGGTGCGATCTGCACGTCCGCCGTAAGTGATATGTTATATAATCCGCCTCCTCTCCGTAAAACGCGATGGAAATGTCTAAAAACGTTTCGTGTTTGGCGCCGTCGCCCGTCCGCATCATTATTTCATCAGGTAATACGTATATAAATAATCACCCGACGAAAATCGAACCGCCGATAAATAATGGAAACCTATGGAAATAAAATGTATCGGCTGTCTCATAAATCTAAAATTCAATTATGTTTCTCGCGTAGTTACATAGAGGAGGTACTCTGTGCGCGACGTTTATTTTATCGATCGCGAACTGCAGTTTACACGACGATCGTCATTAGTGCGTTTCGATTGTTTTCTAAGCCGCCTGAGCCGATATTTTTTTTAAACTTAAAAATCAATAAATAATAAAAAGTTCCACATCGAACGTAAATAATATGATAATATAGTTATTGAGAAACTAGTCTCGCGACGGAGAAGAATAAGAAATTCGTTTTAAAATCAAACAACTGTACGAGTAAAACAATATTAACGTTCAAACAGTTTGTGAGTTTTAGTCAACATTTCTCCTTGGCTATATTATATAATAAACAGTTACAAACTTGAAACTATACCGTAAAATGATTGTAATTAATACGTTTTTGAGTAATTGCGTATTGTTATTTTGTAAAATGGCGAAATTGATTTCAGTATTATTTTAAATAATTGTTCGCATAAAACGAAAGTTATTCCGAATACTCAAAATACGGACCTTAACAAAACAAATAACTTATTAATTTCGCAGTATGTTTTGAATGTTTTATTACATGTTTGCACTATGTTTCTGTGTTTACTCACCGTAAAATACGTCTTGAAGAAGAATTGCATTTTTCATGTTTGAACTAATCATCCAACTGTATATAAGCACAACTAATACAGATATATTCTGAAACAAAAATTGTAGGTATGTACTTTATTACAGTGTATTTTCGTATAATATAGACGTGTAGGTACTATAGGTAGTAATATTCAGTATGACAATCGAAGAAAAAACGATATTTTTCATAAACAAAATATGATTTTTCTAACGCTCATAATACCTATACTCGTTATTATGGTCGCCTGCACAAAAACCTTGAATTTGTCGGTTGCATTTTTAGAATTATCGAAAATAATTGTTGTTATAATATTTATTTTACAAACGAACGGATCTTATAATAATTATGGTAGCTCGTTAGTATTACGAAAACGATAATAATAAAAATGTTTCATTATAGTTTTACGAGAATTGTTTTTGCAAGTCATAAACTGAAATATGTGTTAAAAGAAAAGTTAATTGAATGTTTATACTTCATTGGATCCGTATTAATACTTGAAAGTGATATCTTAGGTAGTTTCACTTGTACTCCACTAAATTCGTTTTCACAAATAATTTCCAATTAGTGGTTCTGAAAGAGTTGCGATTCCGTTCATCTTTTTATACCGGGGAACCTTTATAAACTTACATGGTATTATATACAGGTTTCGAATTTGGATAAAGTAGTAATCGCATTATAAATTCCTTTGTAAGAAAAATCATTACAACCACCGACATAACCTTTGTATTAAATATAGAAATATTATATACTAGTCATTCGGTCTAAGTAACTTACGGTTTATATGAAATTAGTTTTGTTCCGATCGTAAGAAGTATAATTCGAACTAAACTATTGATGAATTTGGTAATCAGATATTAATTGTTAATGCAATGATAGAATCACTAGACCAGCAATACGATTTAGTTTCTTGAGTTGATAAATACAAAGGAATCAATATGTTATCGTAAATTACGTCCAAGATAAATGGAAAACGAGACAAATCAATAATAAATATACTATTACGATCAGCCGGATCAGAACGCTTTTTTTCGTTTTCGACTGTCGGAAATTTAAGATTATCAAACAAATTTAAAAATCATTACTTCAAACGTCTCGTTTCATCGCAGTACACGTACGTTCTCAATAAATAATAATAATAAATCCACGCGATTTTCATCGATCGATCGATCGTGTTTTTTTATAAACCTTAAAATAATAACTTTGAAAAAAAATCTCGAGAAAAAAGGTCTGTGTACGTTTTACGGTACCATTTATTTAGACGTCTTTCACCTCGTATATTATTAACCGTGTTATTTTTTTTTCATTATTAATATTTTTATATTTTTTTTTCCACGTTTGTCGCAGACCCGCAGCGTTCGGTACGAGTATCTACTTCGGATCGAGTTTGATGTGACATTTGTGGCCGCCGCCGTGCTCGGTACTAGGCAGTTACTATGACGTATAGTTTCGGTAAAACATAATAGTCTCCCGAGGACAATAACCCATTACGTAATTAATTAGTGTACGACGTGACGTATCGTATAGTTACATCACTATTGCATTATATCTATATTCTATGTGTGTGTATCGCACGAGATACGTGTTTGATGACAGTTTTGAAATCCGTCGATGACGTCAAGACGTTATTTGTGAACTGCATAAACGTGTGACACACGAGATGACCTGTAACGCGTACGAGGCAACGTTCTACTCGCTGTGGGGCAATGGAGTTTTGAAAGTTCCGAGTTATTTGCGAAAACTTCCTGAAACACACCGTCCGGGATATTCGCGGCGCGCATTAATATCCGATTTTTTAAAACAAACGCCCCGCCCTTCACCTCTTCCGGTGTCGTATAGAGTCTATATCTATACTATAGACGCCTCGGACGCCGCCGCCGGTGGGCTCGATTTGGATATTACGAGGGCCCAAAACGTTTCTTCTCGTTTTTCCACTCGGCGTCTACGCGGCGCCGCTCACCACCCCTGTCCACCCCGTCGCGATTATATTTTTACGGATTGCGAGAAACGATTATAAATTTATCGCGCCCAGCACCCAGCGCCAAACCGCTGTGCGCACACGGGCGCGCGATGCCCGTTGTGTTATTAATTAAACGGAAATCAATCTCAATAACTCCTCCGACGCGGAAACAGTAGTCAAACACTATATTATTACGTATATTTACATAACGTTAAAACGTATTTCGTTTCGGACGCGCCGCTTTTAAAATAATTAAAGCGTATATAAATTAAGACGCGGGTTTTAATTTGACGCGTAATCATAAACGTGATGTATTCCGCCGATTAAATTTTCCTCAAGTCGCGGTTTCCGGACGCCGCGGCGTTATTTATGTCCGTCTGGGCTGTACGCACGCGCGCACGTTTTAAATCTCTTCGCAGAAATTACGGACAATTATATTTCATTGCGAATTCAGCACGCATAATTTCTCTCTTAATTTATTCCACACAATATTACGTATATCGTAACGATACCGATACGCAACATAGTGTACGTATACACCCGCGGTACCGTGCCGAAACAATCTCTGGCGGCGCGGCGGCGCATGCGGAACAAAACAAAATACGTTTTTGAAAATATAATCTTCCCCGGTTATTTTCATTTTTTTTCTATTTAGCTCGCCGTCGGAGGAGGAGGATTAGTTTTTATCGGCGATCAGGATTCCGTAATATTGTCGACGGTATATCTATTCAATAA
The DNA here is from genome assembly GCA_948098885.1 of Drepanosiphum platanoidis. NCBI lineage: Eukaryota > Metazoa > Arthropoda > Insecta > Hemiptera > Aphididae > Drepanosiphum > Drepanosiphum platanoidis. Next base: position 4,221,947 of record OX402537.1, on the reverse strand, counting down.
CAGCGCAAAAACGCGTTCCACATGTCATAGTCGCATAGTATTATTATTATTATTACTGTCATAAATCTTTTACTGATGTGAGTTGTAGCATTAATTCGGATAATATACGTATACGTATTATTTTATAATTTCCTTTGTGCGCTCGGAATAATAGTAATGTCAAGAGATTAAAAGCGTAATAACATAGATTTATTTTACAAAGTAGAATGGCGCACAATGATCACGACTCTGCAGAACAATTGGAAATTAAATTTTAAATTTTTGAATTCAATTTCAAAAATGATTATGAAAAAATAATTAAAATCGCAATTGTTAAAAGTTAAATACTTTGATCTGAGTCGTTGTGCGATGAATTTCACATGGTAACGATAGTTTTTTCGTAGGTGTATATCGAGTAATTTTTGGTCGGCGAAACGAGATTCGATAAGTCAATAATAAACAGTAAATATCAACAACTTTATTTATTTGGAAAAAAATTTAACCGGAAACATTATGAACTTACGGCGATGTTTTCAATAATCGATTAATACCCACATTGTCATAAATACACGAACTTTTAATAACTGTAAAATAATCATTTCGCTGGACTATTGTGTATGGTAAGTAATTTTCTTTTTTTTTTTAATGACGAATTAATTCTACATTTTTTATTTAATTAGTTTTGCAAATGAAAACGACATGAAACGTATCTCATTCAACATAAGTTAAATGTAATAACTGACGAAAACAATTACATCTCAAAAAGTATATATTTATCATTTTTCTTGAACCAAGTCATAAAATGTCATCACTTCCGTCGCACAAAATTAATTTTCGCCGAGAGTTCAAAATTGAATTCTGCTCTATTTCACTTTATTTATTTAAAGTTTAAATTAATTTCACTGTATCTTATTCATCTATTCATTTCATGTAAAATAAAATCGTAAATCGAGTATCAGATCATTTATGCGCAATTTAAATATTAATCAACTTTCGTTTTATTTAATAAAATAAATAAAACATAACGGTTTTCTTATGTGGGTAGGTAGTCGTATAAATCACCGTCTGGTTTAACGCTCGTTTATTATAAAGATGCTTTCCCCCTTCCATTATTGCATGAAAAATAGTATTCTGTACCACAGAAGAATCAACTCGTATCGTAAAGCAAATCTATATTTTAGTTTCAAATGATCTCGGACCTAGCCGAAAACTAATGTTCAATAACAGTAAAAACGACAAATTTGGTTGTTTACCGAATCGTAACAATCAATACTATGCCATTTGTGTGGAAATGTGTATGTGCGATTGCGTGTAACCGTATATAGTATACATTATACATACACGAATTGTAATAAAACAAGATTTATTATATAGTACCTATTTTATTTTATCCTGCGTGTTTCAAGTTACAAGGAATTGAATATTATTAGTTTATTCGTTCCGTTACAATAATAAGGGATGAGAAAAAGTTTCAAATGGGGTTTTGCGGTTTGAAAAATACATGGAGATTTGTTGACGGACCGCTCGACTATAGGCAATAATCATTTTCTATTAGTTTTTCACGCGGTACGTAATTGATTATTTTTTTTTTTTCAAGGTGAGTTCGTTTATCTCGTCGTTGATCTCCGTGGACTGCAAACAAGAGGACGTGTGAAAATCCGAATTAAAATATTTACTTCATAAATATTAATTAAAGTAATGTATCATTTAATTAATGTAAATGCTTGTACGTGTATTCAAATTTAATTTAATTTTGATAATTATGACACGTGGTGTGACCTGAGTTATAATCATGTGAGTAACAATTTTATGTGCATGAAAAATAAATTATGAGTGGACCCGACTTTAAATTACTTTTACCTTACTTATGAAACATACGGTATGAATATTGAGTATCATTGTTAGTATGATATACACAGGATTACGCAATAAATTGTTAAAATATCGAGGTAATTATAATAGTATCAAACACAAATTGTAAAAATGATTAACACTATATCCTGTGATTGGTAAACATTAATTCGGAATTTAACGATTGAAATGACGTAAATAGAGTAACAAAAGTTAATAATTGATCTGAATACCTACGATTTTTACAATAATCATATATTTAAGTAGGAAATCGGATCAAATTCCAAGCAAAATCTTAATCAATAGTTGCTTTCAATTATGGTTATTCATAAAAAATAAAAGGATTTTTATAATAGTCGCATTGAATTTTATTGTTCAATTACATGATATTCTTAACAATTCACAAAAAATATTTAATCTTCTATCGATTATTTCATTTATCTAAATCTATATAATTATCATTATAAATATATTGTGATCTACAATATTATAAATATCAATATTTTGAAATTGAAAAACTTGCCCATTTACTACTTGGGTGACATAAATTAATTCTTCTCAGTTTTCGTGCGTTCTATTATTTACATTTAACGATTTATTTTTTAAATATCTATAAAGTCCAAATAGTATTTTATTGGTATAAATCTTTCGTTGGTCGAATAATATTAATACAATATTTAATAAATTCGTTTTAAAATATTTTTATGAACTCGCAAATATTTGCTAGATTTTTCTATTGCTAGTAATAGTAATTTTAATGGTAATTAGAAATAAAATAAGAAAATCTAGTATTTCTATTTTCTGTACAAGATTACGGACGATGTTTTTGAGTGATATTTAGATTTATTCAGATTTAGAACGAGGCATGTTTTTGATGTATGTCGCTCGATGTATATACCATAATATCACCACGGTTATTTATATAACTAAAAAAAAAAAAAGAAGACACTGTAAAATATTATTACTCATCGTTTGAGGTTAAAAAAAAAATCCCTTAAAAAAATGTTTGAGTTGCCATCGAATTATAATATTATAATATCTCATGAGCAAAAAAGGAAAACCACGCGTATAATAAATAATTATATATACCGTTAGATTGATGTACACGTTAGCGTGATGTAATGCGCACGCGCGCGTATAATAACAACGATACGAATCGTATTTAATGACGCGACGTTAATGCGCGTAGTTCAAGATATTATAACGCTCCGTGCGATTTTTTTAAAAGGCACCCCTAAAAAACGTTCACTATATTAAATACGTATACTTTTTAATACATAATACATTGTGTAAAACTATTTGTATTTATAAAGTGCAGGCATGGAAAAATTCATTGTTTCGACACAGTCGTTAATAAACATGTTATTATAATATTTACGCGCAATTATTTATAACTAATTAAATATTCGTATTGCTACGCGCACATCGTCAAACATTTTCGTTGCCAAAATCATTATTTATTAATTAATTTTTTTTTTTTTTTTTACAGAACGTATAGCTCTAAAGTTTGAAGACGAAAAGCTCGAGGATTTATGCACGTGTATATCCTCATTGCAACGCACTTATTACAATAATAGATAACTATAAATAAATACATTTCATAGAAAATACACGCCCGTATGTTTACTTGTACATTTTACGGGTACTCTGTTGTGGGACGTAGTGACAAAAATATTGCAGACGTGTGCTGACCGCGGGCGCAACTAGACCGAAATTTTTGGAGACACGCGAATTATAGTTATCGACGATATTTCGTACTTGGAAACAATCGAAAAAGTAATAGGAAAAGTCTTTTTCGGAGTGTCTGAGGTCTTATTTTCTGGCTCATTCCAGCTCGTCACAGCCTATTCCGCGTTTGCGCGGGTTCCCATGGATGCTGATGGAACGGAAAAAAAAAAAAAATGAAAATTTCCTCGACGACAAACGCCGCCGATCGCCGCGCCGCCGCGCCGCACGCATTTCGTCCGATCGGAGGCAACTTTGAAATCACGGTCGTCCGATTTCGACGCGTAAAAAATTACCTAGCTCGTCGTCGTCGGCGCGGCGGCGGCGTATTATTAATTATGGTAAATGCGAATCGGTAGGATAATATTTACGGACTGTACGCGGCGATATACGAATGAAACGATATGAAGCGAGGGCTAACAACGCACTTGGCAAATAAAACAACGGAATTAACGAAAGTAAAACACACCCGACGGGAATTCTCGCAAAACGCGATGACGTACGACGGCATCGGATAACAAAACTCACCCGGCGCGACGGCGCGGCGCGTCGTACAGTCAATTCCGGCACGCCGATACCTACACTCCGAACGTTTTTAATTATTCACGATCGCGCGAGGCTGAGGGATTGTTGCGCGTCCGACGAATTCGTACTCGGGTGCTATGACGTGAATAATATATTACATATTATGTGCGTGTGCCACGCGGAGTCTCGGTTTACCTCTGCGGCGAGCGAATGGCCGGAGACGTTCGGGCTGCTCGACGGGACTACGCGCCGCCGCGCCGCGCGCCGTCTCCGTTTTATTTTCTCGTCGCGTGATGAATAATCTAGTGATTTGAGAAAATCCAGCTCAAGAAATTTGCATCGGGCACAACGCGACGCGCGCATCTTAATGAATTTTACGCGGAACGCGTCGCTCGAGGACGAAGGGGCTCGCGAGATTTCCACATAAGCCGGCACAAACGGCATTAGAGAATATCACCCCGACGTTTTTAGTTCCCATCGACATCTGTTCTCTCGAAAAACACGTCGTGACGAAGTCGGGTCGCCGCGCGTTCCGTTCGGATACTGATGGTCTACCGCGATAAACGGACGTCGCGTTCCCCAAAACGTTTTCTGGCGACCATCGACGTCGTAAACGCCGTGCTACCGCTATTGCGGGGATCCGAGACGCTCGAAAGACATAATAAACCGTACCGATTGTTGCGCGCGAAATAACCGACGACGTGTTTCCGTAATGTAGATTGGACGTGATTTTTTCATCGGGCACACTCGTTGCGCTTACGATTCGCGACGACGGGATACGCGGAATCACGTGTCGCGCGAACGCGTCCGGTCCGCTGTAGCGCGTCGAAATTCGGCCCGTCTTCAAACGCACTTATCTCAATGCGATCGTATCGGTCTCGAAGAATGCTACGTCATAGTTTAGTCTCGGTACCTGGTTTCGCAAAGGTTTCGAGAAGCCTTTTTTTTTTTTGTAGAGCCATTCGACGACGAGCGCTGAATAATATATTGTCGGTGATTAGTACGAATTCATCTTTGAAATCACGAAGTACGCAAATTTTCAGAATGTTTTTGAATTTAAACCTTTGAATACGAAATAATTAACGAGAATTTGGTGACTATTTTCAATCAACACGGTTATTAAAAAAAAAGAAAAAGCGCTTCTCAATACAAGTAAAATATGATTAATTAAATATACACTTATAATTTGTCGATATATTACGTCATTGGAAATTACGTTCAAACAACTGCGTTTGAAGTATGATTGATAACAACTTTGTGTGTTTATCGACTGTATTCATTGTATTTTGTCAAGTCGTTGCTAAAATTATCGTATTATATCGAAATAAAAATTTCCTCTGTTTTTGTACGATGGAATTCAGTAAATTCGTATGGTGAAAAAGAGCCCAATTACATCGTGTTGATAAAAATAGTCGGTCATTTCGTAAATAATCGAGGTGAAATATTTGTATTTATTTTTTTCATCGCTTAACGGATAAGAAAAAAAAAGAAAAAAGCAAGTCTATCTAATAAACTTGACGGGCGTACTCGTGAAAGATTCGAAATCGAGTAAATTCTATAGATTTCGCAGTATAGAATCATGTCGAAGGTGATTGATAACATTAAAATATATCGCTTGAATCGATCTCGATGTCAATGTATATCTTATACGACACCGCGTTACGTCTAACACCTTCGATATATGTCAACTAAGGGGTTTTGATTTATGAGAACTTATTGAATTCACTCTTCTCGACATTCGAACATTGTTTTAAATGTAGCGAACATATTACATATTTTACACTTTATTTTATACTCTTGTTGAGTTATTTAGAAATTTCCTTTCACAATAAATTTTATCTTTTAAAATGTAAATAATTGATTTTTTTTTTTTAACCAAAAAAATTTACATAAACAGACATGATTTCGATTTCATTTTGATTAGTACTAAAGTCATTTTTGAGAACAATATTGCAATTCATAATATTATATTATTTCTAAAAATATACAATTTTTACTAAAAATTATATTATTAATTAGTAATTATTTTATGTATACATAAATGTCAATTAATACATAAAAAAAAACACAATTATGTTTTGATTAAAATTTAATTATAAATTATTACTAATACTTAATCATTTTAATTACGTATGATTTTTTATTCAAGCAACATCATTTTACTCTTAAATAAAATAAGATTAAAAGTGAATGAAATTTCATTTCAATTTTTCAAGTTTATTTACAATACTCTTAGCTCATATAATTTTTAAGAGTTTCAAGTAATAATTACAAATGTGCAGTTCTTAATAAATTTATTATTTACTAAACCGGTATGAAATTAAAAATTTAGAACGATGATGATACAAAGTAAATAATTAAGTTTGAAAAATTAAACCCACAATTTATTAAATTATTTTTAAAGTATTAGATATTGGTTATTTAAAAAAGAAATATCATTGCATTATGTTAATATAATTTCAACTTTTAATCCAAAGCTTGAATTGTTACTGAATTAACAAAGCACAAAGACAATTCCAGTTAGTATATATCAAAGCAATTCAGATATATTTGTAAAAGATATATTATGCATAACTTAATCCAACATTTTTTATTGCTGGATTTTATGAAAGCTTTGGTTTGAATAAAACAATTTCTTATAAAATTAAAAGTTTTAATACAACATCTTTCCATTATGTCTAGCTCTTTAATATGATTATATTATTTTTGATCAAAAAGTCAATTTATAAAGAAAACAGTAATTCTAAAGACAATAGCAATAATAGAATCGAATCCGAATCCGATATGAACAAAAACTTTATTCGTAAGTACATTAGTAATGGTTTTACATTTTTTATAACAAAAAGTATATTACATTTTTAATTTTATACCATTTTATTTCAAATATAGAGTTTAGATTATTTAATGATAGTAAAATGCAGTATGGACATTTTTGGTTTCACTGTTATAATCACGTTAAGCTGCCGAAAGAATATTTCATTAATTAAATATAATATATAAAGGCCTAAAAAGTCGAAAAACCTATACCATTAACAATATAATATGATTTGTGAATAAATGTCCCCGACGCTATTGCAAAATTTGAATTTATATTTTATTTCCCAATAATATCGCATCGTGAAATTTTACATAATATAGTAATATAAAATAAACAAACAATATTACTCTTCAAAATATGTTATTTTTTTGCTTCGGTATGATACATTTTTTTTTTTTGTAAATTTTATTTATTAAAAAATATGTCACTCATTCACACACACACACACACACACATATATATTTATAATGTTGACTATTTAATATAGGACTGTGTTCATGACAGAGTGAAATATATACATTTTAATAATATGAAGAAAAAATAACTAAAATCAATAAAAGATTGAAATGTCATTTTTAATGGACACATAGTATCTTTGAAACAGCCAATAAACCATACGTATATAACATTATTATAAATTATGTTTTTAATTGTTTCACGGAAACGTAATGCATATTCATCCAAAAGATTTTAATTTATTTTAAATTTTAGTATACGTTAATTAATTAGAAAAAAAGAGTACCTATATTTTAATGTTTCCGTAATTTTAACCGATTATTCAATACACTAACGCTCACTGCCAATGTGTTTTGTGTGCATATTGATTTGATCTGTTTTTTGTCCGTATTAATGATTTATAAAACCTTACCGATTTTTTTTTTAAATTCACGAACTTTTTTTTCAGATGCTTTTGCGTATAATTACGACGCACACACAGAAGTTATCGTCGGAATGATTCGGCTGCGATTCGAGTTTACTATATTACTAATCTTATTACCAACACGACAAAACTCATAACTCATAAGTCGTATAATACTGCGCATAAATATATGAAAACCACTATAAACTATTCAAACGAGTATTATAAAACAAAATGTGTTTACTTGCTTATGAATATTTCAAAATTAAACCATACAAAATTAGGACACGATATTATAAGGTATGTTTTCTAATATTTGTTTCCTATATTGATCTACCTTTTTGATTTAAATATTTTAACTTATTATTTAACTGTTTATACGTGTTTTTCGTTTTTAACATTTAATAATTATAAAACTGCGGTTACTATTTGTGAAAATTTAAGACTGTGATATTTCTAAACTAATCGAATACTAGTAGTATTAAACCGTTTGTGTTAATAATACTATGTATTTTAAACGAAATATTCAATAAAAAGTTGCTCTAGTATTCGTCTGAAAGATAACAAATAACGCATGATGTGCCCTACGACGATAATTTATTAACTTTGCATAATGTGTACACAAAATTACTTTTTTTTTTAAGCCGATTAAGTTCAAGAAAAGATTCCATACACAATGAGGAAAATTAAATTCACCGTGTACATATCAATAGGTATACGACTTTTACATACGAGTTGAATGTTAATCAAAGTTGGTACATCTATCTACATGCTCAACAATTGGATTAAATTAAAAAATAAAAATGAGTGAGATATGCGACATGGATGAAATACAGATGACGGGTAATTGGTATTGTTGAGTTATTTTGATAGATTTGAAACATATTAACAAATTTCTTTCGAAATTCTTATAAATATCATAAATTTTATTAAAACCTATCGAAAATCATACAGGTTCTATGAATTTTAATATTTGTGTACGGTACATTTTTGAAATCGGTACGTATCTAGATCAAATTTAATTTTCCAGTTTTCCTAATTTACTTACAAAATGAAAAACTTAAACTTACAATAGGCTGTTAATCGTTTAATTATTTTTTTACTCATAAATTGTTTTATTTTTGATTGATGTTCTTGGCAGAAATGTATCATGTTTAAAAGCTTCCACTCGATAAAAACAAGTCTTTTATGTCAAAGGCATCTTAGGGTTTGTTGGTCCTTTTGTATCTTATTTTTTTCTTCTTCGTAGAACTATTCTGTTTTTGATAGCTATTTCTCACAATGTGATGTTGCATAAACGGACATAGACTTCCTACTGAGCTAATCTTCGTTGAACTAAATATTAAAGTACTTTGAAGTTTTGTAATGAAATGACATAGCCAGGAATCTTTGGCCTTTTAAATTTATAAAAGTGTATTGTTAATGCAAATTAATTAACTACGAGTGATGTTTGTAAATCAAATTTAAATAAATTTAACTTTAAATTCACTTTTGTCCTTAAACCGGACACGGTGATATCATTATTTAAATGTTCGTTTCATTTTGATTAATAATTATTTAAAATCTTACTCGGATTTCGAAGTTCTAATGCACAAATACAGTATAATCTTGATTCCGAAGTAAAATCGACTGTTATTTTTAACGAAAATCTTTAAAAATAAATCGTTCATTTGAATATTATTAAAAAATAACCGTAAGCGTGATGTAAATTTGAGTATAGGAATGAATTAAAATTTTTCGTTTGTGGCGATTTATATTTAAAACAATAGTGTTAATAATATTTATGCACCTACAATATTAAATAAAAATAAAAAAATAAAATATTATGTGCCCGACGACGCTCACATTTCTAACATTCATCACTGTCCAATGTTATAGATCAGTGATCACATATTGGAATAATAAAACGTTTTTTGAATGTTTCGTTTTTCATAGCAACTATGATCGTATGAATAATAAATCTTTACGTTATATTTACGTAAAATATTGTAATATTACGCTTCGACGATTTTATTTTTCCAAGAATATAGAACAGTATAGTAATTATATTTATCAGAGTTTATACAGCGTACAAGGTAATAATATCCTCTGAATAATTTTAAAATTACATTTATTTTTTAGATAAATCAAATTAATTATTGTGCTGCTCACAACATCGGCGAATACGACCAACATTGTTAGCGTATAATATGTTTATTTCGGAGCTATTATAGTTTTATTTGAAAGTACTTCAAAAGCACAGAACGGAGCTTTATTACTAATCCTATTAAAACTTGATAAAATTAGTAAATTATTACAGTTTGTTTATTATTGGTTTAACCTTAATAGATTTAAAATGTTTAATTTTCCATGAAATATAAAGATTTCCTACGGATAATTAATTGTTTGGTAAAATTATAAAATTTACGTAATTTAATTATTCATGGTCGAACGAAACATTTTAACTTTCGTGTAAACGCAACGCATTCAACTTGTTCCATCAGTCATAGATAGGATAATCGTTACGATAGACTTTATAGTTTCTAAAGCATCTGCTACTACTCTTGGTCAGGTCATCTGTGAATTGATTATTGATCATTTGAATTTAAACACACTTAAATCACTATAAATCATAGAGACAAATTATTATTTAAACATTGTTTGTTTGTGAGCGGAGTATTGGTTTTCTTGCCCTCGATATTTCATTTATTGTTACGATTATTTTTTGCAGTGAACAAACTATCTGGTAGTAAAACTGAAATAAAACTATAACGTCTACCAAGCATGTATAATTTATTTTATTAAAGTGAATTATTTTATGTTATTACCCGAATAAGTATAAATATCGTGGTGTGATTAATGTCTATGAATTCGACCGTGCCGCTTAAGTATGACACTGTATATACTCTTACTGGTACCGATGATAAATCTTAAGTCAATTCAGAGATGTTTTCCGAATGTTGCTATTTTCTTAGTTTTAAAATACATATCGACGTCGATAATGACCAAGTGATTTTTACGGTAAAATTTTACCTTTGCCGGAATTTTTTCAACGCGCGAACGTAATGCGAAATCTCGAGTGATATGTGTATATTCAACTCTGTACACTTAAGAGAACACTAATTAGAGATAAATATGATGAAGATATATTATGTTATGTGTAAAGTGTACATTAGTAAACCACGACGAAATACAGAATGCCAGTATAAAATCATAAGAGGAGATTGTAGTAAAAGAGAAGCAAATATGTACACTGTGCCTATGCGTACGTATATGTGCCATTGATAATTATTGTAAGTTAGTGCAGCATTTTCCTACATACATTTATAATATATACATTACATTAATAACGTTAACGCTATACTTATAATATTATTCAAAATATTGAAACGCACTAACTTCAATTATAATATTTACGTTTTCGGCTAAACGTACGTGTTTTACATTTTTACGAGGAATTATGTATACGCGTGTTATTGTAATATTGAAAACCGCATTGTTTCTATACTCAATACAAAAGGTTTTTATTTTGATTGTCTTATGAATTATTTTCCTTATAAATAAATATTACATATACTTGATTTCTTTAAAAAAAAAAAAACACATAAATATAATATATTAATAATAGACATTATGCAAATATAATTTTCTCATCTCTGAACACCATGTGCTATCATTAACAGTAATATAAATGTTCAAGAACATACGTTGCATTCTGATATAATTAAGAATAAAAATGCACACATTAAATAACGTGTAAAAGTAGAACGACAAGATACTTAGCTAGTTAGCAAGTACATATGCGCGTATTAAAACTTTTGAGTCGTTAAAATTATTAATGTTTCGTAAAACAGTTGTATAAAACCTAACTTTTTTAAAAAATTGTACTCGTGAGATTTCTAGACAAACGTAAATATTCATTCAACTCAATTTCAATGAAGTTATAGAAAAAACACAAAATTCAATTCGAAGCACGTGGTTAATGTTCAATTTTCAAATGCAAAAAAAGTAAAGTGATCAGTAAGTCCGATTCAGGTGTCGATTTACTCTTAAAACAGCGGTTGACTGTTGTTTTGAATTTAAGAAGTGCTGAATATTCATCCCATTACCAATATGAATCTGAGAAATTTTTCGCTATTGTTGACTACATGTGTTGTTTATTTGTTTTTTTGTTTTTCCAGAATCGAAAATAATTAATGAAGAATTTATAAAATTGATAAAACGATCTGATATCTTTTAATGCATAAAATATTTTAAATACCTTTGGCTTCGTAAAGACCGAATTTTTCGAATTTTCGAAAGTGTTTTCTATGGCTTCATAAGTATCTAATTTCAGAATAGAGTGGATTTAAATTTTCCAATTTTCGAAAATGTTTACCATTTTTATCCCTTTTAACCCTTTTTATCCCCTTAGGGATTGAATTTCCGAAAATCCTTTCTACAGAGGTCTCTACTATTTAAAACGATACTATTTTATTCTTTAAACTTCAGCCAGGTGATTTTTTCTAATTTCACCTTTTTTACCCCCTTAGGGGTTGAATTTTCGAGACGTCTCTATAACTTTAAACCATTCCCGAGATTTGGCCAATCCATTAGTGAAACCCGTACTAAAATCCACCGAGTACTTTTCGAGTTATGCGCTTACATAAAAAAAAAGAGAGCTTCTATTTTATATACAAGTATGTATACGTAATGGATATATTATATATATATATAGGTATTATACATGTTGTCGGTTTCTGTTTTGTTTTAGCTTTAAAGTCAAGTGTTTACCATTTAGGGTTGGCAATATTTAGTTAAGACATGTTTCTAAGTTTATTCGATTGTAGTGCCATATCACACGGCGTCACAATGATTGCCGTTAATTCACACCACGAACAAGGTTTTAGTTACGAACAATAGTGTTGCGACTGTTTGGAGGTAAACTTGAACTTAATATTTATTTAAAATAAATACCACGTGTGTACTTTGGTTTTAAACAATGCGGATTAGGTTAAGTGGTTAATCGATCTAAATAGCGTTGTGTACCAACATTTACTAGCACTTCCTCTTAATCTATCAAAATAGTAAATTTACGCACGAAAAATGCTCGGGAACTTATTAAAAACTCGATATTTATCTATAATAATTAACAATATGATAATAGTCCGCTCGAATAAACGAACTAATCAATACTCGAAAATCAAAAAAAATTTAAATCAACATTATTTTCCGCATCCATACTATGCGACGGTGGGAGGGGTCTGAACTCGGAGTATACTTTCTCGTTTGGGCTGCTGTTTTATTTTTTTGTCTTTTCTTGAACGCACAACCGTGTCACGGCGGTATAAGAATATCATGATTTTACGTATAACAATAATTATATTGAATAATTTGATTTCCACTTGAGCTCGAATCGAAACATACTGTTTTATACGCCGCGCCGTGGAGATTATACAAATATTAACACTCCAAAGATCGACTAGTAGCCGTACCCTCGTAGGCTTAGTCACGGACAATCGCTTTGTTCACGGTGCATTATGGTTTTGTCGGGAGTCGCGTTGACTAGACCGAGGGCTTAATGATGATAAGCGATCCCTCTGTGTCGGTGGGATTTGACTATTGATCCGCTGTACTTAATTCTCCGACACGGATAATTGTTATCGGATGGAACTCCGACATTGTTTGTCGGCGCGTTGATTTCGACCTCTACCGAACGTCTAGCGGTTATTATCGAAAACTCAAGGAAAAATCGCCTTATTCTATAACATTCCATCTGCTACGTATGATGTTGTGCTCTCGGATAAGACCAAGTTGGACGCAATCTATTCCGCCGTCTCGTATCTCTACCGTTTAGTCGGTAATTTTAATCCTGACCCGTCGAAAAAATTATATTTATTTTTCGAAATCACTACATCGTAATTACAGTATATACATATACAGTATCTACCTACCAGAATACCCGGCGCTAACTTTATTTCTTACTGTTATCGAAAACTCTTAAAGAACAACTCTTATCGACACATAAAATCTCAACGGTTTTAGTTTTTTTCCCTGCGCACTTATTTACAAGGCTGATCATAAAAAAAAAACAACAACATTTAGGTTTTAATTTTTTGATTTCTGACCACGAATATTTATTTTCATTTTGTCTACGGAATAAGTTTCACTGCCCAGGTCGAATAAACTAAAATAGGCTTATAGATATTATATAATACTATTCCTGTTTATCGTAAAAGGCGATTAAAAGGAGACGACAAGGGTGGTAGTAACCGCTATTACTGGCCGTGGACTATTTCCGAATCGGAGATAACGACCACGGTCCGGATTTGTTCAGGCAGACGGGACGTTCTGTACACCGAGTACTGATTTAACAACTGCGACGCAGACGACAAGATGAGGCCATCGCATTACCGATCCTAAGTAAAATAATCCGTTGAAATTGAACCGTTGACGTAACGAATTTATGGATTGAAAAATCAATAAATAACTTATTTATCGTAAATTACGACCACATTGTTAATTGATTATTGTTTATACGGTAACGAGCGTACATATTGTTTTTGATAAAACATTAAAATATTAATCGATTTATTTTTTTCTAGGACTTGGAATTGTAATACGAGATGATTTCTGTTTTATTCCAATTGAGATGTATCTTCAGTATCTTCAGTATCCGGTATGCTATGACTACCTCCCGTAATTTATTTGAAAATCAAAAAATTTACAATAATTTAGTGGTATCAGAGCATTAAATAAATACGAGTTTCACTCAAAGCGTTATGGTCGAGTGAAAAGTCCACGAAACTACAAATGTCATTTGTTAATTGTTTATTTTCGTAGCGTCTGTGTTTTGTGATTTTAGCAGTGAACTGGGATTTAAATACATTCACGACTCGTGTACAATACGAGTATGTACCTAAAATACTAGCCGTACTTTTTGCTAAAACGAGTTGAGAGCTATTTGCCATGTAGAAATTGAATACTCCCAGTATTTTTTAAATAATGATGTTTGCTCTTTCGAGCAATACGAAATAACTGGATTTAAGATGTTTATTTGTTGTTGCTTTACTTTTATAATTTATGTAAACTTCCTTACAGTTGATATTATTTTTTTTACTCATTTAATATCTTTATTTGACTTGGTAAATCATTTAAATCTATAAAGGAAGTTGTTATCATTGTTTTAAGCATAAAATTAAAAATAAATAATAATTGTAGTGCTTTTAAACAATAATATACAATATAGTATATTATAAAAAAAAAAAATTAAAACGTATTGAGAAAAGAAGTAAGAATTATAAAATAAACGTTAGCTGAATTTAATTACAACAAGATAATAGTTAAAAAAATTTAAAAGAATTAATAAACACGTGTTTCCAATTTGTAACAAAATAAAATAAATTCCATTTACATATTCAAATAGTAGATATCAAAATATTGTAACCTTCATTAATTATTGGCATGAGCTGCGTATTGTGTATCCGAATTCGGGTCTTAAAAGATAAAATACTTAATCTTGTAATCGTGTAGCTTAATCATGCTCAAGTAATACTACTATTTTAAGACATATACAATATAGGGAGTTACACGCATAACACATATCAATGCATCGATTATAATATATACTCATTGAGCGGAAGTATATCTTATACGTAACACATTTTGTTTAGAATTTACAGATTACACACAACTATAATGACACACTGTTGGCGATAGAAAAGACTTTTGAAATATTGGTTACTTATTCAAACTTCTCTTGTCACGCTGCAGTATTCCATTTGAATATTGGTGAAAAACGTCAGAGGAAACAAAAATTGATGAAAATCGTCGCGAAAAACGTTACGCCTTTAGTCGAATAGAGTCAAATTATGACGTGTCGGTATTATCGATCAGAAAGATTCATTGTGCGTTTTATTTTTAAAATTAATTATCGCGAATCGATTCGAAAACCGTTTTGTTTGCCGATCTCAATACGCGCGATGGATTTAATGATTTTTTTTCCCGTAGGTGTTTTGTTTTTGTTCGATACCATATCTGAGAACGGTTTCCGCTTATTATTTGTTTGCTACGTCAAACAGCCATTGTAAACAAAACCGTAAGCGGGCGAGGTATATGCCTTACTATCCGCCCGCGAGTTTCGGTGTGTTTCCGCCGGCCGACGTTGAACAAATAAATATTTTTATTTCCGCGTAATGGAGTGTGCGACGTAAGTAAAAAGCGATCGAGTTTAACCGAATGCTGATTTCGTTTGATGTTTTGTACTTGGGTACCTACTTAGGGTAAGTGCACGTGTACGGCGGCATACGACGGCATCGATTGTATTGCTTCTTGTAAACAAAATATCAAACAATCGTTATTCCAAATTCGACTTCTTGTTCCGTCGTTATTGCCCTAATCAAAACCGTTCTGTGGTTTCAGTCGTTAATTCCGAAATTCAATAAACGTTTGAAGAAAAAACCGTTGAGATCACAATGTTTGGCCGAACGGAACGCGAATGAAGCGTTAGCTTTACGGCCGTTCACTAGGTAATATTGTTCGTATTTCCCCCAGTCTCGGTCCGCAAAAATGTTTTAATTCATCGATCACACTTACCACGCGAAAATGTCGACTTTGATACGATGCGAAATTTCACGACGCTTATTAATGTCATTTTACGTCGTTATTATTCACAACTTAACAATGATGATCACGAAGCGAAACTATTGCAAGTAAAATATAAACACTAAAACCTACTAGTAATAAATTTTAGAAATCTAACACTCTCGGGGAATTTTTTGTCCTCGTTTTAAAGCAATGAAAATTAATAGTGTAATTTTTTTTAAACGGCTATGGATAAACATTTTACGCGTAGATTAATTTTTGATGTTTGTTGTCGATAATTTAATGTTCTCGATGGCTTTTTAAAAATATAACATGTACGAGTTTGAAAAAAATAAAATAAAAATAAAACATGCGATTTATGCTCTAAATTCGAAATCGGTTATTTAATATTCTGAAACGTCGTGCCGCTGAATCGGTTCACTAAACCCAGGGTATACAATACCCACGGTAAATAACAATACCTTCGGCGTAAACGATATTGAATTATTCAATCAATTCCGTTCGTCGGCGTGTTTTGAAATCACAATTTTAAAGTGCACACGGAAGATTGCGATTAATAAAAAACCGGCGTAAAATACGTATGTTTGCGTTTACGTGTGCGAAAAACACACGATTAAATTTTCGTAATCTCGGTTGCGCTGCCGTTCGTCCCATAAATATGTATTAAATTAAAATATTGACGTCGGAATAGAAACACCCGTTGTATAAATTAAAATTAAATCGCAGAAAAGATTTATAACAGGTACTCGCGTACAACATCCTCGCGTACACGTCGCGCGATACGCAAACATCGCAGGAGCGTCGTCGTCGTCATACGTACGAGTGAATAATCTATTATACTCGTATATATATAAAAGAACAGGCCTTTTTTATGTTCCCGTTTTGTGACGACGCTATTTAACTTTTTTCCAATTTTTTTTCACAGAGTTGTTCCAAATACCTTTCTTAGTGTCGTCACGTCACCCGATTTTCAAAATTCCACCCCTAAGAACACACCCCCCTAAGGGGGTTAAAGGGGTAAAAATTAAAAAAATGAAAAGTTCCACACGGGCGAAGCCGGGTTATTCAGCTATAATATATATATTGTTAATATTTTAAGGGAGATTTTTTCGCGACAGAATAGGTTTAGCGGGAGCAGTAGTTGAATCGGAGGGGAACGCAGGGGCAATACAGGTCTCCCTACTTCTAATCAAACTTTTATGTGCCGCCTTTTACTTTTTTCCCGCAATGTGTACTAAAAAGACACGGGGGCGCTTAAAATCAAACATAAACGATAGTCTCCCTTAAATCATAGGGGTAGTGACCGCCACCCCACATTGCCACGAGGCAATACCTCTTTTTTTTGCTATTCTATGAAAAAAAATCATGATTTTCGCCCCGGAAACGTACAACGATCGAAAAGATTAGTCATTAATAGGTATTACGTAATTGTTATATAAAATAGTTCATTGTGACAACATGATTATGTAACAATAGTAATGAGGAATATAAATAGGAACGAGTGAGATCCTGCGTGCCGATGAAATCGCGCCGACCAATGACAGCCGTTCTGCGCACGCAACCCGCCTACTACCGATCGAGAGGCGCTCGCGAGGAAGTACGTCGGCTAACCGGATGCACAGTGCTCCGACGACCGGCCTAGTGTCGACAGCGGTTCGGAAAGTTCTTCGTCGCGGTTTTAATTTTTCTCCGTGATAGTGTGTCGATAATGTCGTCAGTTTATTATTCATCTCGTCCGACGACCGATGAGACTTTTAATCGTGACTTTTGTGTATCCGTTAGTGCTTACTTTATATTTCCACGAACCGACGCCGAAACTCAACAGCAACCCACCGACAAGCCGTAAGTAGTACCGATTATATTTTATTTACATTCTTAAGTTAAGTCATAGGCGCCTCTCTTCGTCGCGAGGTAACGAAATCGTGATTTTTGCCCTGTTTTATAAAAAAAATCGCGATTTTCGCCACATCTAGTGAAAATCGTGATTTTTGCACCAAAATCCAACAGATCGGTTATTAATCGGTACCTAATTTATTAGCTTATAAATAACATTCTCCCGTCACAGTGTTTCTTATCGAACGGCTCGACCGATTTTCATGAAATTTTTTATATACGTATATTTGGTAGCTCAGAGAATAGGACATAAGCTATTGTTTACATCCCTAGGTGTTAAGGGTGGCCCCCAACACAAATATTTTTAAAAATTTAACGTTTTATATTTAAACCTATTCTGTAACCATAGTAACCGTAATCATTGTTTTTAAATTTTTTTTGCGAATCATTTTCAATTAAAAATATATACGTGTTTCATATACTTTTCATATACGAGTACTTAAAATAAGTTAGTTAAGAAGTAGGTACTTCGATTTGTTACATTAAAAGTGATTTAAAGTGAAAAAATGTTTACATTTTCAATTTTTACAAAATTCAATCCCTGAGGGGGTAAAAGAGGGTTAAAAATGAAAAACGTTATTTCTTCCTCGTACCGGAAAAAAAACTTTTCACGGGCTAGATTTTGAGATGCAACGCGAATTTTATATAAACGAACGGCTGGCGTTTTGTTATTTATATCGGTCGTCATCGCTCCATTTCTCTTTTAATTATAAACACCATCCCCAAATACTTACAATAAGTTACTTATTTTTAAAAAATTCACTAGAAATATATGGCCGTGTCAGCTAGTAATGTATAAGATATTACGCGCGTGTCGATTGTACAGCGTACAATATTGTATTAATGCGAACCGAATCGGATATCCGCACTGTGTAAAGCGCGTCGTCGTCGAATTCATCACGAACTCTATGAATAATAGCGCGATTTTTATTTTAAATCGACGGACATTTTTATATATTGTCGGAGGTCGAAATACCTGTATAATCGGGCGGGACGTAGGCAGGATCCAATTATTATGTCTTTGTGTTGCGTGGTCAGATCCACGGGAAATATGTATAAAAAGAGGGTCTGCATGTATTGATGATAAGCGTTCATAGAATTTATTTGATTCCCAATCTCGACGGAAACCTATTACGCTCCGGCAAATGGGTTTTTTTCCTCTCCACGCATAGCCGTACGAATTTCGTCTCTCTTCGCCCGTGCACCGCCGTACTCCGCACACACACACACACACACACACACACACACACACAGAGCTCTTTTTGTGATCATTCTGACTGAATGCAACGGAGTAAATGACGTTAAAGTATATTTTTCGACAACAGATAAAATATAATATCGTAAATATAAATGCAATTTTTTTTTCTTCTTTATATTATATTGCGACGACCTCGTCGCGCGCAAATGGTACATATTTTTTGCCTCTTTATAATCTACGGCGCGTCGTGTAAAGACTTCGATTTCAATTTATTTCCGACCGAAATACGAGGATGTTGCAGTATTACGTAGGCACGTATCGCACGCACAGCGCACGACTTGTTTTGCCATTAGGAATTTTGGTAAAAAGCTGTTAAACATTGTTGTCGTAGTCGGATAAATATGGGCCGAGAATCGGTCGTTATGGAACTATCGATTGTCACCGTTCAAGTGGAGTTTTTTTCTCTCTATCGAACAACTACACAATATTACCGGAATCTCGAATGTTTTTCAAATTCGAAAACATTATTAAGTGTGATTAACTCTCGTATTTAAAAATATCACAAACATTCGAGTCGGTTAATTGAATTTGTAAATTCATTAGTTAACGTGTGCAACGCAATCGGTGGTGTAGTGAACTAGTTATCAATTGGGAAAATCGCTTTAGCACGTTGGGTAAATAAAGTTTCACTCTGATTACCTTTGTCAACACCACTTTGGTGTTCGATAGCTGATAGAGCTACCTATAGGATTGTGATGTGTTTGTAATTCGGAAGGAATTTTGAAGCTCTCTGTTCTTTCCCTCTTGCCTGCACGTTTGTTTTTCAACGTATTTCCCGTTAACGACAAAAAAATTGCCCGTGAATACTTTGCAATTTATTTTTAAAGCCATCGAAGTGTAATGTCAAAAGAAAAAAGCTTTAATTTAAATTCAAAAATAAAAATAAAAACTATTATCGTACAACGAGATTTACTCATCAGTAGTCTATTAACTCGGCGCGTAAGATTTTTTCTGCGAAACAATGATTCGCGATTTAAACACAACGACAACGATTTTTTTCCTAGAGGTGTTTGTAGTTTTTCGGATTCGAATGCCGTTTAGAAAAACATATCACAGCATAGACTTGGCGAGATCTGTGGGAGTTATTCGTTTCCGCCGACTATCGATTCCGTCGAAATTAAAAAAAAATGTTCAATTTTCGATTCCGCGAGAGTGCTTCAATTTTATTTTATTTGAGAATCACGAATTCAATACAGTACAATCAGTGTGTTCACGTGAAGGACGACGGACCGGTGTAAAATGAAAACGAAAGAGACTTTATCGCAGTTGCCTTAATCGTCGCGACCGTTTAAACTTTCAAATGTTTTTTCAACTTAATTGATAGAATCGCCGCGAGAACAGACGCAATTTCAAGGAATCCCGCTGAAAATGTTTCATGAATTTTCGCAAAGGTGTACGAAACAAATTTCTGTAAATGAAAACGAATCGAACGTAAACACGAACATACGAGCCGAAAACATTAGGCGAACAAATAGATGGCGAAAACATTTGTCGGTGGTCAGCGAGAAACACTTGTTCGCGGCGACGAAGAATTCGCGGGTTCACGAGCAACGATTCGGATAGAAATGGAAAACGAAAAACGAACTTGTTTTCAACAATAATGAAAATAATGCCGTTTAGATTTTTGCGGAAACGGCGCACGCCCAAATTAGTCACAAGTAGGTGTGCCGAAAGAAAACGACGTAGTTAATCGTCTGATAAAATATACGACGTATATAACGGTTTCAACCCGTTCGTTAAGCGTCATAATACTCACACGGTCACGTGCACGATATTAATATATATATAATGTGTGTATTCTAATTATCTCGATCGATTAATACAAGAACGAGACGTATTCTTGTGTCGAGACGAAACGATATTATTATCACGCTGTTTCGAACGACATTATGCACCGGCGGATATTCCGGGTCGGATTAAAACGTTTCGCTCGTGTCCGTAATGCGTACAGATTTTCTCGCGATCAGACCTCCTCCCCTCGGCCGGAGCGCCGCCGCGGTATTATTAAAAACGTATTATAAGCGGCCGCGCGCAGCCGAGAACACACGGTGTATTATCATAAACGAATTTATACCGTAGAAACCGTATTTCTTCGCGCACATAAGTGGGCATAAATATTATACGAATTGTTTGAAAATTACACACGACACACACGTGCGCGGCATCGTTCTCGCGCAGGTCGCGACTAACGCATTATTAAAAAAAACAATATTCGACGACGACGACGACGACAACGTCACCGTAGTCGCGCGAGAAACGACGTCGACTCGACGTGAAATACGTTTTTATTGCGATCTGTTACGCTCTGGACGTATACGAACACGGAGATTAACCGAAAACTTAATGTACGCCTTATTATTCTTCCCGATTCATAAGTATAACGTTAAAGTTAAAAGCCTCGCCCGAAACGTTTCGTTACAAACATCGCGTGTGCGCTATTATACCGCAGATTAAATATTGTATATTAAATTTAATCTGTTAGAGTACCTACCAGCACACGGATAACACGTATCACGGCGTTTTTTAAGCGTTGCGCGCACTTCAAATCGTTGTGATGTAAAACCGGTAACTGGTTAAAAAAAACCGAGGGAGCAAAAATAATGTATTCATCGAAATCGAAACCAACGACTTGGAAGGGGGGGGAGGGGAATAATACGTTTCTCTTCGTGTATACCTAATTGTAAGTTTTCACACGAGTCTAAAAACTAATTTTACGGCTCGAATAGTCGCGTCAATACCGTTAAAGAACAATAACAATAAGAATAATAATCAGAACCTGCGTTTACAAAATACGTCGTCTACTTCTAAAGGCAACAAATGTGAGATACGAGATTTGGACGAGGCACAACTGATGAACGATTAATAGTGGAAAGTCGTTCTTACAAAATTTGAAAGCAAAAATCACTGATTTAGAAAAACGGTACTGAGCAAAGGAAGTCTTGGTCGTCGAAAAACTCGATTTCATCAAAATTTAATCTCCCAACAATTATACTTTTTTTTGCGACTTCCCGGTAATTTGTTGTTTTTTTTTTTTATTGACTAGAAATATTAACTTGTAATGAATCTTGTTTTATATTTACAAGGCTCAAGTATTGAAATTAGAAGTCTTGTACATTTTCAACAATAACAATGGGCAAATTTTCGTGATTTTGTTGATTCCTCGTTTCACTTAGATAGGGAAAATAAAATAAAAGTAATTTTCAGTCTTAATAACCAAATGTTCTATGCAATTAATTAGGTATACGTTGCGTTTTTTAAATTCTTTCTATATTTTAGACGATTTGAAGATTTATACTTTTAATCGGCATGTCGAAAGTGACAAAAAAAAATACCTTTCCCGAAAGAAATTTCAAGTGGTGGGGGAGGAAGTGCCCTCCTCTCCTTGCCCCTTCTCATCACACGATCACGCTACTGTGTAAGACCATCGGCTAGTATAGTTTCACGTACAAATTATAAATGTATGTAAAAATAATAAATTACGTCCTACATTAATGAACGTCCGTTAATTGTATTCTGTTTAATGATAGTTTATACTCTGTTTTGTTCAATATTCACCGCGGTCACGGCCACGAATAGTGGATTTTCACAACACGAACGATTAAATCATTCTGAATGATAAATTTTATCGCGAACCCGTGAGAACGGGAGAATTCTAGCCACGCGGTGAAATGGAAAAAAAAAAAAAACCACAGAAATTGCGGCGAGGTTGTACTCTTATTTCGCGCGTTGTTAAATCGACGTACACCGCCTAGCCTTCGTCATAAATAGGTTCTCATTTCGATATAGATCTGGGCTCGGCAAAGAAAAAAGAGAAAAAGAAAAAACAAACAAACCCATAACCTCGTGTAATCGCACTCACCAACGTGTAAATCGCTCCGGTAATCGCCGCGTGTCTTATGTTGAGACTGTAAAAACCGTTTTTACGACTGATATCGTTGTATCTGTAAAGCACAGTTGTCGATTTCATCTGTAAAAAAAACAAAAACATTTCAATACTATAACAATAATAATACTGAAAATGTTTACTTAAAGAGTGCAATATCTTTGCGGTCGGTTGTTGCGAGATGTGCGAAGCAAAATATTTCGTGTCGGAACAGATTTAAAGAAGAATTTGTACATTTTTCTCTCAAGCCGAGTCTTGAAAAAAATTAATTTTCTTATTTTGAATTTAACGCGCGCAATGCCCCCCCCTTCAGGTTTGGATCGAAAAACGATTTTGTCGACCTAAACGAGACGGGCCCTTATTGTAGTCAGAAATAATTATTATTACTAGAAGCTATACGTTCAAAGTACTATAAATAATTTCCCACGTCGGGGGGCGGTATAAATCGTGACTTTTCGTATGTTTTTTTTTTGTTTTACAAAATAATAGATACAGTAGACCAGTAAATCGCTTTTATAAATCAAACGTGTCGCTTAACGTTGGTTTATAGTGGCGAGACAAAATTTATCGGCGAAAAAGGTAAATACGGGTGACCATATTGAATCGAGAGTACAAAAACAACAGTTGGGTCACCCCTCGACGACGCCGCGAGAGTATTGATCAAAAAAATAATCAGCACCTACATATAAAACACGTATAGTTGCCTACTTATTGTGCGCGTTACGGGCGCAGATCGTTTCATTTGGTGCGGATTTATGTTTATACGTGTGTTTTCGACCTCGGGCAGACGGGGACGCTTAGACGTTACGCATTTTTTTTTGGTTTTGAATTTTCCGAACGTCGGATAGCGTTTTGAATATTCCACGAAACAACCGAAATCCCAAGAGAACGACAACAAAAAAACACCACCCGAGAGTCAACTACGAAAAAATCATTTTAACTGTCATACATCATTTATTGTTTTTTATTCAGTACTTATTTTATTTTTAATATGAATACTGTCAATAATGTGCCCGACGAACTTTTTACTAAATGCACTCGACTCGGTCCGGAATCATTTGTCGAACGATACGTTTGAGAGACCGAACTTCGAAGAATTATTCAACACCGTTTTACATAATGTTTCAGTGAAACGATAAGTTTTACCACTAATCAATTGTTAAAGATTTAGGCGTTGAATCGATTTCCATAGTTAAATGGGATAAAAAAATAAAATAAATACATTTTAATTACATTATAAAAATCTAAATATTACTTTTTTAAATTATATACGTCATGGTCAAAATATTATATTTAATTTAAAAACTAAGTGAAAATCCGTAAATTATTATAGTTAATGTTTCGTTTTTAAGAAAACTCGAGCAAAAATTTTAATTATTTAACAATTTAATATGCAAGCCATTACGTTCATTTTTTTTACGTTGTTTTTTTTTTCACTGGGTTTCCTTATCATCGATTTTTATCTTATACCCTAACCTCCGATCCTTTTTGTTTGTATTTAATTTTAATTATTTAGAAAAATAAAAAACCGTTTTTCGAATACAAAGTGCGCATTCTTTACGGTTATAAAAAATACTTAATTTATTTTAGTTGTTTGGAATTTAAATAATCTCAATGCGTTCAAAAGATGTTGTAATTTGGGAAGTACGTTCTAATTTTATAACTAAATGATTTTGTATTATGAGCGAATGAAATATTTAAACGGATAATTTCAATCACATGTTAGTCACAATAGTGTTTGGACGAGTCTAAAAATGAATATTTTTTTCCTATTCGATTAATAGCCAAATATCAAGATGTAATTTTCTCACCAAATCTCATCTGTCTTATCACATTATTTAGAATATTTTTACCATTCTTAAGAATTGATATTATAATAATATATTGCTAATATTAAAAAAAATAAAAATAACTTACGCGTTCACTTTACTCCAGTACGAATAAGATAATTTAAAAAACTCAATTTTTCAACCCAAAATAAAATTTAAGTTATTTTTTCTGACGTTATCCGTAATGGTTTGTTGTGGTCGTGTTGTTCTTACACGGAGATTAGAGGCTATTATAATGAGTAAACAATACGAATATTCAAAATCTAGAAAATTAATAAATAGCATAAATGGTTTTGCTTATGTAGTGAAAATGAGTTCAAGAATATTGCAATTAACATGTAAATCACAAAATCTACATAATCTGATAATCTGTATGCGTCCAATGAATTCGTAATGTGACATATATATATATCTATATATTATGTATAAATATATATAAATATGTATATTATAATATTAAGTTTGATTTGAATTATCAATTAGTTCCGTCATTTATTTTCAACCAGTGGCAACTACTATAGTCTATTCTGTATGGTAATATACGCATAGTCTTGGAAACTTCATTAAGTATTATCAAAGAATACGTAGAAGACATTATTATTACTTTCATCGCTCGATTTATGCCCCACTTTCCTATTATAAATTTTATATTTTGTCGGTGTTTTATTTCTCTAGCGACATATAACACAGCCGTGAAATTGTATTCCGAGTTTAATGGTCGCAGAGATAATAATAACAATGGTTGTAGCATCGGAAGTGCTGGAAGTTTAAATACCGCCATGCCGGATAGAATGGGATCTTATTTTAATAACGCAGCGTGTGACAAGAGATCAAAAATACTGGCTAAACACGTGCTCCGGGGATCGGCGTAAGAGTGGAAGTATGAAATTTCATTTTGCGCGAGCGCTTGGTAATAAATGCTTTTTATTTTTTTTTCAAAAGTACAATTATTGCTATTTTTAAATTTATACTCGACTGGAAGTGCACGCGTTAAATTGAACATTAAACTAAATGGTTACACGACGATTTGTCACTCTTTTTAAGGCAACGTCAAAACAGTTGCGTACACCGTTTTTCATTTTAATTATAGATAATTAACTTTCAGAACGCGTAGTGTTTTTCAACGCGCGCGAGTCCGACCTACGTACGGTTGAAATTATTTCTGTTAAAAACACATTTTTATACCGAATAATAATAACAATAATAAAAATAGAAAATAAATTCACATTCAAACGTATCGTGACGACGTGTGAGCGATCCGTCAAGGCACGCCTTATATAGTTTTCAGTAAAATATAGTTATTAAAAACACAATTGTTTATTTTAAATTTTCCAAAAAAATGGAAGTCTGTTTGAAAATGTTATTTTGTTTAGTACAAATATGTTTAACATTTATCAGCAGACTATCTATCGCAATATCAATTAGTGTTTATAATTTTTTACATTATTTTGAATGGATCTTTTTGTATCTTTTAAATTAATTTCTTTTTCTTTTTTTTTAATATTTATTCAAGATAAACCTTTAATTTATGATGAATTTTGTAAATATACATTTTGAACACCTGTTAATTTATGAAATCTTAAGTTACCTAATATATTAAATCTTAGCACGTTTTACCGTTGACACTGTTCGATATGTATTTTATAAACAAACAAATCGTTGGACATAATCGCAAAATTTGATTTCGATACACTCATAAGTGTAAACTTCATAAATAATTATGATTTATGACTGGCGGTATTCAAATTTTTAAGACTTTGTAAGAAGAAAAATAAATATTGACACGATAAAAAAACATTATACAAGTTACATAAAATATTTTGAAATTAGATTTCTACTTTTGAAATAAAAATAAAAAAACACTTAATTTTATGTCTAACAAAAATCACAGCTCAATTTTTTTTTTAAATATTATTTTAAAGTTTTTGAAACAAAAAATGTAATATCTATTAAAATGGAAGCCGAGCAGTTTTTATTAGTTGTAAAAAACGGGTCAATTTAGTTTATTACGTTCTGTTCATATCTTTTTAAATTATGGAAGAAACATTTTGGATAATATTTGTATAAAATAACGGAAAACAAATACCGACGACAACGTGCAATATTTACACGATTTTTACATAGCATGTAATGTACGACCAGTATTTGTATTTCGTTCTCACGGCACGTAAAACTATATCTGCACGCAAATAGCTCATGGGAAATGCTGTACTCAATGAAATGCGATTATTTTCGATCGAATCTCTGTCGCTGTTCAAACATTAAAAATATTTCGAGCTTTTCAAAGTCAAACTATCCCAGATTTATTGCTCTTTTAGATTTGAAAAAAACCAAACAAATTGAAAATTAACTTCTTTTATTAAACATTTCGACACAAGTAAAATTACTTCACCCTAAGCTTTTGATGGCGGGAATTTCAAAAGATACAACTAAGACCAACTGTATTTCCAAGTTTCGATTTTAATTTCCGATTGATTCGCAACTAATCAAAAATACTAATTAGTGTACGAACGAGAGCTGATGACACGACTTTCCGAAAACGAATAAAAACTAGTTTTTGTTGCGTATACGAGTCTTCGAGGAGGTATATCAGTAGCGGTAGTGATATGGTAGTAATACATTGGTGTACGATTTGGAGTTTATAGAAAAGGACGTTAGAGACACTTGGCGGCGGCGGTCAAAAATGCAAGTATATAGATTTTTCTCGAACTTCACAAGCGTCGACACCATAGCGATGTGGACGATTGGTGTGCCTCGCCTCGAGCAGACCTTGTTATGTGTACTTTTAAAATGTACTTAAATATGCATTTGAAAACTTTCGCGCAAAAGTATTTGAATACTTCAATGAAAAATAAAAAAAGCAGAAAAATAATAATAATATTTAAATCTAAATATAAATACTTTTCCAAATCATTCCAAATCTCTAAACACTTTTTCTCGGTTTACCGCATAAATATACTTATAAATATAATATGAATAGTTTAGTTAGATCACGGGGGCGCAAGATATTTAATACTTGATATTAAAAATTCTCGGGTATAAAAATAAGCTCTTTATATATCAACCTACATTTATATCAATTTATGTATAATACCTTTATATCAATTTGAATATTTCACAATTGTTTTTTACATATTAAAAATATTTACAATGGCAATTATTTCAGAACTTATAACGGTAGAATTTTGGAAAATGTAACTGGGAAACAAAAATCGTATGTATTAATAATTATTGTAATTATTAATAATTCGAAAACAAAATGCATACGAACAAAACAGTATGAAAATCAATACTGTTCGTTATTTTGTTTTCATATTTTTTTACTGTTCATACAAAAGACCACCCCCGGTCGATTAGATTTACTACGTGTAATGTCTGATTAGCACACCGAAGACAATCGACAAATAGTATTAGAACAGTTAAGTGTTTAGAAGCAAGAAAATAGGCTTATAACATAAATTAAATTAGAACTCCTGCCAACATAATTATGAAATCACATTATGGTTTTTTTTTTTTTTTTTTCGAAAGTTCTGCACGTCCAATTTCCCGACAGGCTATCCCACGAGATTAAGCAGGCAATATAGGATACGATTGGACGCACTAGTGACATTCACTTGACTTTCTTTTGGAACTTCTCTCGCAAAATATAAAATAAATATATCAAAATCATCTTTATACGGACATATTATTTTACACGAAATAATTATATTATAATGTCCGTTCGTATAAATTTGGGTAATATAAAAATGTAATTTATTTATAAATAAACTTCCTCCGATAGCGAACCAAACGAATACAGTAATATATTTTAGACGGTTAGTAATCGACTCGGATCGATTTCGTCACCAGCTCCGTTAGCGCAACCACGGCAAACCATCAAAGTAATGCGAGTGCGTATTATATTAGCATCGGAATTAATTTGCGTAAAACTAATTGTTTGTAGCGTTGGTTTTGAATGAGGAACGGCGAAAACTCCAATGAAATGACGTTAGCTAATGGATTATTATTAAATTCTGAACTCTCGGGAAATTCGACGTCATAATAATTAACGATTTAGGGAGGATATCAATTTTCCATCACTATAATATTACAATACGGCTGATTGCAACGATCGCGCCGCCGCGCCGCCGCGCCGCCGCGGCCGTTTAGAATAAAGCACGCGGCCGTTTTAAATATCATTGTTCGTTTGAGCGTGACGCCATTAAATATGTATAGAGTTATTTGTCACCTAATACTTGTGTATTAGAAAACGTGTCGAATTGTAATTTAATATTTACTCAATACGCGAACTTAACGCTCGAGACGCAATCATTGTGTTGAAGACGACGACGACGACGGTGCTTATATGAAAATAC
Source organism: Drepanosiphum platanoidis (assembly GCA_948098885.1). NCBI lineage: Eukaryota > Metazoa > Arthropoda > Insecta > Hemiptera > Aphididae > Drepanosiphum > Drepanosiphum platanoidis. The sequence goes on along the minus strand of OX402537.1, from coordinate 4,192,410 downwards.
AATGGCCTTTTCTGGCAACAAGTACAGTGTTTACGGTCCGCGATGAGTCGTTTAAATATCGTACGTGTGTGGTATCTGAGTGACCTAGTTGTTTATATTTTAATGCGAAGGCTCTTCGAATTGCGGATCGAAAGTTGCGGCGGCCCGTGGCTTACTGTTTAAGAGCCCGTAATAATCTTAAAACAAAATCGAAACCTATCGATTTACACGAAACCGTTTTACACTCGAATCGTGTATCAGAATAATTATTGACAAACTATTGAATTGTTTACGAAAAAAAACAAAAAAAAAAAAATGAAATGAAAATAAAAATTCGATCGAGATTGGAAAATCTTGTGAACACTAATAAATTTATCGAATCGATATCATTTTCTCTCTCTCTCTCTCTCGATTTACGTAGACCGCGAAACCGTCGACCTAAAAAGTTGTGACGCGTCAAAAAGTTTGGAGATCCCTATTCTATTGTGTTCGACCGTTACTTAGATAGGTGTCGTGTGTTTTGACGTAGGGTTATGGTGAGCCATACTCGCCCGTCTAAAAATTATTATTCGTCGATGAGCTAATTAATGATTGTTGAAAAATAATGAAAAGTCAAGCGATCGATCTTACTGGGCGTCGGCCATAAAGTGGGAGGACACGAACAGATATTTGGCGATATATCATTACGGTAATATGGTAATAATATGATATGAAAAAGAGTTAAAGCACTGAAATTCGGCGGCGGGATATGTGAGGCGATCACGTTAAATAAGTGGTGAAAGACAAACGCTCGGTTTCAATATCCGGTCGACTGTTTAATACATGAGTACAAATAAATCTCTAGAAAGCATCTATTATTATTTAAAATAATATTATTATTATAATATATTATTAATATTATTTGATAATATTGTATTTACTTTTTGTTTATAGCGTATATACATAGAGTGAGGTTAAAAACTCACTGAAAATAAATATATATTCAAAAGAATTAATAGAACTTTTTTTCTTTCAATTTGGATCGACGGTTTCGTTTCAACGAATCGAGTTTTTTCCCGAGTGTTCGCGGCGCAAGTGACAAAAACTCGTGTAATATTATTATTACGCTATATGTACTATGGATAAAAGACGACTATACTTATTATTTGAAAACCGTATCGTTCTTATACGTGTGGCCCGTTTGGGGAAACGCTACGTTTTGGTGTTAGAAAAATGTCGATGGAATTTCACGATGAAACATCGCATCGATTATTCTTTGTTTCGTTCAGTGTTGTTGGGCTCGCGCCATCCAAACCGATAATTTTAAATGGAATTCTCTTTCATCGAATCCAATGAACGGCCTTCAGTCTTCACAATTACAGTTTAGATTAAAATTGACCGATAACACACAGATCATCGGTGATGCGCGTACACGCGATTCAGCTTGTGAACACAACATACGTATTATTATTCTATTCGATAACATGGCGTTGGCGGTAGTGAATTCTGACAGGTTCGATTGAATTACGATATCTTTGACAGAAGATCTCCGACTAATGTATACGGAAATAATAATGATAATAATAATAATAATAATATCACAAAATACGTGTTGTCGTAATGTATTTACAATATTTTATCTCGGAAGTGATGTGATATTATTATTTGCGTCTGTATGGCTTGTTATTGTAGTCGAACGTTGTAAAAAAAAAAAAAAAAACCTGAAAACGACTGAAGAATTTATAACATCTTTACCGGTACACAGACAGGCGATAATTGTATAACAAAGATGACATGAAAAAAGAAAAGAAAAAAAGAGACCTTTCGAATAAAACATACCGTCGAATAGTACCGATAAGTGCTTTAGATGAATTGATTGACACGGTTATTATTACATAAATCGTATGATAACATTCAGTTTATTATTAACGTTTGATAATCTGTTTCGTATAATCCAGCTTATGTCCTCAAAGGTCGCAAAACACGATGTCCTGAACTTTATGAATGAAATTACCGTCAAAATGTTCACCCGCGGTCATGAAAATCACATTCAATATAGACGACTTTGGGCTAACCGTAGATTTTAATGTTGGAGAGATACGGGTTAGTTTGAGTGATGGGTTAGGTCTCGGACGCTGGCGAGCGTGTGCGGCGCTTACCTACAGCGTGTAACGGGTGCGTTTCGCAATGGCGTTACGATATTCTATCGAAACGTTTCGGACGGGTAGTGAAATGTTTGTTGAAAATTTCGTTTAGATGTTTTTTTAGATCGGACATTGCGACATCCTCAAGAGTACTCGAAACGGTCTCGCTGATTTGTTTAGTAGTTCATTTTTCTTGCTTTATACGACGTACATCGCCAGTTTTATGCTTTTAAAATCAATGCCGTGTTTTAAAATATCAATGCGATTCGATAAAAAAAAAAAAAAAAAATGACGACGCACGGTTTTCATTTTTCTCACGTAAAAAGTTAATTATTGTTTATAAATAAAGTAAATTATTTATTGAGACGTTTCACAAGATACGCTCTGCTTGTTTAGTCGGAAGTTTATTGCGATGAAATTTCTTAACATTCTTGATTAAAATAGTTTAGCTTTCATATAACCTTGTATATTAGTGTAATTTATTCTGGTAAAATAATTTAAACGGTATATGAGCCGCCAACGCAAGTGTTTTATTTTAAACTCACAATTAATAATTATTCGTTTTAAGATGAGTAACGTTTAACACTTGATGGTTAATACCTACTAATTTAAATATATAAATACGCATATACCTATATGTATATAGTGTATTTTGTAAAATACGATCTAAATTGTATTTGTGAAATGAAGGCAAATGGAGTTTTAAATTAAATACACGAAACTGTGTACGGACGGGATAAGTTTAAAAAATCACGTTCGAATCGAGCTATGAAATAATTGTTTAAAAAATTGAGCTACGTATTAAAAACAAATATTTGTACTGATGCTTCAAACAACTTATGTACGTTATTTATTCACGTTATACACATAGACTGTAGAATTAAAAAAAAAATTAAAATACAATAGATCATTTTTTATAATGTTTATAAAATGTGTAAATTTGTTTTAAAGAATGAAAACAAAAAGCCTGCAGTTAGATGTTTTTTTTCTCTCCAAACATCATTAGTTTCATCATTAAAAACGCCAATCAAAATTTACAACGCAAACCTCGTTTTAGTTTAAGGCAATAGAGGCATATCGCCATAAGGCAATTGGAAAATTTCTAAATAATAATAAGTTCAATTGTTCGTAATTACTAATTAGTCTCTTTTTTTTTGTATTACAACATGATATTAATTCCTGCAATCCACACATTACTCAGATTCAGAAAAAGTAAAAAGATGACCGACGATTTTATACCGATACAAAATAATTATTGTGGTTTTCGAGTAAGTATGTTGGATTTTTTTTTCATTGTCTAAGAAAAAATTGTTTTTACAATATATAATAAATACAATTTGTTAATTAGTAAGACGACAAAATTTAATCTCTTGTAATAATATATTTTTAAGATAGGTACAACTGTCGAAACAAATATAGATGCGTATGCGGGATTTTTAAGCATAAAGAGAGTATCTACCAAGTTTTTATTACTTTGTGGAAATGTAATAGCTTATTTTATAGCTCAATTTATTCTTAAGATTTTATCATTTCGGAGTAAAAACTAAAACTTTTAACACATTATGTTTTTATTTATGGTTTTTTCAGACGTTTTATTAAAAAAAAAAAAAAAAGAAGATAAAAAGTAGTTAACAATATTTAACTGTGCACATAATTTAATTTAAAACTATTCAAGAATCGTTTGAAAAAAAAATCTATCGGTCTATGAACATAGCGTTTTCCAAATTAAAGATTTACCTAAAACGGTAATATGAATATTGATAAGCTGATTACTCAATGATTAGTATCGTGAGGATTTTGTGGTTGGGCTGTTAAATTCCTTGGCACCTTGATTCTGAAAACTGTTTTCGTCAATCACGTGGTTTCCTACGTTGTGCACTGAACAATCGATAGTCTGGCGAATTATTGTTGTACTCATAAAACCGGTATCACGAATAACGATTGATAATGATGTCATAATCAAAAAAATAAAACATTTAATGATTGATCGTTAAATTCAATCGGTTTTTATTATTTTTCGTTGTTCGGTGTCGAATTTTTCGGTTGCTTATATTATTTCGTTGTTAAAAAATTTATAAGTAACGACTGACGAGTCATCGAGTGTCTATATTTTCTTTTTTTTTCCCTTAAGTATCAAAACAAATTACTACTCAGTAATAGATTTAATTAAAATTAAATTTCGGTTATATATTTTAACTTTTCTCACTTAAATATTTTTAAAGTATACGAATTACACAAGAATTCAATTATTTTATTTTCTTTATGTTTGGAATTCAAATGAAATATAATTATTTGAAAACGTATTTGTACATCGACCAAACGGCCAACACCGACGGGCTAATTAGTAACTACATTATTTGGATAAAAGAGAAGTAAAGCGGAGTGATGTGAAAATAAATAGAAAATATTGACCTCTAAATTTGCAATCACATCGGTTGTGTAATAAAAACCCCGTAATTAAAGCCATTGATTCGTTTTTCGATCTATATGCTACGAGATAACAAAGGATTCGCGTTCGACTCTCATGTGTGAATAGTCCTTTAAGAGCACAGACAAAATACGGTGACTGCAGAACGTTGGGCATTCGTCTTGTTTCACTCGATCCGGATCAAGTAGAACAGTAAAAAACACTATTATTCCGAAACGGCAGTGATAAATTCGAAGCGTTTGAAAAACGACTCAGAATAGGAGCTCGGTTTATCGAACGGTAACATTTACAACGGTCGTGAAAAATGAAACCGCACGAGTAACGATAATGTAAATTTATTCGAAACAGTGAGCGCGGAGCATGATCGACCAACGGCTGATCCGGGGGTTGTCCGAGGGATGGGGGGTGACATTTTCAACAAAAAAAAATGAAAATTTTATTTTTTACTCGTCGAACCTACTCGAACTAAGATTTAATTTGTTTTTCTGTATTCTTTATTTTATAGTTAATATTTTTAAATAATTAACGACAAGTTTTTGATTTACTTTTCTATGAAAATAATCAAATACGTAAAATAAATATAGGACATTGTTTACCTTGACATTGATATGTTTAATGGCTTGGCACAATCCGAACGATTGTTGTCCGTCACGCTCGAATGTCACGCATATACGATTTATTTTTTTATAAATATAAAAATTAACCGAATTTGAGTAAAAAAAAAAAAAAAAACAAAAAATATGAGAAACAAACGATTAATGCGATGAAAAATATAGTTATAAAGTTCATAATACGCAGTGAAACCTATCTTGACGGACACCTCTGAATAACGGACTAATTTCCAGGTCCCGGCACACACCCTCAATACAGACATATTATTTTATTAACTTTTCCCAACAGCGGAAACATCTTGATATCGGACATATTTCCAACAGTCCCTTGAGTGTCCACTATTCAGAGGTTTCACAGAGGTAATCAGAATCGGAATAACTTTAAGCACAAAAATGGACAAGCCTGCTTAAAAACAATCATATGACCGTATATCGACAATAATATTACATAATATCTATAAATAAAAGTCTCTGGGCTCGAAGAGGGCGGATCATATTTTCCCTTTCGTATCCATTAACGCGAGCGACTTTCGTTTAATAATTAAAACCCGGACGGACGGGATTACCAGACGGATGCTTTTGGAAAATTTATCGTTTTTATAAAAAGGACGGACCGACGATATCGTTTCTGCGCACCGGGACTAAAGCCGATTCGTGTGGCGATTAAGTCATTATTACTATTATGGTGCGTTTGACCGGGCGCAAATGCATTTCGACGTCGTCGCCGATACGTGACGTCGCGTCGCCGCCGCGCCGCCGGTGCATAATACGGGCTGCAGAGGGAAAGAGCGACGGGCCCGGACGCGAGGCGCGTGCCGTCGGAATCGACATTTTATCACGCACAGCAAATCCGCAAGGCGACTCGTCGCGGGACGTTATGGAATTCGAACGCGATCGCATGAAAGTCACGGACGTTTAACGAGGGACGTAGTAGAGCGCGTTTCGGGAGGATCGGGGTCGTGTGCGAGGGACGAAAAAAAAAAAGAAAAAATGAAAAAAAAATTCCCCTCGGTACACACGCGACCCGTATAGTTTATCGATCGGAGAGGGAGGGAAAAAAAAATCCAACAATAAAATCACCGCGGCGGCGGCGCTCAGAGTCGACCGAGAACTTTCGAAAAACGTCGTTCGAAACGCGCACGACGACGCCATAACGCTGCGACGGACGCGGGGTATAAGTTTTCGGTCTAATGATTTCGAAAAACCGTTCATTACGCCGCCGCCGCCGCCGCCGTGTACCGAATCATTTTTCGATTTCTACGACGACGCGCTTAGAAGAATTATTTCGACGTACATAAAATGCGTCGTCCTCGGGAAAAGAATAAACGATATATATATTTTGTATTTTTTCATTTACTTTTTTTTGTTTTTATTTTTTCCACAGAATCGATCCGTATTCCGAGACAACGTACCAGTACCTACCGTTCACCGCAGAACACCAACGTGTATTACACTATGCGCGTAATATCAACGACTGGACCATTTCGTCTGGTTTACAGAGATAAAAGACGTGATTTTCTTTTTTTCCTCGTCTAGAATACACTTGAACTTAAAACGTTCGATTATTTTAAAGTCTTTTGTGATTTCGTCATTGTCGGTCCAATAATAATTAAAGTCTCGATAAATTAAAAAAAAAAATAACTCTCTTCTTTTTTTTTCCTCTCCTCTATAGACCCATTGTGGGACCGCAGCTCGTGATAAATGTTTTTGTTCTTATCGTTTGTTTTTGTTTCCATTTGTAACATTTCAATACTCGAACAAACGTCCGTGTTCTTCGCCTTTCTTCGCCTTTCTTATTTTCGCGCGTCTCAAAATTAGTGTATTCTTTCTTAATTAATTAAATTATTTTGCCAATTATCTTCTTCATCGACCGGATTCTTTTTACCACCCGGTATAATATCGTAATATTCGGTGTTGTGTGTGAATAATTACGTATTTTTTTATTTAATACATCTGAAGAAACTAATTGCATAACACCGTTTCAACAATTGTAATTATAAAGTTACGAAAATTAAATTAATAACATCGTTTCCGATGATTTCCATGTAATCATTCAAAATTAAAGAAAAACATATACCATATATATATATATATATTATTATGGGTTATATACTTCTTTTATTTGTTGTCGTATTTTTTTTTTCTTTGTAAAGTTTTATTTAGTTTTCCTTATTTTTCTTTGATCATTAATATTTTAAAGACGTAAATAATAATTATTTTTGTATCAACATAAAGTGTACAGGCTATTTCATTTATTTAACTATTATTACAACAAAAAAAAGGAATAATTATTATTGGCAGTGATTACAAACATTGTAAAAAGTATTTATTTTTTTAATACGATAATAATTATCGTTCTTACATTATAAAACAGTCGATTGTCTCATTCTGCTCACGATAACACTAAAGAAAATAAATATCATGTCGATAATTGCGGATTATCACATTTTGGTTTTCAGGAATAATGTACGCGAGTTAAGTGTTGGGTGTTAAGTGCCATCTTAAAAAAAAAAAAGGTACGATTCTGCGCGTACAATTTATCGATTTATAATTTTAAACTCGCAATTCAAAATATCGTTATAAAATAAAAACGTAACTGTTTGTTATGGCTCAATTTATAATATTTAAAATAACCGTAATCGATATATTTTCACATAAACATAATATTTCATTATGAATGGAAGACGAAAATATTTTTCATCTCGTGTAAACAAACAACTCTGTTTAAACACTTATCGTCCTGTTAACTGCGAAGTTTTATTTTTATGCGATACTTAAGTTGCTAAATTAAAGATGGGGCGAACATGTTCAATATAAAATAACAAATAATGTTCAATATGGTATCTGCGTGATGCTTTTCTTTATCATCTTATCCACTGATTGGACCTAATGTTGTATAGTACAAGATAGTCGTTTACTGTTTACAATTGTCCTTCCTGTAATACGAACGTTTCATTTTCGTAGTTCGTTTGCTTTTGAAGGGACAATAAACGGAAAGGAGAGACGGGAAAAAAAAAAGTTCCCGATCAGAAAAATACATTTCCCATCAACCGCCATCATTAGACGGTAATGACCGTGTTCGTCTCATATTATTTTGTTGGACAATGATGTCCATTGGGATCGAATTCACTTATATAACTGCACATGGCTCTCAAAAAACGTACGGCCAAAAGTTCAATGTTTTCCCTTTCTCGATAAAGCATAAATGATGTCCAATTAATGTCGATACAGTATTTTTTTCGATCCGCGTAGAGTAGAAACGAGAAAGGAAAGGAAACGAAAGGAAAAACGTAACATTCCAAGTTTTGCACCGGTTGTTAAGCCACGTTTAAGTTTATCTCTAAAACTTAAACGTAAATGATTGTCAGGTATTGCCGGAGTTTTAAAACTCTTTCCATTTTTAAATCTCCGTGGTTTTTATAAGTATACAAAATTACTTACAGACGTGATTTATACTTATAAAAAGAAAATAATAATAAAACTTTTTACTGGTAATAACACTTTCACGTTCGGCATAATCATAGAAATACTAATGAAAACTTACAGCAAGCTTTTCGACTTGTACGTTTTGAACGTCTGAAGGAGAATTTGTTTTTTTTTTGTTTTTCATGTCGTTAAACCGTTTTGTTTTGTACTGTGTACATAATAAATTGTATAATGTGTTTAGGCGAGTTGAAAATTAAATCAACGGCGTTGACCTCGTTATACTCGTAGTAATGTTCAGGTACTTATCGTAATAATTATATTATGTTTGCTATTCGGGTAATGAGTTTGCCGATTCGCAGAACGGTGTTCAACTGTATAAATGCTTTGAATTTACGTAGGACTCGGAGTCGGGTTAGGCTATGTTTTGGACTGATAAAAACCGACCAGCTCCTTTTACAAGTATCTTATTTTTGTCTGTTATATTTTCCACCGCTTCTATTACATTTAGTCGAATAATTGGTAAAATAATCGTTTCTGTTTTTTTTTTTTTTAATATAAAATTATGTATTACGAGTATCGATTTTTTAAAACAGACTCAGATTCACTTATTGGTGAAGACTCAATGGAATCCATTATGCTATTCGATACGGAGGCCAATATTTCTCCATTAAAACCAATATCTATTGGCCAATATTTAACCATTCTCCGAACGGAAATATTATAATGTTATATTATCGACGAGCTTGTACGACGAATATATATGTATGTAATTATTTTATAATTCAGTGTTTCGAGCGTCGAGGAAATAATGTTATAAAATAAAGAAAAATCCACAAGAAGGCGTATTAGCATTTATATGAAATACAAAATACGATGTGGAAATTATAGTCAGTATGATGAACGTTGAAAAAAAAAATAATGAAAAAAAAAATAAATAGTGAATAATAAATTTAATTAGGACCGAGGCCCTGCGAATGGCTATTGCCGGTGGCGAGGCCTTCGGTATCCTGAATATTGTCGTCGGTGAAATGATTTCATTAAATCCGATCGCGCATTCTGTCGGTGTGTAAATAATGGGTAATGTGTTGCACACAGGTACCCAGTACGCAGTAGAAAAACTATTAAACCTCACATACGTTTTTCGGGCTCATAAACAAGCCATCGTAACGGTTTAGTCGCGTTCGTATAAAAACACTTGGGCCAGCGCGCACCACAATTATTGTTTAATTCGTCGCCGTGATGGCGTGTCTTAAATCAGTCGGAAATATAATATACTTTCTCCCCCCCCCCTCCCGTCTATTGAAAACAGCCGATGAAAACGAGCGCCGACAGAACACAGTACAATTAAACGAAAGTGATAAAAAGGAACGAGTTATATTCGATATTGTCGAAGTAATAAAAATAATATATTATATTTTTTCCTTTTTTTTTGATTTTTCACTGCGGAGTAGAGATCTACCTATAGCGATAGCGGTATCGCGGACGTTTAATCGGAGTCATTGTAACGCGAGACAATACGAAATAATAATAATAAAAAAAACGTATACTTGTCAATCGTATGATTTTTTTTTTTCGTTTGGTTTTCGACGATCTATACGTATTCCTCGCGTTCGGCCGCCACGCGTCGACGTGACGATATCCAACCGATTCAATATGCGATTATTCTCGTCGCTTTGACAGGTTGTCGCGTCGAGAATCGAGAAAAAAAACACACCAAATATCTAACACGGTTTTTTAAATTTATTTTATTTTCCAGTAAATTTACCGGTAATGAGTAACAGTTGTTATTGCGTTCTCAAAACATTCCGGATTACAATATTGATAATTTTGAATATTCCATTCACAACAGCGCATTATTATTATACTTCTTATTAATCGGTGTATTCATTTAATGAGTATTTATATTGTATTAAGTATGAACATAGTTTCACGTTTTTTTTTTTTTTGTTGAAATTCAAATAGTCTACCGATAGACGAGAATGTTGGATTTCCTATATTTAAATCGCACTGTTAACACGTATTTTCAGTAATAGAAACGGACGATCGAGACGATTAATCGAAGTCGAAATTTTACACATCGATATAGTGAAGAAAATAGTGCAGTCGATTAGTTCACAATTTGAAACACGTAATGTACTCGTACAAATAATTCCTATACGGTTGTTAATGTCGTTAATGATAAATTTATTACAAGGTTAATGGGAATGTTTGGTTCTTGTTGAAAACAGACAATTAATTCGGTGTGTTATATCTGTTTCAGAAATGTTCTGCAATAGTAAGTCGAAAATAAGTGGACTGTGATTTTTGTATCGAATGTTCGTCGAGATTTTCGTCCGTGGCGTTATGTAGGTATCTTTAGTTTTCTGTTTTTATCCTTATTGGAAAGACGAGACAGCCGTTGGTTTACTTTTAGCTTCGACCGAGTGTTTTTTCGTTTAACTATTTTAAAGGCAATACAAATGCTAAAAAAAATGTCCAACGCCTCATTTCTACAGTTTGAAAACGTAACGCAGATTGAACTTCTGATAAATTGTGCCTGAAATTTCCCGGTAGTTTTTTTTAAACACAACGTTCTGTTCACACTGCGCAGAGGAAGCAAACGCGGAATAGTCGACCCGATGGCCTTTATTTAACAAATCTGATCGATAAAAAAAGATTCTGAGCAAAGCCCGATTCGCCCAAAACTGTTTTAATCAAGATTTCGTAAAAAATAGTTTCTCACATATAACACTATAATATATGCCTTTGTTTTATGTTGTAATTTTAAGTTTTCTGAAAATATTGCATTTAAATAAATTATGTAACATACAACTTAAAATTTTAAAAGTTCCCTGTATGTTGGTTTTCATTTTATATCCAAACGAGGTCAGTCTTGAAATCGGGTTATAAAAAATTGAAAAATATTATTATTACAGTACAAAGTAATATCTATTCAGGCGTTATGTTCAAACATTTTTAATAATAAATAATAATTATTTTAATTTACCAAAACGCATAAAAATATGTAATGCGTAAGCAAATGTATTTCAAGTTTTAGAATATCAACGGTGTGGAAAGAAAATCTCGGTAAAGACCATATTAATTTCAAATTTATTTCTTTTTAAAAGTTATTCAAGTATTTTAAAGTGAAATATTAAATCATTAAAACAACCTGAATTTCGTTTATTATTATTATTATTATTGAACGTTTTTAACAAACCAGTTTTATACGCTAAGTTTGCCCTTTTTTCGTAGTTTAAAAACGTATAATTGATTAATATCGTCATTGTTTAAGATTTAGAGTGTTTTCATTACGCAGAAAGCCTGATGTGCACAATTACTCATAATGTTGCCGGCTGGAAATGTCTCTATAGCGGGAGACGTCAACATTTTCGAGAAACTACCATGGCCCACCTATACATCCTTATAGCGTATAAATTATGTTTACTAATAATAATAATAATAATTCCATGATAATTGTCCAGGATTATCTGCTGTCAGCTACCAGCGTTTAGGCATCAATTTATTACGAGTAATTAATTGAAATTCGTTTAAGAGTTAAATTAATATATTTTGAAATATTTTTTATAAAATTACACCAACAAAAAAATGCGACATGAGTTTTTATCTTCTTTTTTTATATATATTTTCTTTGTTTTTTTGTTTTTTTTTTTTTTAAGGAAAATACAGCACATATAATCAGTTTGTTCTTCGCTTTGATTAGAATATGAAAATACATTTTCCAACTTTTATAATTTGAATTTGGATGAACGTCACGTATACTATACGCAATATATAATTTCGCGGATTAGTAACGTGAAATACTAGAACCAGAAGCATAACCAGAAACAAATAAGTTATCGGTACATGAATTCTGTTTCTTTTTTCGCATCGAGTTCGCATCGAGTCAGACCAAAGAATAATTTACTTGTCATTGGCTGGCGTGTAGTAAAACGTTATTTATTTTCTCATTTTTCCGAACTAATGTCATAGTTAAACGGAGTGAATATCGACCGGGTCTTGAATTACAGTGTTATGTATTTTTACGAAGCAATATAATATACTCGTATACATGGTCAAATAATACCGGGGTATAAAATTAATATTAAACAATATAGTACGCATAACTTCGATGCTATTTCACGCTGCCGTAAATGGATAGAGTCGAGTTGTCAGAAAATAGTTTACTACGATGTTGAGTCAACCATGCCTAAAGATCTGATCAATTAATCATTGGTATATGAACGATAGATTCGGTTGTCAATGAAGTAAATTTGCAAATTCACTAGGAAATGGTAGATCGATTATTTCAAAACGAAATTATATCGAATGGAAAAAAAAAAACAACAACAAACAACTCATAATTCAAATCAAAAATTACAAATAACATAACAGTATTATTTACAACGGCAATTATAACAATTATTAGTAGTGGCGGGTTTTCGTTTCAGTGATAATAAATAATGTTCGTATTTTCGAAACAAGCACTTTACGTTGGTTATCACGAACGTGGTCCATTGTGACCGAACGTGACTAATTCGTTCCAACACGGAATTTGTTAAACATTGGGCGTTTGATTTGTTATTATATAATTATTATACATCGAATTAAAATTGCGGATGAATAAACTTAATGTTTGAAAAATATTTTGTTTATTTCGGAACGAGGCTTATTAGGCCGGTTTGTTTCTGGTGTGGCGTTTATGTAATAGCACAATTATTGTCTCAATCGATTTTCTTTGTAATATTTCGTACCGGTTAAAAGTTACTCAATAAAGTTGATTCTTTCGGAGAATAAAGGGTAAGTGTTTGTGTTTTGAATTTCAAAAGTTTCTCACAAAGTTATGGACGGAGTAAACAATGTATCATTCTCTCATATGTTATTAAACTGAAAGGTAGATTGTTTTAGACCATTGACGTAGGGGATTGTATTTCACGACATTATAATACTCTTGTCAGTCACGAGCCGCTTCTATAAAATCCATTTTTGTATTAATTCTCTACTATTTAAAACTTACAAGTTTGTGATACTACTCGCTTCGTCAGTCGAAAACAAGGAAGTCTTTTATTATTCGACCAGAATCAGTAGGAAATGTGATTTTTTTCTTTCTTTTTATAATTTCAACATACGACTGTCTTAAATCGGTCCATTCGCCGTTTTTCCAAACGGTCCGAATAAATGCCACTTACCCGTGCAGTTAGTAAGGCTTACAATCTACAACATCATTATTTGATATATTTGTGGCGTGGATAAAAGTATATCACCGAGTCTTGTGCGTTACGTGTTTATTTATTAGAACTTAGATCTAGAAACTATAAGATCACTTAGAACCAGTTGAAAAAAAACAAAAAATGATAAACTATATTATGTTGGTTAAACTATGTTTATATATTGTTACAGCAAGTGACGTCCGGACAAAGGACTGCGAAAAATATTGAGAGTAATGTGTTGTTTTATTAAAAAAAAGAGAAAAAAGAGTTCTGGTGCAACCGAAGCAGAAGTTTAGTGGACTACTGGGACCGCTTGACGAGATACTAATGCATAGGGAAAGGGACATAAATCGAATTTCGTGTAGGTCACCGATGCGACCCATGTGTTGTACCTATTCTCGTATTTTTTGTACACATCAAACATTTTCATGATCCCTTTAAAGTATTTAATTTCTAATTTCGAGAGACAACACAACTGATAATGTACAATTTCATTAGGACTTTGATGGGGTTTCACTATTCAAAAATTTGATGTGAAAAAAATTAAAATCAAAAACCACATTGCAAACCGAATCGAGTTTCCTCGATTTATTCGCATTACAAAAAGCGAGATAAAACGATTGTGGTTAAACCTAAATCGCGATTTATCGTACGGCGAAATCAATTCCTGTAAAACGTATATTATAGGAAATTATTCGTGTGAAAACGCAAAATGTATTCATGGGCAGTTAATTGAACGGTGAAGTTATGCTTCATTTAACTCAAAGTGTAATATTAGAGGACATATTTCGTGTTAACGTTAATTAATTTATAGTTATAGTTGGTATCTAGGTATCGCGTTGTATTCCCCGATGGCTGATACAATAATAATTCAAATGTGTTCTACAAAGAAGTCTTTTACGGTTTAAAAAATAATTACATTTTATGTAAGATCCGAAACAATAGAAGAACGCTAACACTATTTTATTGGAAATCGTAACATTTTAGTCGAATGCGATCAATAGTCTGAATTTAGATCGTGTTGTCAGTGCAAATCAAAAAGTTTCTCGACGTAAGAGACAGGTCAAAGAATGAGTTATTAATTTGTTTCGTCTAACATACGAGTTTTTTTACTTTGAAAAATCATAAGATCGACTCAAGCGGAATTCCTTAAAATTTAAAAAATGATCATGATCTAAATTGTCGAATTTCCAAAAACACGTCTTGGCTTTTAAAACTAATAAGTATTATTTTTTCTCGATAAAATAGAAGATATCATAGATATATATTTTGGAGTTTAAATACTAGAAAATTTTACAATGAAATCGAATCATTCTGAGTGGTTTTATTTGTAAGATAAAGAAATCTGATTGATTAGTTTCTGAGAAAATGAATAATACAGAATCTCGGGGCAAGAAAAAATAAAATTGTAGACTTATTATACTACGAAAACAAAACCTCTCCGATAACGTTTTCAATCTAATATAAAACTATTTTTCAACTGATTGAACGGAAAAAAATAAAAATACTTTCAAAATGTATTTAACAACAGTTTTTAAAACTCAAACATTAGCTGTTCGTTATTGTTATAAATATCAAGTTGTAATAATAACGGACGGCTACTAATGGAACAATATTTAATTCAAAATTGAACTACGCGCGCATTCGTTTCGAATTCGCTATCGCATGGGTATTATTAACTTTTACATTAAAAAGCTACCAGGATTTGTAACATTTTCATTTACACAACTTCATAGAATTTATAAGGCACCGAAAATCAAATGTTACTCTGAAAATCATAAAACGAATACAAATTTCTAAAAAGTCGTCCGGTATTCGTGCGAACGACAAGCGTTTTAAAACTGTAACAATCATAAAATGTTCGAATTAATGAGTCGTCGCGACAAGATTGCACTGTGGATTCCCGGCCTAAAATATTTTAACTTTCTTTTTACACTGTAAACCTTACGCGTTCCATTCACATCGCGTCGTGGTGCAAAACACTTTGCATTTATTTGTTTAACAACACAAATCGTCAAACACGAATTTCGGACTCTCACGAGTTGGGAACTCGAGGGGTTTACTACACGCCGTAAAAAAACAAAAAAACAAAAACAATCACTTTAAAAACTGAATAATCGAGTCTCTTCGTTCGATTTTTACTCGGTATCTGAGACCGTGTTTGAAAGGAGGTTAGGTGGATAAAACATTTTGAAACTATAACGAAACTATAACTTAAAATACGAATATTTATGGTTCGATTAGTTGGAAATAATTTTTAACTGTTTATTCGCATATTAAGATGATTGAATTAATAATAAATCCTTCACGAAAATTTAGTCCGGTTGTGGTATTATCGGTGCCTTAATAGTTATTAACCGTAAAAGGAAGTACATGACCGGAAAGAGGGGGAAACGGTTGACTGTTTCGGATCCGAGTGCTAAATGTATATTCACTGAATCGTCTTTGGCGTGCATTAAATTCGTACGTGCGAGTTGAAAATAATAATAATAATACGTAATAGTAATAAAATAAATAAATGTGTAGCAAACAAAACCCAAACGAACGAAAAAACATTTTTACTATACGTATTTATACGAGTCGGAGGGTCAGCTTTTATCTGCCGACATTGTTTTTATTTTTCTACGCATCGTCGGCCGGCCGATGATGTGAGAAATACTTTTAGCCTTCAATTCCGCACCCGTTCGGTTATCCCAAAACTATTCATTTGATGTCCGCACCGAATTTACGACCTCTCGTATCCGTTAATTTCGACGGCGTGCGCGTATGCGTCGTCGTCGTCGTCGTCGTCGTCGTCGATACGAACCGATACGGTTCCCTGCAGTGTTATCGAGTATCCTTTTTTTCTCGAAAAATTCACATACACGCCGCGTCGTCGCAATAACGACGTTTCTCGTGATTCTTCTCCCCTTCTTCGTTGTGAATCATACATAGACTTCCGGGAGTGGCCGAGGGTATAATATCGTAAAAACAAAACGCTCCGATTTCTGAATTTATTACGCCATTCTCGAGGAATCCCCGTCGATATACGTACGTTATGTGGATCGTAGCGATACAGCAGCGCACGCCATACCGGGTGTCCCGCGGAGATCTGACAAACGCCTCAACTTTTGTTCCCGTCAATGTTTCTGAGTTTTTTCTTACAACGGTTACTAAGACCATCTAGAGCTACGGTTTTTCAGTTTTATACTCTCGACATGAAATAAAAATACAATTCTACGTTTAAATTTTACGTTTTTCTTTGTTTTTAAAATCCAAAACAGCCGTCTTAAATTTTTAATTTTCGAACACAAACGTGGCCAATGTTTGTTATCGGCTAGTCGTTGTAATTTTCCAGGACACGTTCCAAACGTTACGAAAATTTCAACACATTTTTTCGGTCACGCCACGATAACACTGCATCGACGACTTTGAGTTTAACGAGAAAAACAATTTTGATTTCAAGCGAGTAAAGAAAATCGTATCGAGTCGTTGCTCTTTTAAAATTTCAAGTTCCATATCATACACCACGGTTAAAACGCGTTTTTTTTTTCTTAGTTTAGAAGTAAAAGGGTTACTAAAAAAAATAAAATAAACTTCAGAACATAAGACTATTGAACCAGAGTTATTGCTTCTGTCCCGTCGAGATGGGATACCCTGTATGTGCATATAATATAATACACGTCACACGACATAGCGACACTGTAATAATATACGCTATATGTGCGCTGTATATCATCGTAGCGATACTAAAATAATATTTTATGTTACACTGTAGTAAAACACAATAGTCCCAGAGTTGTGTGTTTTTTTTTCATTCGTTTTGATTCGCTGTTGATTGGATTGCAGACCGAAAAATGAAAAAAACTAAAAAACCAAAAAATAAGATGATCTCATTATCGCTGTCGACGGTTATTGAAATAGTATAGGAACTCGCAGAAACGCGAGTGTTCGAGTTTGATTCAGCTCGCCGGCGTGTAAAAGATTACGCGTACGTAACAACGATAACTATCCGCGGGGTCGTGTATTAACTTGAGGCCACGTTTTTTTTTTTTTTTCCCGTCGTACGAACGTTTCTCTTGACAGACAATATGAGATATTGGTGTTGTTTATGAAAGCGACGCGACGTTATACGTAAGAAAATATAACATTTTTACTCCCAATACTTATGAAAACGTTTTTGCGATAACGAACGTTATTAACGATGTAAATATTTGCCTTCGTCGTGCAATATTATTTAAAGTTTTGTTTGAACGCCGAATTAAAGAAATGAAAATTCAGCCGCGTTCAAATAAATGTCCACCGACAACAAACTATTTTAATATCGTTTTTTTTTTTTTCCCCAACGAAATTACTGTTAATACGGTTCCATATAACGTGCATTCTGCTGTGGATTGTATACCTATCGGTTTTTATTAAGTATTCAATCACAAACGTTCGTTTCCTAGAACCAATTTATTTATTTTTTCAAATTTAAATTGGTATCAACCGATTGCCGATAAACCACACGCACATTTTTATGCATATATTATAGTAAGTATATTAATTTATATTGCCTATGATGAAATACAAATTTAATAATCGAAGCGCGAAAAGATAGTTCAATTTGTAGATTATAAATTCCAATCTGTTAACAATTCTCATTGATTAAATATTTAGTATCTTATCGATAGAATAGATGGTATAATATAATTATAATAATAAGTGATAGTTTGTTATTTTCAATAATGTTATTTACATTGTAAAATAAATTATGAATAAATTATCGTACACTATGAAACATAGTGGATATCAAATCTAATCGAAAATTGTACCGGCTCATGAATATTTCAAGTTATGTACGTAATATGATATTTTATATCAATGACACGTACCTACAGATTTTATGGAATCGTAACGAACGATTTTCCAAACTTTCAGACAGTAGTAATTATGGACGGCATGAGTAATCAGGATTATTATATTATATACCCATCTGAGAGAAACGAACAAAAAAAAAAAACGTTGGATTACATTAAAAATATATGTTCATCTAACTTTAGGTACCTAATTATAAGGAGACTTCAGTATTGTACAATAATATGTTGATAAAATACATACAAATGAGTAATGCATCGGTTTCAAAGAATCTGTAATGTAGAAGTTACCATGAATTATATTTCAAACAAATATTAAATCTATCTTTTATAATAATTATCTTGATCTTCTATTGAATAATATTTAAATAATCTTATTTGAATACGTGCAGTACCTAATATATTTGTTTTTTTTTTCTACCTCCCGTGAACTTTCAAGTTATAACAAGAAATATCTATAATCAAAATTGTACTGCAGTACCTTTCTAAGGTTATTTTTATAATTTTGCTCTAATATGTAAGAAAATAAAGAAAAAGCGATTGAAATTATGAATAAATAATTGGCTGTATAATTACCATTGGTGTTCAATGTGTTCAACCGTCTTATTAACGTTCACCTGTAAACAAGATAAAAAATTAACACTTATAACTCCAAAATTGTACCACTTTGAACGATTAATTTAAAAAAATGTATTATGAAAAAAACATAATATAATTCTTATCATAATTGTATCTTTTATAACTAACATAATATTGTATATTCACATGAACTTTTATATAATTCATAGTTTATAAATTATCCTTAAAAAGTAGGTAAAGATAAAATATTATGTTTGTCTATTAGAAATAAATCGCATTGCGTACGAATAAATTTTAAAAAAAAACCAATTAGTTAAATTATTAGTACTTTTTTTTTAACCATATTTATTTCTTATTTAACAAGAAATATTATAAATAATAATAACTTTATTGTAGATGTATTGAAATTCATCTTAATACACTTTCACAAAGTGTTTGTCTCCAGCAAAAAATTATTTTCCCAACCCGTGGTGTTTGATGACTTAATGTAGATACTTTAAATATTGAAAAAAAATATTCAAATTATTTCTCAAAGACGAGGAAATATCGATTGGCATATTAATGTTTATTCCACTTTAGGTCCTTAAGTAATATAAAATAAAATTTAATTTCGATTGACAAATCCATTGAAAATGTCGTGTATATATCAAGTTTAATGATTACGCTTATGAAAATTATACTGTTATTTTTCCTAAGAAACATGGTGGACAAAATATAATATGTCGTGTTAATTTATCACGCAATATTGTATGACGTGGCTTTGCGTTTTCAACACGTCAACTTCTGGCAAAGAAAACATTGTTTTATAATACGACGTGCGGCCCCACATCAAGGTAAAAACGAATGCAATGTATTTATTCAAAAAAATACCTACGAATTTTTATTAATAAAACTCTCTTTTATAATAAATCTAAATAAACGTGTGTTATTTAATTTAATAATTACTGGCGGTGGAAAACTAAACTTACGCGTCTACAAAGAAGCTGCGAGACTATTATATTCTAAACTCGTTTTTTTTTTTTTTTATTGCTTTATATGATTTACACAATCTATGCTACAGGCACAATAAGTGTATGTGAGGAGAGTTTTGAACAGGATAATCGGGGTTAAGACGTCACGCATTGGCAACACTTAGCTTGCTAGAATTTAAAAATTAACGAAATTAAAAAAAAAAAAACTAATCGCAGAGTAAAATATTACTAACGTTCAATTAACAGACACGCATAATGTACATAATCATTAAAAAATGATCTATTTTAGTTTAGACGGATCTATGGATTATGAATTATTACGATGAGTAATGGTTTTAATTATTAAATAATGCGTCTTAATAATCTGGATTTTATTAAATAATTTATTGCACTGCTGTGTGAATTATTTGAGTTCCCGTCACTATAGAGTAGACATAAATATTTTAGCCAAAATCCAATTTTATTTCAGACGGAACTTTTTACACTTTTATAACATTAGGTTCAACGAAAAAAAAGTTCTGAGAAATCTCAGCTTATCTATAAATAAATTTGCTTAAAATTAAACCGAAACCTTATTACAACAATGGAAAAAGAACCATACGTACAGCGATTTTTTTTTTTTTTTTGTGTTTATCCCGAGTGAAGCAAATGCCTAAGAAATCGTGTGACCTCGATAAGTCATAATTTTTATTTATAGAATTCTCAGAAATATAAAAAGGTCGTCGGTTTGAAATTAAAAAAAAAAAAAAACCATTACATCTGCAGTATCCCAGTATCAATTACCCGTCACATCTGTATCTCATCCAAAACGTGCGCGTATCTCACCCTTTTTTATGATTAAATGAAAATAGTAACCATGAAATATGTAACTCGAATTTAATAAATTAAACTTTCAATTTTGAAAAAACCTACCCTATGTTATTATTAATATTATGTATAACATTTAGAATAACGATGAGGATTAAACATGAATTCAAATTGGAAAAATCAAAATTTTCTCGTATTGTTACCCATCCTGAAACTGTTGGTCGATTCATAGAAGTATAGTATAATTATTCCTTGAAAGAAAAAAAAAGAGAAAGTTTACCCATCTCGTTATTCAGTTCTAGCTCGTGATTGTTAATTATTACGATACAAGTAATTAACAAAGAAATTTTTTTTCCGAGATACGATTTATAAATTCGCCTTGAATTTGTTGCCACCCTTAACACGCGTATCATACTCAAACGATTTTGATTGGTCAGCTCCACTTCTGTAATTTCTTTGTTGCGCCGAACAATCGATAGACAGTTATGTAACATGTAATTATATAAAGGTCATATTATTACTGCGATGTCCGTTCCGACTAGTTCAGTTTCATTTTGCCAGCACATTTTTGTCTTTATTTTGAGACGTATTTATCAACGTTATTATCCGACTGGCCACATTATTTCAATCTGCCGATCCTAAACGATACCGTTTTCAAATTGAAAATTTACACTCAAACACCGAGTGCGCCGAATGGAATAATTATGATATCCCGCGAGCTGTACGCCACGACAATGCCGATTGTAAAAACACCGATTAAACCGATTCTGAATCGCGCCGCGCCGGCCGCCGCCGTGTAGTTGTCGACGACTATTCGCAGTGAATTTGTAATGTCGTTTGAATGTTTTGTATTCATTATAGGACACGCGGCGGAAAAAATGTAATTATTCGCCGTTTAAAGTTAACGATAAGATTGAAAATTGTTATCTTTCGTAAATCTGCGTGTACGAATTGTATGAATTGTCTTACTCGGTCGAAATCATAACGAGCTGTGCGCAATAGTTGTGCGATTTAGAACCAATTCGAATTCCGCGCGCTTCTTCGTGTTACTTGGAAATTATTTTACGGTCAAGTGAAAATCACACCGATCGTATTCGGTAATACGGGGCAGTGGGAAAACTCGGTGATTACCTCCGGTGAGATAACTCGGAAACAACCGCCGAAAATATTGTTAATTTTATTACGACTTTTAGAATTTTCGGTCGGCCGTTTATAGCGGGAAAATTTGTAAATATTTATCGAATTGAGCTAGTTCTAGTCGCCGTCATGAAATGATTTTTCTATTGAAAGCCAACTTCCCAAACTGTTTTCGAAGAAGGTGTTCGGGCCAACTAGACACATTGTCATATTAACAGAAATCGGTCGAGTTGTATTTTTCGTAAGACATTGAAATAGAAAATTGAAACATACGAAAAGTCGAATCAATACGATGTGATGTCTCTATAGGTCACGTGTTGAAAAAAAAAAAAACAGGAAGCATTTCATCAGATCAACGAGTAATATATTCCGTTTCTGTGAGATAATAGGATACACCATATTATTATATTATAAACGATCCTTTTTTTGTATGCTATACCGTCTTCACTATTTTTATTTTTTTTAACATATTCAAAACGTATTATCCTTTATACAAAACATATTTTTCTTATCCGAGAAAAACTTTTTAGATACTCATCAAATTAAAAACTTTTACCGCGTGTACAAACTTGTTCATATTTGTATGTGCGCGTGTCAAACACACAATCACTGATAACGTATGTATATACAAACACGTTTTAATCATCTTATACTCGCGTAGTATTTTTACGTACATTTAACGTCAAACGGGATTATTTAGAATGGTTTTGAACAAAAATAAGACTTTAACTGTTAAATATTTTAAGTGCGACAGCGTCGATATAGTCGAAAATTCAGATCTTCGTTAGGATCGCGTAAAACCGACCGCGACGGAGAGAATAAAATTAAAACGCATTTTAATAGACGCGAGAATCGAAACTTCGATAACTGTATGATAAATAATACGAGCACGCGTTTGTGTTATGCTTACGAACCATGTACACGAGTTTTATGGTAATTTTCCACCGTTAGTTTTTATTCTTTTATATCCTACAATATATTATTCACTCGATTCCAATAAAAACATAAATAATGTGAATTAAAATTCCACCGTTATTTTTAAACAAATTATATTTTTATACAATAATACGCGTCGTAAGTTAATGAAAAAAAAAATACACGTGTAAACAAAAATATCGAAAATGGAGTTTGAATATTTATTTGGACATCGACTGTAGAAATAATTATGAAACGGCAAAACTAGTGTTTGCACACCGTATTATAGAAATCGAAAACAACAATTTCAATTAACGTCACAGCTTACGATTTTTACGGATAACGTGATATTTTCGTTGGAGATTTTTTAAACATTTCACTTCGACCGTATGAATTCGTATTTAAAACAATATTATCGAATCCGACATGCAATTTATTAAGGTCCGAGATTAAATGTAAATATAAAATAATAACGAAAAAAAAAAATAATAAAAAAAATATATGATCGTTGGCACTTATTTTGGACACTCGGTTTTGCTCGTGTCGATGAGTAATGTTAGTGTATTCAATTTGAACGTGACGTTTTTCATAATTTTCGCCTCGTATTTAATATTGAGTTACAGATTTATACAAACAAAATGACTAAAGTTTTTTAATGAGTGTATACATACATTTCGTAGTTGGTTTTTAAATGTTTTCAAAACTTACTTGCGTAAAAAAATAAAAAAATAAAAACTTCTTAGATATTTTAAAATAACAATACGAGTTAAATGTCCAACCGTTTATATTTTCACTTTATTTGACGTTCTGATATTTTATAAAGAAACGGCGCTTAATCGCAAATACAACAATATTTTTAATTCGGTGAATTTTTGTTTGTTCAGACAAACGGTACAACTTGGTAACATTGAAAAATAAAAATAAAAATAAACAAGACAAATATTATATAGAAAGGTTAAAAACACGTGTTTACAAATCATTGTTTCAATAGATATATTATAACGTTTATCGGTATCAATGGAAATGCGAGTCGTTCTATCGGTATCAGGTTGGGAGAATATTGATGTTACCGAACAACATATATTTACATATCAGACGTATATATTATAATAATCAATTATATAAATTGAAGTATTATTCGGACATCAATTACGATAATACGTTATCAGCCTCTCGTTTGTCTTTGTCCCGTACACGTTCCGTTTTGGCACGGACCAAACGCTTTTACCAGAAGGTTCTGATCAACCGCCAGTGTTTTGTTCTTTTTCTATCTCGTTTTAATAAAACGAAAGTTATTAAATCGAATACAAAGTGCACGCGGGTCGAATGGCTACGACGATACGTTAGTTAAAGACGTCGGCGTCGTCTTTCAAACTGATTTCGAGTACTATAATAATATAATGACTATTGATTTAAATTTCGAATGTCCGAACATTACGAAGAAACCACACGTTGTGCGTGTACAAACGTGGATTCCGACAGATTCGCAAAATATGTACGATTTCCACCAAAAACATAATATTATTTCGAGATTTCTCTAGAATTTATTATTGGCATTTGTATGGTCGGGTATTTTATGTACCTACATCGTTTGAATAAATTGCGTTCGTGCGCCGTGAATTTTTCCACGTCAAATTGAAATAATCGGTATCCGCGAAATGTTGTACATTTATGACAGATAAGGATTATAACGTATCGCATCGACGGACATTTAATGAAAATGAAAATATCGAAACACACAACTCTTTTTAATACAATGAAACGTTGAAATGTCGAATGTTATCCGACACGATCCGCGTTCAAAACGGAGGGCCAATAATAATTACCGCTCACTTTTCGGGTCACAAATGATTGCGCGAATTTCGGCCGAGTTTTGAAACTTTTATCTGGAAAAAAAATCAAACACGTTCAACGGAGCGAGCGGGTAAATCATATTTAAAAGCAACGTTTAACCTTTCGAACAAGTCCCGCGTATCGATTCGACCGGGGTCACATAACGAATCAGAGTTTGATAGATGAGGTATTTTCGATGTCTTCGACTCGGCGGAAAAAAAAAAAATAAATAAGGGGGAAAAAAAGATAAACGATGAAATCTTTTTATCCGTCGCGTTGCCCGCGAAATCAAATATCGATCGTTGCTGGTGAAATTAACGTTAAGCGTATTTACGACGGCAGTGTGCGGAGGCGATATACTATATATAATTAGGAAACTAATAATTATTTTGGACCGAGCGCGGCCGGAACCGCTTGATTAGAACGTTATTTGCGGTGATACGTCATTGTTGTCGTTCGCGAGCTGAATACCTTATGTGCGTCCAATAATAATTATACACGTCGCGCGGGGGCGTGCGCGTTTAATTGGGGCATTTCTGTCGGCGTAGGGAAAAATAATCCGATTTCGCCGTAGATCGTGAGATAAAAACCGAAACCCGATTTAAATGAAAAAAAAAACAAACGAATCATTCGCACGAACTTGTCGCCGTTAATAATTATGTTACGGGTTTCTGCGAATTCGTCTACGAAACCAGCAAGACCTCTTCGTCGTCAGTCGGCGACACTGGCTTGTTCTTTTGTCGTTGTCGTCGTTATTATTATTATTATCGTATTTTATTCTTTATTTTTATCATATTGCCCTCGTCGCCGTCGGGCAACGAATCCGCCTCGCCGTCATAAAGTCTCCGGTTTTCGTCTCGTCTTTCGGCGGGTCCGCCGTCGAAAAATACACGGTATAATATGTCTTCGAGAATAATTTAATAAGTTCACTTAGAGCCGAGACTCGCTCTAACCTTTCGGAGATTGACGATTTTATTTTTTTTTTCTTTGTTCTCTCCGGCCCGACCCCCGCCCCCCAACCCCTTTGCCGCGCCTCTCTCTCTCTGGCCCGACCCGATCCGCCGCTTATTTATGCGAACCGACCCCATAATTAAGTTGATGTTACACAACGCAGACGAAAGTTGCCGGGGCCATTTTCTAAACAGCGAAAAGCTTTTAACTTAAATCATTTCTTTAGTCCGCACTTCTCTCGTCCCATAAATCATCGCGCGAACACACACGCGCGACGTACCTATCAGCCGGCAACTTTTGTTTGTAATAACTCGACTGCGCTAACCGCCACTGTCCTGCCGGCGCAGTTTAAAATGTTACCCTTCGCGGTGACGTCACGGCGATACAGACTTTGAATATAACCGTCGTTGTGATTTGCACGCGGAGACACACACACGGAGAGAGAGAGAAAGATAGACGCGAGTTTGCCGACGTGTTTCGCAATAATACCGTTCGCGTCACGGCACCGAGTAACGACTTTTACTCGTACTTTGCAGACGAACGCTCTCTCTCTCTCTGCAAATGTTAATTATCATCAACGCAAACGACACGTAACGGCCAGCGATTAACTGGGTATACGGGTGGTGATTAAACAGCGGCGCGTTTCCAACGGTTCGAAATAATTAAAAACATTCGCGGTGCGCGCGTAATCCGTCGTTTCGACAACGACGACCGAATAATTATTGTCGTCTGAAAACGATATTGTTTACGACGCGTATCGCGAGGACGATCGCAATCGTCGCGGTGCGAGCCGCTCGGGTTCGTTCTGTGCCGGGCGTTCCGCGTGGATTTGCCGGTTCGGGAGGTCGGGTGAACGGGGTCGAGAGAGACAGCTATCCTTTGTGTGGACCGTCCGACGAGTTAAAAACGATAACCTATCGCGCATACCTACTCCTTACTCCTTAGTATGTGTTTTTTTCTTCTTCGTAATTTGTGAATTGCAGCATTGTGAGTAATTTACGATATGCATATATGTATATATTAACAGCGGAACCTCGATAAATCTAAAATAGCGATGAATCGAAACAAATTCCGTTCTTTTCAGGAAATTTCGATTAATCGAAAAAAAAAGAAAAAGAAACTGTAGATAACTCGAACGTTCTGTCTTCCGAAAATGTTGCAAACAAGTAATGACGATTGTGCACTTATTGTTGGGTTTTAAATTCGATGAAAATACTGTTGATAACGTATGCATTCATATTATTTTAAAATGATGATAGTTCCCATCACCGGATTGTAATAATATACAACGACGGAGCATGTTTACGCGTTAAAAAATATCTTTAAGCCGTATTTTTTCTCTCTCATAAAACCCCGATAACTCGAAAACTTATTAGCGAGTCGAAACCTCGATAAATCTGGGTCCAGGTTCCACTGTATGTAAATGACAAAAGGGCGTGAATTGTGGGGGACCGAAAAAAGGACCGAGGAGGAGACAAATTTCCCGCGCCCGGGAAATACGCTTCTTCAACCGTCAGAGCGATTATACCCACGTCGCGCACTCTATTGTGTAATCGGTAAAACGGCGACCAATAGAAACGAAAATATCATCACGTCCTTGGCTTCGCGCGAGAACGTCGACATTTTGATCTATCGCGGGCGTTAATTGTTTTGCACGCGCCGCCGTTCAACGGTCCGTGCACGCGTCGTGTGCGCGCGGTCGGATCGAAATCGATTAAACGCGATGCGTTTCCGCGGGCGGAGGATTTATCGATTTCAGGGCCGTTCGGTTTGCACGCGAGTCCGCGCGGCGCGACCGGACGAAAGACTGATAACTTTACGCGGTCGAACGACACCGCGCTCCGGTAATAATATATCAAGTACAACTGTTATGTAAATAACGATATTTCTTCGATTCGGGAAATTCGATTGGAAATGTGTTTGTTTCGACGGTTCGCGAACAATGTCTGTTGTTATTCGGAGACTAAACGACGACGCCGAGGAAAACTCACCCGAGCATCTTTTTTTTATCACTGTATTCGCGGTTTCTATACAAACGGTGTATTGAAATTCGTTTTTTTCGTTATTATTATTTTATAGATACGTTTATTGGATGAAAAAAAAAAAAAATAATAATATAAAATCGACCCTCCCATAAAACGCCGAATAGAACGTACAATGGCCGGAGGAGGTTAAAGTACAGTCCATTTCAGGCCGTAATACCTGTAACGGTCGGGATGACGGAACTCGCGCGAACGTATGGCCGATCGCAGAGTCAGTGACCTGTATATATACCTCTCGTAAACGCGAAAACCGTTTCGTGAATGATCAGTAGCGTGGTACCAGGGAATTTTCAATGGAAGGGGATGTTATTATTATGACAAATTTAAATGATATAAAACTAGTAACTAATTGTCTACGGGTTGGCTAAAAAAGGACGATGACACGTATCCTCAAACCTCCCTCCCCCTAGGCACGCCACTGCTTGTGACTGTATGACAAAATATGAGTGTTTTCCGTTGATGTCGAACGAATAAATAAATAGGTCGGAGGTTTCGATATTTTGGCGAATCGGCCGATTTCAAGGCCACGGTGTCATCGTGTGGTATAACAAACCAACGACCTTAGCCCAGTGCCCTTGCGTCGGACCGCGTGAGAAATAATAATATTGTTCGACAGTAGACATGTTTGCTAATGTTTATTTAACGCGGCGAAAAACACGGTTATTTATATACGATTCGGAGAAATGATCGAAACCGAATCGGTCAAAAGTAAAAAAATGTTATTCTTCCGTCACGGTTCCGCCGCGGTTTTCGATTAGATGTTCTTGACAGCGCCTTTATTAAACGTTTACGCGAAGAAAAGAAAACCCCATCGTTTCCATGTCCGACCGACCCGCGTAAACACCTGAAACGAATGAGCATAAAGTACCTACTCTTTCAGAACGCCCGTGACGTAGGTCTGAGCACGGCTCGTTATATTATTTAATTTCGTAATGCGGCTGTAAAGCATAATAATTTTTCATAAATCTTACGTTATTATTAATTTTGTTTTTTTTTTTTGTTCGACGTTCAAAACGAGTTACTCTCAAAGTAACGTGTGCATGCGTCCAAAAGGGTTTTAATACGCTTTAGAAATTTAAACAGATGACTAATAATGACCGTTTCTCGGGCATTATTCAGTCCGCCTTGGTATTCTGCAAATACTCCCAAGTTGGAAAAAGTCAAAAAAGGTCTTACCCGATGGAATAATTCAACCGTTTTAACGCAGCAATTATATGTTATACGAATCATATGTTATACCTTAAAGAGACCGCAATATGTATTTAAGAATTTCGACCGTTTTATTTAATGTACTTATACTGGTGTAACGATTTAATTATAACTTCCTACTGGTTTTAACCAACGACTTTACTCGCCCGAACGCGTGCGGGATAAATATTTCCGACGCGGTAATCTATCTTCATATTACGGTATAAATCGAATATTTTTATGATTATAAAACCAGAACCAACGTATCGCTTACTTACGTTTTTGCTATTTTCACTAAAAAACAATAAACAAAATAGAAATCATAACTGTTTATCGTATATTAAACATACATTTGTCTGGATTATATTATCTGTAAATCGTATTATCTGTTTTGGTGATATCGTGTATAGAATTGTTTTCATTATTAATTTTAAAAGTCGGTTTAAATCGTTCAAATATTTGTTTATGAAATACAGTCGTTTGATTAGTGAAACATAATATTATTGAAGTATTCTTTTGTTTTTTCTTCTTCTAGATTCAAATAAACTATAGTCCATGCTTGTGAATGCGTAATTCTGTATATAAATGTAACTTTTAATGACTCAAATTTAAAACAAGTTCTTAGAATCTATTAACGTTTTAATAATCGCACGAATGTGTGGCTGTGTTTTATCGATAAAATTCAAAATTTAAATCGAACATAAAAATCTGAAACACATTGATTTCAATAACAAATATCAGAAATCGCTTCTATTATTAATTTATCTAAGTCATAAAGATTTTTTTCATTAACTATTCAATCGAATTTGGTTTTCACATACAGAACCTTTTTACATAAAACATAATATAGGTTTGATCCTTACTATTTGGTAAATGTTGATTCTATTTCTGATTTGAAAAATATCAACCTTACCAACTACTTAATAAAGTTTCTTGAATATTCTTCTTTTTTTTTTTTGAATTTAAATAAAATATATTCATATTAGAAGTTTTTGTTGGGCAGGTAGGGGGAGGGGAAATAAAAGAGAATTTAAAAGTAACTTGTGAAAACTTATGCGCCGATGTTTGAAAAAAAAAAAAACAGCAAGTATTTCACTGTTTATATTATTTTTATACCGACCAGGTGATTTTAATTCATGACGCGGTCAAATTTTCATTCAATAGTTGAAGAGAAACAGATTTAAATTTCCTGTTTGAAATTACTTAAACTTTTCTCATTTAGTCATCAAAACAATTTCTGAGACGCGTAAGGTCGTTTGTTGAACCTTATTAACATTTCTTAAACGGATTACATACGTGAAACGTTATAACATATAATATAGGTTAAACCTAGAAAAAAAAACAGTTTTTGAATTAGACAAGTGTAATAATAAGTCTAGAAAAAAATAATAACGATACACACGCGCGCATTTTTTATTAGTTTGACATTTAAAGTCTAAAAATTAAATTATTTTTTGTTTATACAAAACAGTTGGGATACGTTTCGGGTAAAAGTGGAAAACGTACCGTTTTCGGTAATCGATAGAGCGTTAGTAATTCATTACTTTATCAGTGTTAACCTTTTAGTTGTCACGTAGGCCCCTGGTGATGTGCACACGCGCTAATTATTAGAGTGTAACGCCGCCGCAGCTCAAATCAAAGGGATTTCTAGGTTTGTTACGAACAACCCGGTCAGACGGATAACACACCCGTAATTATAAAAAGTATGTTACGTTTTAGGAATTTTTATTATTTGCTGAAAATTTCGTGACGTCAAAAAGTCTAATAATTATACGTTGCATTTTAGACCGGAAGACGTGCGCACGTCCACGACGTAGGAAAGTGAAAGCGTAATGCAGTCAAGTTATTACTAATCGATTAGACGGAACATAATATTATTTGTCTACCATCTCTATCGATTGGTGCGCTTATATTATATATTTGCCCGAAGGAAAGTGTACGTTCCGTCCAAGTTAAACGCCGTCTCGTTTTATCCGACTGTTGTACGGATCGGATCAGAACGAACTTAATCGAAAACAATTTCCGCGGCGGCGCGGCGGTGTAATACGTTATTAATTGGCGCGTGCGATAATATTATTGCGCGATAAATAATATAACTCGACCGCGGGCCGAATGTGAGCCGACGCATTTTTGGTATTTCCGTCGGGGAATTCGCGGTATTATATATTATTATTATTATTATATTATATATATTTTATGTCGATGCGATAGTGTAATAATTGCATTGCAAAACTTCGATAATAAAATAATAAAAATCGAAACGAAAAAAGTGCGTAATCCGCAGAACTGTAAACTTTATGCGCGTGTAAAAAATACTCGACGATCGGTAAATTTGAAATCTCCCGTTCAAAGAAATTGTCCGTGTTTCACAAGTTTTTCAGTACTTTTGTACACATGCACTCCTTACGATATAATATGATATTTATGTTTATGACGCACGAGTATAATATATACGACTATATCCTATATTTTTATGTGAGCAACAAATTCAAAAACGTATACAGAAAGCCCTTACACAGCCCTTTAAACGTGAAAATAAAAAAACGAAAAACTATACGTTTTGCGATAATGTTTGACTGCGTGTACCGAAAATGTGCACGACGAGGTGTTATATTTTTGCGCGCGCTTCCGTGTCTGAAATCGTGTGTAAAAAGTGTCTTAAATAACGTTGTGCTCGATGACATAAGCATAATAACAAACGCACTCGCGGGTACGCTCGATAATGCGAGTTCGGGACGCGTCGAAATAGTTTCATTACAATATTATGTATAATACTTAAACGTCATCCGAATTGTCGGCGTGTCAAACACACGATTACGACGACGCAGACTCTTGTTGTCTCTGGCAATATGATTCTATTGTTTTTACGCGATGTTCGCAATCGGTTTGTCTCAGTTAATTTGCTTGGTTGGCCTAGATTAAATTCCAACTAAAACTATGGTTATTCATTTCTGTTCTGTGTAAAAACAAGTTCGAGTAATCCTTATTACAATTTAATAAAAAACAAAAAATAGTATTCGACGATGGTAAATTTTGCCCTCGCGTGACACGTGTCGTCTGCGCAAAGGCTAAAGAATTAATTAAAAAAAAAGAAAAAAAGCCGGCATTTTGTAATAAAGTATGCTATTTATTACACTTTATTATAAAATGTTAATTAAAAATATCTGTTCGGTTGTTACAATTATTACAAATAGCTCAATATATTTTTAAAATGTATACAATTATCGAAAACTTATTTTTATGCGAGCAATATTATTATTATTGCAATTTAATTTAACCTTCGTTTACCACTGAGTTCGTGTTTATAACGGGTCATACTTTATGTTCGAATAAGCAAATGCTTACAATACAATTTTAAAAAAGTTATCAAGATAGAACTTTTTCCCTTTTTTTTTGAGCACAAGATATTCTCGGCTCTTATTTAAATTTGATAAATATGTTAATTTAAATATTACATTTCCAATTAAAATCTATTCGGAACAAATATTGTTTTGCTCAATGCAAAGTATTATAATGTATCCAACACTGTTTTGTAATATTTAATTTAAATTTAAAATAACAACGTGTTAAACGTATACAACGTATGATTAAAAACCTAAAAAAAGAAAAAATTTATGTTTGATTCTACAGAATTCACACTGTACTGTTATATACGTATTTCGGTAACCGCGGCGGTGTGTTAACTCATTACGTGGTGAACAAATTAACACATCGGGCGCGTTTAAGGATTCAAAATTCTAAATAGAACCCTAAAAAGTTACTCTTTTTATATTTATATAAAAACTATTATTTTATATTGTCAATTTTAAAATTATTCTTAGTATTTTTTCTTTCTTTAGAAAAATTATAATAATGATAAGTTTTTTTAGCACGTGCTTACTTTTATGTTTTATTTTATGTTATGTAGTTATTTTAGCCCAAATATTATCGTAATCTTAAAGCGATAGATCGATTACATTAATAATTATTAAATTGTTTATTAAATATATTAGATGTTATTTTAAAGTTGTATTTATTTTATATAATAATCGCACAGAAGATCAAGATACAAGTAATTAGTCAAGTAAAAGTATAAGATTATAAAGAAAAAAATCATACGCATTAGTTGTGTTTATAATATAGTATTATATGAATGAACAGGCGGTGGCTAAACATTTAAAAACGATTACGTAAAAAAAAAAAATTATCCATCAACATCATTAAAACGTGAATTTAAAATAGAGTTTTGAATAATTGAATAGAGACGTACGGAATTGACGATAATTGATTGGGCTAATTTGATAAAACCCGTTATTTTACTATGATATTCAAAAGGTTAAAGTGCCTATTAATTTGATCTAAAAAAAGGATTTACAATTTCGTCAGATGGAAGGAATAAAACAGCTATTATTTTACGTTAAAACCACGTTAAAATAAATTGAATTTCAAACGCATGACTTCCTTGGTGCGTCTATGCTACTCAAGTGACAGCGTTTTGGCCGGATCGTTTGCCGACCATTTATAATGACATTGATGAATTCGACCGAAATTAAATCACCAAATAAAATCGTATTTCTTCTGGTCAACACACCCAATTGGGTTTATTAACCCGACCGGCTGTGTAATTTGATTTCGTAAATTTTCATACATAAATAATAATATAATAATAATAATACGTATTCCATCCGATTTCTCGAACTGTTCGTTACAGCCTAACGCCCGATGTCACGTTCTTTGCGCTACGTGTTCGCTGTTCTCCCGGAGGACTTTCTCGGTTAACGATTTCCGTCTTATAATATTTTACCCTTTATCATCGCACAAAGCAACGCACGCGCGATATTCAATTACCGAAATTCGCCAACTATTAAACACCCGCCGACGATTGTTTATTTTTCAATTAACGCTAATTGAAGTATTGTAATTGATGAGTGTTTTATGTACGTTATTACACAGGACGTCAGTCGAAAGTTTGTTTACCGTTATCAAACGCTGTCAGCGCGAATGTTTACACAAGACGTCATTTGATTAGTGTAGTATAGTAAATGGTTTTAAAAGGGTATACGTATATAAATTCATAGCTAAACGTGCCAACTCAAAAGTAAATAGCGATTTATTCGTTCCCATTAAAAAAAAAAAAAAAAACACGAAAAATGATTAGAAGTTATTCCTGAAAGCTCTCGTCGACGGGCTCGCGTTTGAGATCTGATTACAACGCGAGAAGATTTTTAGAAAATTACTATTCTAGACTACTTCTTCTAATGAAATCACGCGATGCGTTACTTTAAAAATAACGGCGTTACAGTATTTTCCGTTACGTTATTATCCAACTCCACAGACGTTTTACCAAACACGTTTGAAAACTAACCGCGGGAACCAAAAGGTTAAGTCGTAATACGAATACTGTCTGGATGTTATGTGATTTTCACAACGTTTGTTTTGGATGTAAAGAACTCGTCGAAATAATCAATAGTGAAAGTTTACTCTTATTGTTCTCTCGTACATACGTTGCAGGTAGGTAATGTAGCGAATCGGTATTTTACACGGTGTATGTAAGTTGCTGTCTGTTTAGCTTAAACATTTTATTGGTACACACAACGGCTTTGTTGTCCCGAAATACTCGCTGCAGTTGTTGTACAGAGTAAATTCACAATAAATGTACTGTATTGAACAGTTGCACCGTGCATCATAATAATATGTTGTTAACACATTAACCGACAATGTTCTAAAACCGTAAAACAATATCAAACTCGTGAACAAACCGCATTCATAGTTAAACAATGCGAATACGATTCGTCGTACGATACGAGTCTGAATATGAACTTAAATTTTTAACGCGCTACCATTAGAAATTGAAATCACTGTCGTAGTTTGAAAATGTTTTTTTTATACTTCCGGCGCACGCGCACTCGCGGTCGTGGAAAAGATAACATATCCCGTGCGACCGTTGTGCGTCGAACGCGCGTCGTTTATTTTACACTATTTTTAATTACGTACAACAAACATCAAACGTATGAAACTCGATACGTGTCTCGGGACTTGCGAGTTTCGCCACTTGCGATATTTTGACCTGACAATTATGCGTTAAGTGTAATAATATATCTTCTCGTCGTGACCGGCGATGGCATCCAAAACTATCGGAGTCGGCTATTTTACTCACTGTGCATAATATTATTGTTGTTTTATAATCGTATTATTGCATAAGGGTTGTTTTTCACAAACTCGGGGGTGGTAGTGCTCCAGTAGTAGGTACGTCCAGAATTAACAATCCGGGACACGTAATCCGTATATACGTTTCCGGCACTTCCGACAGTGGCTATAACGACCGTCACACATAAACTATTCTTGTGTATCGTGCGAGGACTATGAGAAAATAAATTATTGAATACCCACGAACGTTATATAATTCCATTTAGAAATTCGCATTAACAATTACCGTAAAAAATAAAAATTCATATTTTACAGTACACGTGGCTATTTAATAACTACTTTTCACAGATATATAAATTAATAAATAATATTATAGTTCGTGTGTGTTAGGCATATTTTTATTTCACTTCGACGGTATGTTTCTATCATATTGTTATACGGATTGTATTAAATCAAATATGAACAATCGAAAAAATAAAATAAAATGATTTTACGAAATGAGTATTCGACTGGACGATGTTTTCAACGACGCAATCGAAAACCCAAATGACTAGGATTTATACGTAAACAATGGCGCGCATTTGTAGAGAATAAGCGAAATAAAATGAAAACAAAAAACATACTTTTCGGACATTGTTTCCACGCTCAAATACCGTAAAGTTAACGGTTTTCAAAGGATTTACGTCGTACTTTGAACGACGACACTTTGATGTTCTAAGTTTTTACTTAAACTCTTACCTTCCGTGAAATTTAACGATTCCGCAAATGTTCTAAACGGGCGCTTTTCTTATGGTAAACTTTGATACTAGATTATAGATTGAATAGTTTAAATATTCATAAATAAAACTAACATGTTCACCTACGTTAGCGGTCGGACTGCACTATTTTAGGGTAGAAACCCTTACGCGCCGTGTCCACATCAAAGGGCTTTGGCATCGAATTACGCCATGTCAAAAAAACGTTTGTCGGAGATTTTCAACAAAAGATAATCTAACGAGCGAGCACGCGCGAATAAGTTTATGTGTAATTGTTTTATTGTGTTAAACGTTTGTTAAAAGTTCGAGATGGTTTAGCTTAATAAGAAGACGCAATAAATAGTGTGATGTAACTATTATAAAACTTTGTAGTACCTGCCGACTGAACCGTGGTGTTAAATATTTTTATAGTAGTTTTAATAATTTGTAATAAACGTTAAGTAGGTACATGAAATATAGTATACATATATACGTACGTATTCATTATCCGTGTTAAATTAATGAACAATTTAAACTTTGATCGTAATAATTGATTATTTTTCTTAGCAATTATTTTGATTTCGTATAGACTCAAATCATTACTATATTATTAGAGACAAATAAATGAAAAATTCATTAAATTTTTTTTTTTTATAGATAAAAATAAATTGTGCTACGGTTTAAAAGGAAAAATTATGTTGAGAAATCGAAAATACGTTAATGTATTATCCAAATAGTGAAACGAATTAAATACAAGTAACAAAAACAAATCAACAAACTCATTATTAAATATCAAAACTATCATACATTTTAGAATAGTTAATAATATTGCAGCTATAGTATATTAATTATAATATTAATCATCTGTTATTTCGATATTTTTTATTTGTTATGTAATCATAATTATACTCATGAGTTATTTTATTTTTGTCATGCATAATATTTTTAACAACAAGTGAGGACATTAAAAATATCGAAACAATTATTAATGCACATAAACAGTTTTCTACGAACTATTTTCAAATTTTGTGAAATCGGTTGTTTTTATAATTATTTGTTCGTTCTGTATTTTATTCCGGTTTAATTAATGGTTAATTAAACGGCGATACATCCGGAAGCTCGTTATTTACCAACGAATACGAGGATTTACTTATTTCTGACGAGTTGAGATAATTACTTGTCGTTTTATGGCACGCTTGCGGGATTGAATGCGAGATTTAACGACATTTATAGTTTCTTTGCTGTATACATGCGCATAATACGATGTATTATTCCGTAATTGATGGATTAGAAAACTTAAAAAGTGACGCGCATACAGTGTTTCTATTATCGTTATTGAGATGAAACGCTACTTCTACAGTGCATAAAGAATGACGGCAATAGACCATCGCATAAAGTAACAATAGAGTTTTCAGTATATAATTTTTACTTGAATTTACAAATATTGTGTAAATCATTTGAATCTGTATAAAATGAAAATCAGTTTCACTATTTCGTGTATACAAATATACGCTCGGATGAATTGCATCAATCTTGTTAAAACAACATTTATTATTATTGTTAATTTTCTTTTGCAAGAGCGCCTATATTTATCTGTTTTGAGATGCTTATTTCTTTTTTGACAAATGGCAGACAATTATATCCGTTATATTTTTAAAGGCGAGAATTCGGTAACACGCTGACGTTTGAAATGCAAATATTCGGACAAAATTAGCTGTAGTTTTTGACAGATAAGTCCAAAATGTAACGATGATATTGGACATCAGTAATATTACGAATCGTATTAATGTATTTAAATATTATTAAAAAGATACTAAAATGTTTGTATACGAGTAACTTATTTTCAGTTATTCATATTTTTTTTTCTTCAAATAATATGAGACAGGTAAAAGAAAATTGAATTCGAATGTAATTATAAAAATACATCGTACCTTACCGAACGCGGTCGATTTTAAAATCTAGAACGGGTTCTGGGGGCCTTTATGCTTTAAAAAAAATGCCACGACGTGTTTAAATAATAGATTTTACGAAGTTTTTCCTCTCAAGGTTCATTAAATTAATTTACGTTTTTCAATTAAATTTATTGAATTAAATCTACTTTAGCAGGGGCCAATTTTTTTCTTCTGATAATCAAATTTTACACTACCTATTATTTTTGTTACTGAAATCAGAAATCCAATGAAGCAAACTAAACAATTTGTAAAAGTTTGAACGCCGATAAAGTAGATTTATTTCAGTGATTTTAATTAAAATCATTAATTAATTCACTCGAACTCGAGACGGCCGTGGTTAGTGTGAAGTAGTGAGCCAGAAATGCATACTTAGACTATTATACAATGTTTGGGGAAATAAATGCTACCCCGTAGAGTTCGTTTTTGAAAACAATAGTTTACGGTTACAGAAAAAGTTGACGCAGACTCACGAACCTTGGCGTGATAGAAAGTTGTTATAATATGTTATCTGAAATAAATAAATAAATAAATAAGCATATATTTATATACGTATAACCGTAAAACTACATGACGACGACGTGACGACGTATTCGTGTTTTTCATTCTTCACTTGCAAACCTAACAAAAACGCCATACATACACGTATAACCAGTATTATGGAATAGTTTTTCTTTTATTGGATTCTAAGGAAAACGAAGAACCTATTGGTTTACCATGACGCGTGTTTTTATTTGTATTTATTTTTTTTCCGTCTGTCGTCACGATTTTGATCAGAAAACTTGGTCCTATCATTTACACTTAGTTTCTGGCGTAAAACGTTTCAGTTGGTGCATTCGAAAGACTATTTTTCAAATTTCTCGACAGTTTTCCAAATAATTGTGAAAAACAGACAAACAATTTCGAAATACGACAACATTAACCGCATACCGGTTTTCGACTGAATAAAATATTTTTTCGTCGTGACAAAAAAAGAAAGAAAGTAAAAAACATTAATAATGATAATCGGGGACGTTTGAAATTTTCATCGAATACTTTTATACTGCCATTTTTCTTTCGAAATCCGTAGTAATACATAGTTTATTATCTTAATAAATGTCTGAATTTCAAATTTTGACTAAATCACGAATATCTGCAAACTTTTTAAACTTAAAAAATAACGATAAATGTGATTTGCTAGTCATCGTCAAAAAAAAAAAAATTACAATCATAATTTATAAAGTTTTTAACGTTCATAAAAAACCAGACACTTTCCGATATAATATTAAAAATTGTAAAACAACATGCATACGATCAGGTATACGATTGGCAATTTCGCACAAAATTATTTGTAATACACATAAGTGTAAATTGTTGTAATTTAATTTAAACGTATTTGCATAGGAATCAGTTAATCAATATAAAAGAATGGTTCCGTGAAAATTGTGATTTACGAGCTTCTCTTTCATTTTTTTTTTTCTGATTTTAAAAGACGCTTTTAACCATTTTAGGATTCGGTACGATATTTCGCCTTACGCCAGAGCTATATTTTTATTGTACCCTTCTCGAAACTAATTTTTCGAATCGAACGTTGATGGGGAAATTTCGTTATCGACTCGATATTTCTTTTTCATTTACACAATATGGTTCAATAATATAATGTATCTTGATAAAACATATCGTTGAGCAAAAGAACGTTTTGTTCGTATGTTCTACTTCCCGCGCGTAATCTAACGTGACACGTGCCAAAGTTACAGTTCAAATATAAATACAAAAGAATTTTATTCAATAAAAACAATAAAGTGATTTGAATAGGAAAAAAAAAAAAAGACAAAATTACGTAGAAGGTGCGTTGAGATCCAATTCTGATAATCTCACGTTATAATCCCGGTGCCGATCTATATTATCCGAACGGGATAGAAGGTGCTTTGTGTATGCAATCGAGTGCTCTCTTGTGTTTAGCGACATTATGAGTTTTTAATGTTTGGCTGATGTTTCAATGTCGATAACGGACATAGCAGCAAAACGGTTTGTTTTGTTTTGTTTTTATTTCGACATTTCATTGTGTAAATCTTAGTCTTATCGAAAAGTTCTATAATAATTATTGTAAATCGTAATATCGTGTTTTTTTTTTAGTTTTTTTTTTTTTTTTTGAAAACAATTTGCTGATATTTCGTTGTGTTCGATACCGCCACGTATAGTAATGTAAAGTTCAGCCGACGAAATCATCTACTGGTAAGTTTTTATACATAACATGTTTTAAACTCTGTCGTTATTAATATTAAGATTAACTCGTACTACGTATACAGAGTGTTAAAAAAGGACGATTAGTTAATTCCATATTTTTTTAGCATTCGGTAAGTCTGTCGTTTTCTTGGGATTTCCTAACTTTGGTGAATCTTGAGTATGCGTTCTCATTAAATATTTCAACTGAGTACTCCCTTAAAATTTGTAAACATTTTTTTTTATATCAATTATATTTGCACTAAAATGTAAACTGCAATTTTTAATATGCATTTATGTACAAAATGCATTATGAAGTTTAAAAAATGCATTGGAGTAGGTGCTGTTTTATTTTATGGCTGTGTTGGCCAAAAATATTATACAATTTTTAAGTGCTTTGTCATTCAAAAAGGTCGGAAAACCACTGCTGTAATTCATAATACATCTCGTATGTTAATGAATAGTCATAACGAAATTTCAAACCATGAAAGTGAAAAAGAAAAAAAAGAAACGAAATTTTTTGTTCTTCGTTTCGGGCGGTCAAATGTTGTTTAGGGTTGAGTATCTACGCCACTCGAGTATGGCGGTCGTATGTAATATTCAAAAGCGATTAATTCGGTATCGTAATACGTAAAATATTACCGAACCAGATTGTTGTGTTTTTGTTATCCCTTTACGAACGCTCTATGGAAAAATTCATAAACCATATTTTGGCCAAGTACTCTCTGCAGTTCGTTTGTCGTGTGTTTTAAATAGTGTATTATACTGTACGTATAATAGCGTGTACATCATATTTTCTCAATAATTTATTCATCGGTTTAGTTTGATTATTTTATTGTTCTATTTCCATGACCGACGACGTTTTTCGTTCGAAAATATTAGCGAATTTCGTATTATTTTTTTTTTTTGAAAGATCCGCATGCATTTTCGGAAAGAAGCAAAGAAATTAAAATTATTTTTACGTCGTTGGAATAGTGTTAATTTATTTCTCGTCCAAACTCGTGTTTAATCTGGTTTTATGAATAAAATATGTTAGAACTTCATTAACAGGGTCCCAAAACAACTCGAAAACACTACCTGCATTTTAGGGTCTGCGCATGTTTGCACTGTAACATTATCGGACATACCGGGTTGTTGTCACCCGGATAGGTAGAGAGTTTCTTTTTCGTACGTGTGAAAGAAGCGTTTCGATCCAAGTTCAATGGCCATGAATTGTTATTTTCATAGGTGCCTTCGATTTTTATTGCTTGTTATCCAAGCTAACGAAATCGTTGGAATTCTCCCGGGCAAACCTTTTCGGTTAGTTTTATTTTCAACGCCAACTCAATTATTTATGTTTGTCGAAATAAAGAAAACGTCGAATTCGTGGTGATTTCCAAACGATTACAATCACAAAGTATCGGCCGCGTCAAAAAAATCAGTGTTGTTAAACTTGTGAGTTGGTTGTAACTTTCAGATGTGTGCATTTGTTGATATTTTTTTTGTTAAATACATTTCCACTTTTAGAGATTGGAATATTTCGTGTTGATGCACCGAATCGTTTTAGTCGAATGCCTATATCGTTTTCTATAATACAGCGTGTGATGCTGATGTTGTATCATCTTTTCCGGACCCTATAGCGTAGGATCCATTTTTAGAGCGTGTGTTCACAGTGTAGCTGTTGTGTACACACCGATCCTTTCACTGGTCTCTGACGCATTGTGTTTTATACCTTTGGTGTCTGCCCACGTCAGCTTTTAGCAGGTAGCTGCATGCATTGACCGTTTTCTCTCTTCTTTTGTTTGTTTGTGACTCATCGGTAGATCACGACCAAACGTTATAATATCGTCGTCGATGTATTAATATTTTTACATTTTTTTCATTAGAATTGAATACTTCGTAAAAGCTCGTGTTATTTGCGTTAAATATTCTTCATTTAAACGTACTCAATCTAATTTCATGTTATATCTTATAATTTACGACGGTGCCATAATAATTTGAAATATTTATATAAACTACTTATTTGAAAATAACAGTATTTGAGTAGAAAATGTTTTACCGTACGCCTTTCCGAAAATCGGAATTCGAACAGACGCATTATGTTTGCATAAAAAGGACGGGCGCGTTTAAAAATTCACCCCGTATACACGAGTGGTTTTTAAACACGGCGATTCGTTTGCCGACAGCGGTCCGAAGAGGTGCAATAAACGAAATCGGTTGCACGGGCATGGCGGTAGGAAGTCTGTACGCGACGGAGATAACGATAGTAAAATGAACGGGCCGGTGCGGAGTAACGCTCGGGCGCGCATAATTTCAAGTGATATATTTATATATAGGATGGCCCACCATGATATTCCTACGGAAATATCTCCATAGATATTAATTTTTCGCATTAGTATGGCCGAACATAAGCGAATCACGTACGACGAAATTGATATTTTCATCCCTTACCCGGTCGAGGGAAATATCTTTTGAATTTTTAACGAATGTATAAATAATTGTAGAATAACCGTGATATTATGGTTCGAATTTTCGTGAAAATTAAAGTATTGCTATTGATCGGTTCACCAATCAAAGCGAATGCAAGAGGAGAATAATAAGCGTAGTTGCATTGGCTGGTAGTAAATAAATTAGTTTAAATTAGATAACGTTTACGGTGATTATTTATTTACAGCCGTCATT
Source organism: Drepanosiphum platanoidis (assembly GCA_948098885.1). Taxonomy (NCBI): domain Eukaryota; kingdom Metazoa; phylum Arthropoda; class Insecta; order Hemiptera; family Aphididae; genus Drepanosiphum; species Drepanosiphum platanoidis. The sequence goes on along the minus strand of OX402537.1, from coordinate 4,149,724 downwards.
TATAACCGCCGACGATAGAAAGTGCAGCCATATTATCAATGCCAAGACAGTCTCGATCTTAAAACGTCAAATACGCTGCCCATATAATTTACGTTAATTTATTAATTTTCCAACTGAAACTACCGGATACTACACCCCCTTCTCCCATAATCTCGTATTTTAATCAACTTTTAATGACATCAGTTATTCGATTTTCAAACGTTCACAACACGACTTGTGTCAAAAGTGCTGGGGATATTTTACAATGTTACAGATATTTAATGTTTAAAAGTTATTTTTTCCGACCGATTAAGAGGTGAAACGTATACGTATTCAACTGTAAGCGTTCAATGCGGCGGACCGCCAGGTAAAAAAAAAAAAAATTCCATTAACGGAGATGTTTTCTTTTGGATATCGATATGGGCCACACCCTGTATAATGTATATCATATTATGTTATTGCGCATCTCGCGGGCCAGAAAGACGGCGGCGTACGATTATTATTATTATTAATAATAATATTCACACGGCGGACTGACCCCATTGCGGCTCGTCGTCACCCCCGGCTCCGCGGAGCTCGCAGAACGCGTCATTTTATTACCATAATATATAGTGTACGCGCATAATGTATTATGCGTGTCGGACAGGTATAATAGCGTAATATGATAACGACACGGTTCGCGGTGGCCGCCGAGTCGTTTGATTTCGGTGGCGCCCGGTGGCGTGAATTCGTGATGGGGTAGATTGTGTTTTGATTCTGAGTGAAACGAGGAGGCCAGTAGTTTCAAAACGACGCTTATTTTATTTACTTTATTTTATTTTTTTCTGTGAACTCTTTCGACGAGAAGACGTGTTTCAATCGGTGTACTCATTTCTTATCGGAAAAATTGCTCTATTCGTCGGAACTTTCGAGAGGTAGTTTTTCAAAATTCCCAATACGTATATTCGTTATAAAGTTTAAAACGAATCAAGTGCATAAACATACGTCGAACGTTATTGAAAGTAAAACAGCCAAAATATGATTTTACCGCAAAGACACGAGGTTTTTATTTATTATTGTTATTATTTTTAAATTGAAAATAATAAAAAACAATATTCTAAAAGAATGTTTGATTTAAAATGTGTATGAGTTAAGTGATACAAATAATAGAAACAAATACGTTATATTATTCGTCCTAATTCTCATAATGCTGCTCTTACGAGATCGAATACACGAGGTAAACTGTAAGAGAAAACTGTAAAAGAAAAAAAAAATGTCAACGATCAAAACGCTCGCGATTTCAGAGAAATAACATTTACTCAACGAAAGTGGTTTTAATGAATATATTTCATCCACGTGTCGATAATACTAATGCATTGTCTGTGCGTATTCGTTGAAATAACAACTAAACGCGTTTTGGACGGTGTATGTCGCGCGCGTCCATGATCCATCAAGACTCTACGCGCACCCGTCGGGAACCATAACTTCGGTCGTATTTACACAATATTTGACGAATCGAGAACTTTGCGCTCTTTGAAATTAAACGTACGATATTATGTTAGTCAGAACGAGAGTATTTACTGTGTACTAGAGACACGGAGTCATCGTAAGAGTATAGACCTCGATCCGACGGCGCGGCGGTGGCGCGATCGGTACGATGACAATTCATTGTAAACTGAACCGAAAAGCGCGCGTGTGAATTACCGACACGGCGCGGCGGCCCGACAAGAGGGTAACATGTGTGCACACGTTGCGAGCAGGACACAGGATCACGACGAGTACTCGAAACGACAGTGATATAGGAGTTTATATCCGAAGTGGGTCGCGGCCTGCCCGACGAGCCGAGTTCGTTTGACCTCGAATCCCATTGAATCGTACCGCCGCCGCCGAATATAGAGTATATAAATATGTTGCTTACGCGCAGATAGCACGTGTAAAAAATTGTCTTGGTTTTTTATCTTTTTGTATACTATCATAGAGAACGTAGTCGCATAAACGTCCTTATTCGTCTTATGACACAACTAAAATAGGCATGTGGTCGAAAGAATGATAAAACGTGGCTGGGTGTCGATCGTAAAACAATTGTTAACTAGTCGTATTATAAAAATTGAACACCGTTCGTGTACAGAAGAACCGGATGATTGCCCAGTCGAATCTGAAGTGAGCAGTGAGCTAATGAAGTAACGTTCAACGCAGAAAACCATCGTGTTAGACAATAATTACGCTAAGCTAATAAAAACTTTCGATCTTTTTTTTTTTAACGCATCGGCGTGCAATCGCACACACTCGTCATCCATCGATGGGTTATTAAATTTATTTTTCCCGATCAAACTCAACGGGCATCGTATTATGACCGCGAACGCTCAATAAAAATGCCAATATCAATAATAGGCAAGAATACAATAGAGTTTGTGTTTTATTATAGTTTGTATGATTACGTCGTCGTCTTGTTTCGGAATCGAACGGGTTTTCATTTATTTTTATTCCGCGCCCGTTGAATTTATATATCGTTTCCTTGCCCCGCGATTACTTTTAATATATCTGTTAATATACCTATAATTTCGGTGGTTTCAGTATAAATTAAAAAAGAAAAAATTATCTCGTCTCCCCTAAAAGGTCGGAAAATCGAGTTACGCGGTGGCGTTGCGGTTTGTACCGACTCGATATCGAACGATGATACCCCGATACGGAAAGAATACAATATAATACAATTATATTCCAACTGTAAATATTTTATCAGAGCATAATAATGTAGGTTTGTCAGCTCAAAATGCGTCCGTAACCGTTTTATCTTAATAACCGTATTATTCTGTCCATGGAATTATGCACGCGTATATATATATATATATATATTTATTATATAGTATTGTTAACTTTGTTAGTAATAATGTCGCATGCGAAATGTGTTCGTGTTTTCATTATCTTTCCGATTAAAACGAACGTACAACAATATTATTTCTGTAAAAAGGACATAATATTAGTACTGCAGTGGCGCGGAGAGGTAACTAGTTGTAAACCAAACGAAATAGACGACGAGTAGTATATTAAATGCACGAGAATTATGATTTTATACAAAGGCACGTCTATGCCAGAGTAACATCTAACGGAACACAATGTTCGAGAACATATTTCGTCATCAAAACGACCAATTTTCGGACATACAGGCGAGCGTACTGCAGGCGATCCGCCGACCGTCGGTATTTTGGCGAAACATCAAAGGTCATTGCACGCAATTATTGTTATCACTTGTACGGACGCATCGACAAACATTTAATTATCATCATTTATTTTTACACTTGTGTGAAACTTGGTCGACTTTCCATGGCACTCGAGTGTTTTTCTCGCCTAAAAATATTTAATTTAAAAAAATTAATTATACTACATGGGTAGGAATGTTTAATTATCACACTGATTTTGTTTTTTGAACTATGGCGAATTGGATGAAAAAAACTTCCTTGAGTTTATTTGAAATAATATAAGAATAAAAAAACGTTATGAAACCTGAAAAACAAAAACCGTTTTAGAAATAGAAAAATGAAAACACAAACACGCGTGTAAATACATACGATTTTAGTCAATGAATAATAATTGTTATGAGCCGGTTACGTTACGCTAGTGTGGACGAATATTTAGACGTCATCAAACTGAACATTGCGAAATACTATAAAATGTATTAAACATAATATATATTATCAAATAATCGCGTCGAAAACGATTTGCTCGAGTACTGTTAATTGATGACTCGACGTGATAATATTTTAATATAACTCCGATGTAATAGCGCCATGTAGTTCGGCAACTCAATGAACGTCGGAGGTTCTATGAGAAAAAGCCCCTCACGATAGTCATCCGACGACTCGGCGGCTATGAGCCATTCACGAACACGTCTTTATTTTCTTAAAATTTAGATTCTAATACGTTCGTAATAAATAAATTATTAACATCAAATGAAAAAAATAAAAACGTACTAATATGTGTGTAAGACGTAGATATATAAATAATAGATGGTAAACAAATAAAACCGTTTTTAATAGTTTGTAAAACAAAATAGTTTTTTTTTAATATCGGTATAATTTTATGGTTTGTTGCAGTACGATTACTTACTGTGCACTTAAATGTTCAAATTATAGATGTAAATGATACAACAACATATTTTGGCCGTAGGAAAATAGAACGATGTATTTACCTTGGTTTTCTTTTTGATCGCTACGGGCTATTATATATTTTAACAAGTCTTACGTGTTGTATTTTCTATTTTCAATAGACGGTTTTCAATTAAAAAAAAAAAAGAAATGATCCCGGACTTTGTAAATGAGACGAGTTTCAAAATCGAAATGTCGTGTATAGTTCGTGAAAAACACGAATTTCTATACAATATATGTATTTAAATATGTAAAAGTATTTATCAAGGATGAGATATTATGTAAAATAAAACCAAGTTCATCGGGACCAGAAAGTTTTTTATGCACGTTTAAAACTTTTAAAACTTGGTAAACTGTTTCATAAAAAAAAAAAAAAACGTGTTAACAATGAAAAAAAAAAACCGAACCGTACGCATATTAGAGGTTATCAACTTTATAGAAAAACTAACATAAAAAAGCTGAAAAAAAAAACAACAAATAAACAGTATTCGTCCGATTTTCGATAAAAAATATGAGCTGATACACTCGAGGTACGTATGCCGGACGTCCGCCGCCGTCTACCCGAACGTCGTAGTACTGTGGTCGCCTGCGATATGATATCGCGCCGTGTTATTATATTATCGTCGTGTTTGGCGAAAATACGACTTCGCACAAGGTAATATAATATTATCATGTCGTAGAACCGTATCAATCATGGTCAAAAGAGGAGGCCAAAACCAAATGTTAGGTCAGTTCGTGAAGTATAACGTCATAGTAGTTGCGTTTGTAATCGAGTGGTGGTGGGGGAGGGGGGGACACGTTGAAATATAATTCGCCACTTTACCCCGCAGACAGACGGCCATAAATCGCGCACGATATTAAAATCGATTTAATTCGGAGAACCGTCACTGGTCCTAATAACTGTACGGCGAAATGAAACGGACTGATATATTATATATAAGAGGGAGAAAGTACGTATTTGCCGAGTTATAACGCGTCGCGACGAAACGCGGGATCACATTTCGGTTTACTCGTTTTTAAATTTCGAATGAAACGAAGAATTTTCACGATGATTTTTTTTTCTTTCTTATTTTCAATTTTTAATTCTTGTTTATTTCTACAGCGATTCCGTCCAGAAGATGTTGATCTACTTCAACTAACTTCGGGGATGGTTTCCATCATTGAAAATTGGTTAAATTTAATATATTATTTTATTATTTGGTACATTCAGGAGGTCGTTTTTCGAATGTTTAACTTTTAAATAATTGCGAAAAAACCAAAGTAAAATATTGCCAAAAAAAAAAAAAAACACCAACATTGTCAGCATATCGGTTTTTCGAATCTTAACTATATAAGTAATTGCCGCAAAGACTTGCAATTTTCACTGAGATTTCAATTTCTTAGAGACGGTATAATTTCAAGAAGACGTCGACTTTTTTGTGCGGCTTATAAACATTTGAGTTTTCTTATTTTTTAATTTGATTTTTTTTTTTCGTAACGTTTTGATTAAATATTATTTTCAGAGCCAAATAGTTTGAAAATTCAATGTGAGATTCCTGATAAGTTTATATAAATTAAATGTAAAAATATCAGAAAGTATACTTAATTTTTAGATGTTTCCCTGTTTTTTTTTTTTTAATAATAACATTTAAAATTGACATTTTACTAGGAAAAGTCGAAAATAATTTAATAATAAATATTGTTTATTTTATGTGAATAGTTTCTCAGCTATCTTTTAAAACTGTTTTTTTTTTTTTTTTTGAAGGGGGCGGGAGCTAAATATATATTTGAGTAGGCTTAACCACCCTTTTACTTGTGCCAACTATCGTTAGAAATGTATCAAAGTAGTTATAAACGGTCTTTACAACGCGATCGATAATATCTCTGCCCCAAATTCGTTGTACGTTTGTCATGGAAATGTTTAAAAGATAAAAAAGAAAACACGATTTATCAATTGATTAAATATTAACTCGTGAACGGAGGAGAGGTGTGTTTTGGATTTCCGTGCGTGAAAATAACAAGGTTTGATTATAATAAAACAAAAATATGAAAAATCTACAATTTATATTACTCAAAATTTGATACGATGTAGTCCAATAATGATTTTTTTTCAGCCGATGTTACAACAGCTACGTAGCATACGAAAATGAATGAATAATTCTTGGAAGGCTTATGCTATTGAGTTCACGAATGAATTATGAAAAAAAATAAAAGCAATTTTACTAAAAACGGGTGTGCCGAATATTTCATCGCATGTTCTGTTGTTTCACGTAATGGTCTAGGCATTACGAAAGAAAAAAAAACCTTCCTAAAATTACAAACTAACAATTTTCATTTTATAGAATAATCCACAAAATAATTCGAACAGCAAGCTTTGAAAAATAATGTGAAATCAAGACGAAAAACTCATAAAAAATGAAAATAAATGTTGTCAATTTCTAAAACCTTCAAAATCAAAACACGGAAACTATGTCGTTGCAGTAGTGCAAAAGCTGACGTTAAATTGTTTAGACACATTATTCGTGTCAAATTTCCATTAAGAAATTTCGAAATATGTGTCACAATTACGTAGTAGTCTACGTCAAATCCACGACGTTCAAAACGATACGGTTTTTGGCGGTCGAAACGTTGTATCGTTGTGAAAAAATAGAAGAAAAAAAAAAACCCAATCGTTTCGAACGAAAAATGTATCTAGTCGGATCGTCTACAATGTCGATGAGTTTTTTTTCTCGTTAGCGTTAAACGTGAACATTTTTATTTTAAAATAAAAAACGATGCGAGTTGCAAACAAACGGCGACAAATTATTATTGATGGTATCTCGTTTTACAACAATACTATTACGTCTCATGTTTACAATTATTGCCATTGTTATCCGAAATAATTCTTATTCACGACGTTTTAAAATAGAAATTTAACGTAGGAAAAAAGAACGCGTTCCCGACGATCGACCGTATTCAATTCGCTCCGGCCAAATATGGTAAGGATCAGATAGGAAAATTTTCGTTTTCGTTTTTGTTTTTTTTTTTCGAACTTGTGAACATACTATACTATAATGGGTTTTTCGCTCCCGTGAATTTCATTTAATGTACATCAAGATTTTCGGCTTACAACTTTTTAAGCCTTTTTGTCTGTTATAGAGCGGAGGAACCCGAAAACTCGGATTTGAAACTTGCGTCTTACAGCTATGTGTACACGACTTACAATAGACCCGAATATATATTTTATTGTTTCGAAGCCTCGCGATTTTTACCGGTTGCCAATGACTTCGCTGTATTTATAAGGGCCAACGCGCGCGATAAGGACCAAGTGTTTTTTTCTACGACTGAATTTCGTAGCTTCTAAATTTCCGAAAAAAAAAAAAAAAAATGTCAAAACTTGCATTGCACACAATCGATCGATAAACTTGATTTAAATAAACATTAAAAGTATAGCAATACACTTGATGAACGTACCTATAATCGATAATTATTTTACGTATATTCATATTTGCTCGTACTGTCGATTAGTGAATTTTTTTTGTTTTTCAATTATTTATCCATAATACGGTGACGATCCGAGGTCGAAACTAGTAGTCCACGATAAACACGCGATATTCCGGGCTGTTGTAATTTTAATAGAGTATAAAAATATTGCATTTACAAAGATAAATAATTTATACGTTATTACCGACGCTTGCGAGGACACTATAACGACTGTAAAACGATTTAAATACTTATAAGTGTAATAATAATAACGATACGAAAAACAAACAAGTGTGAAAAAAATAAAATAAAATAATAATCATACTAAGTGTCAAAACGATTTTATTGATTCGCGTTTATATGGAAACAATAAAATCGTATTCGCAAACGTTCAAGGGTTTCTTTTGTAAAATATGTGCTTTTATTTTAAATTATAAAGACCCTTTCGTACGGGTAAACATTAGGGATTCCGCTTATACTATCATATTATATATACATAATATTATATAATAAATATAATACATAACGTAATTTTCCCATCCGCAATAATGAGCGTACGGTAATAACTACATCTCGTGCGGCGCGCGGCGTTCGATTCGCACACATTTTGAAATCCGATTTTCCACCAAAGTTGAACGGTATTTCTTTTCTGAACGACAAACTATTCGCGAGATGCGATAACAATGTAAATACACGAAAAGAAAAAAAAACCTCTTTCGCGCGTAAAACATCATTTCGTTTGCAAAATATGCAACAATAACGTTTTTAGATGCTGAGAGACACGACGGAGCTATTACGGTTTTTACCGTGAATGTGCGTCGGTTTTTTTATTTTGTCTTTGGACACGATTCGACCAGTAAGTAAATTTCGTCTAGTTTGTGCGTTTGATAGGTCGTTAATGAATTTCCCAATCATTTTCCGAACACCCAAATCGAATTTTTTTATTGTCATAACTCACAAAATTAATAACCGTTGGAACTTTCAATTCCAAAAATCAAAGCTTGAAAATGCTATACAAAATTCTAGATAAGTTACTCTTGAAAGTAAACAAAAACAAATTTACCGGAATGTCTTGAAAATCTGCAAACTTTTTGTAGTTAAAAATTCAATAATATTCAGTCTCAAAAATTAAAAACAAGATTCTTGATAAGTTGAAAACAAATTTACCGGAGAGTCGCTTAAATGTAATTTTTATTTTTTCGTAGCACACATTTATGTCGTAGGAAAATAATGACTGTCGACAAATACGCGAGTCACTATAATGTTTTAAACGTTTTTTTTGCGACATTTGGACATCAAACCAACTTATGTTGCACTGAAAGCAATATAGGAATAAAGGCCTATCCATCTGTCCTATTTTCATTTAGAACCGTTTTTTCGAAAGCAGTAGTAGTACACTGATTTAAAATTTAAAAGACCAGTTCACCTGTATCAATCACCCGTCATCTGTATTTCATGCTCGTATCTCACCTTTCTTCTTTTTTTTTGTTTTTGCCGTTCAATCTCTCTCGAGTGTCGTAACAATTTCACCAGTGAAATTCGAAATCTTCGTCGGAACGTCAGTCCAAACGTTGTCGAAAAACGTCCTTCCCCAATTATCGAAATTCAAGCACTGCTCGACGACGAGACCTTGTAAATTAATTAAATCGAATCGGAATCGTTCGGAAGGGTGTACTGTCCGTTGATACGCATACATATTTAAATTCGGGCAAGGGGTTCTCTCTTCTGTTCTTTACCGCAGCAGTGCGGTTCCGAGATCTATTCCGGGCTTTAATATTTCGTCTCGTCGTCAACCTCCGGCGGAATGGTTAACGAACCGTAATTTTTGAATTTCAATTAAACGCGAGCTTTTCGGCTCACGGTCTATCGCGCACCGCGTCCGCACGACCGCCAAGGATTATTTGTACGTTTGCGCCGCGAGTCTTCTTCGAGGAATCAATTCGTTTCGTAATATTCGTCGGTTTCGATAGGCATCGAGCGAATTCGTTTTGCGCGCATTCCTCTCCTTCACTCGCGGTATCGCGATAATAATAATATAATATTCGATAGCGGTTAAACGTACCTGCATTACGTTTTGATAGAGTCAGCAGGATTTCCACACACACTCACACACACAAAAACACACCACACTAAGCGTTTACCGTTCTACAAGGTCGGTCGTATTTAATTATCGGCGTAGCAGTAACACGTTACGCGCCGTGTTTCCCATACGAAATACTTTTGAAATTGCGTACGTAAGGACGTAAGGGCAACTGTACTGCGATGCGTATCGAGAGGAAATAATATGTTTATTCGGTGCTCGATAGGTATATACCCGGGTCGAAAGTTTTTGTCGGCAATATTATTAAGAATAAAAAAGAAGAGAGAGAAGGAAAACGGGATTTTTCGGCACGGAAAACACTTACCCGGTACGACTTTGTTCCCGAACGCCGCCGCTGCGTATCTGTTCGACGCCGCGGGTAAACCACGTTGGTTTGTAATTATTTCACAAACGCGTAACACCGCGTTGTTCGCGTACGGCGAATGTTAAACGACTCCTCCGGTGGCGGTGCTTTCAACAATATCGTTTGTAATAACAAAACGTTATTTAACGGATAAATAATTAATTAAATAGTATTATCAAATATTTCTAAACGACAACAATATGAATAAAATATTTTAAATTAACAATACCTGCCTGTAGTATTAGTGTAAAATATGTGCAAATATTTACGATCCGTTTATTACTGGTTGTAAATATTTGCACTTATTACACAGTAATACTTCAGACAAAACAATTTTTTTGCATTTTTTGTTTGTATCATACCTAGAATTAATTTATTGGAAATTTTTTTAATAAATCGTCCATACGTGTCAAACCATGTGTTTTGATATCATTTTTAAAGTATTCATCACAAAACAATATCATTTTATTTTTATTTTTGAAATGTTGTCATAATATAATTTCATATTATTCGAAAAAGAGTTTTCGACATTTTTCACTTCCAATAATATTTCGTATAATATAAAGTATAGTTTCTGGATAGTTGCATGTGAATCATGCTTTTTATATTTCATTTAAAATTTGATGCGTAGTTTTTTTTGAATATTATATTTACGAATCAATATGATTTAACAAAACGTTTTTGCCTCGTAATATTCCGACGAAAGTTGTCAGACGGCTAATAAAAAATTCCCAAAAAGTTTCAGAAAACATTAAATAATTATAGTATTTCGAGAATATTTCGATCTAGTTTTAATAAAATGACGCGAATGGTCGATGTCAGTTCAAAAGTTCCAGTTGTCACTTGTCCGTCCATCGTTTAAATGTTAAATACATCTATTTTAAATTGCATTCCTGAAGTTTATTATTAAATCTTACGCTTTAGTGTTTTATAAAGTATGACGTGATCTAAAAGTATTTGAAAATACAAATAATATTTTGATTTATTTTAAAATAACGAACGGGGGAAAAAAATACGGTTTATAAAATATGTTTTCGTTCTGTCGTGTATATATCGATAACGGAACAATAAATAAAAAAAACCCAATAGAATTAGACGAAATCGATGAAGAATTTTGATTTTTTTTTTTTTAGAATTTTATAATTCGTCGGGGATCCCGGCTAAAGAAATATTTTTTCACCTCCCGTTGGTGCATCGAATCCGACGGCGAAAAACTTATTCGTTTGATGACTAACTTAGAACAATGAAACGCCTCGTCTGATAGGTCGCTTTTGAGTGAGGCTCCGATCCCCTATTGGGAAAAAGTAATAAATCATGAATTTCCTCGGCCGATTAAAAATCGTATCATTTTTAGCCGACTTCCTAATGAGATTTTAATTATTTTTTATTTAAATATACCACCAGCGTGTATTGATATCGTCCGACGCTTTCGTTCGTTTCGTGTCACCCTTTTTCCAATACTGCAATGTAATATTTCTTTTTGTTTTACTGTTTTTGAATAAATTATATACATCATCGCTCGGTTGTACGAGCAAAATGACATACGGCTCTAAACGTGTCTAAATACAATGGAATATGCCTTAATTTGTTGACAGTATAAATTCAAAAAACAAACGTATATAAAATGATTTACTGGACGTTAAACAGTAGTTTTTTCATTATTCAATGTTATTGTTCTATAATCTCGTATTATTTTATCGAAAATAATATTTTATAATTCAGTTAATTCACAGCATTTATATAATAGTACGTTCCCTTAACGCGCTGAAGTGGAATTCATACACTCTTGATTTACGAATGTCAACATTTTTTTGTTTTGTTTCATGTTAGTAGTAATTATTTGTTTATGCACATATTCGTACGTTTATTATTGAACTCGAAACTCATTTATAATATTAAATATAATGGTAATAAAAATAATAATAAATAAACAAAATATAACAGAGCGTATTGTGGAAAACTCGGTCCATTATTAAACGTCGTCGGTACGTATAAAAAGAAAATAGAGCATTATTGCTAACAAAATTACAATCGTAAAATATATTACACGGAACAAACAATTTTAATTTCCTTAAAACTATGTTTTCAAGGTGACTTTTAGTCTGACCTAAAATTCCTTTATGAAAGCAGATAACCTTGATAGTGCTTTTCGCAAATCAGAATTGACTATTGTGTTCTTTATGTTAATTTAATTAGAATTACAAATTTCCAACCCCAGAATAAAATAAACATTTATTTTACTACCTATTTACAATACTTTTATTTTCGATTTTAAATAAAAATGTTGTTCAAATATTAAAAGTGTATTCTTGTATCACAACACACGTTATGTCATTGAAAATCACTTAAATAAAATATTCACATTTTATCAAATTTTTGTGGTTTTCACTTTTAATTTCAATAAAATCGAGCAAAGTTAATTCAGTTCTGAAATGTGAATAAAATTAAAAATATAATGAGACAAATCGTCGTATTAAATAATTGAAATACATTTTGATAATTAATTTATTATTATTTTTTTTTATTTTAATCAAGCGCATTTTTTTGTAAATAAATTAATATCAACACCTGTTGTTAAGGTGCAAGCTTGTATTTTCATAAATAAATATTTACACTGTGTATAGGGAATTTAAAACTGCGCAGTAATATGATTTAGAAATTTATTTTGTTTGAGTTGTAGTTATAGTCGTCGACAATTATATTGAAATATATTTATGTATATCTCGAAAGTCTTGTATAGAGAGTCGTGGAGTTTTTATTTTCGTTCAGAATCTTTTTCAAATGTGATGATTTATATTTATTAATTTTATCTTTTATACTTTGAAGAGAAAAAAAAAACCGATTCATTTTAAAATATCATTAAAATATTTTCATCATAATAAAAGTGTTCGTTGACGAGTTGAAAAAAAAAAAATTAAATCTTCTCTTTAAATCTACAGATATTTATGGAGAATAACTAGTTTAGCGTCGCGTTGAAGGAGTATCATCACCTGTTAGCTTTTGAAAAAATTTCAATTAAAAAATTGTTATGTACTACTAAACAACTTTACGGTACAGAATAACAGCGGATTGATTTCGTAGTATCTTTAATTCATATATTTCGTCGAACTATTTTTTCGTTATAAACGCGTTCATTATAATATTATACATCGGTTTTAAATTAATTATTTATACAGCTACGAAAAACGGCGATTTAGTACGGCTACCTATTAACTCTTGGAAATCTGAATTGAAAATACGCAATAGATTAAAAACTGGCACATTTAAAATTTATTTCATAACACATAGATGCTATTTTATGGCATATTCTTGTGTGTTGACTTGTATTCAGTACATGAATATATCGCGGCAGGGTAATATTGATTTCTGAACTATCAATTTTCGATTCAGACCGTTATCGTTTTCGACTTCCATTACTTGAAGAAAGTAATCGTAAAAACAGCGAGCCGAGGTCATGACTATTCAACTTTTTACGGTTTTAATACGCCACAAGGGAGTTGACGTTTTTGAGTGATCTAGTTTTAAATGTGCTTGCTGTGGTTACGATTATAATAATATATTGACAAGTAAATCTCGGTAAGGCACATTGGCCACATCGACTGTACCAGTGAACACGAGATATTATGTTATCATTCATCGAGTATATTAATTGATATGGACATTTTAAAAAACTTCACTGTATCGACGAAAATAATTGTTTTTAGATTTGTCTGTGCACAGAACGCTCACGGTGCTTAGTAGTGACAACGGAATGATGATTTTACTATTAATAATGAACGATATAGTAAATTTAATCACCGGTAAAATCATATCCAAGTTGTCTTCACATTGATCAAATTACACAATTATCATTCGATCACGAATAACTTTGTATTAAATCCGATTCGGTAGTATTGCGATGAATAAGTTTTGCTATTATTTATTGCACATCATAGTTGGTAGGTGTGCAAAGTTATAATACACGTGCACGGTGCTTAATTGCCCAACCATAACGTCGTGTGATCAATATTTTAACGGCTACAAATTACACTGAGATATTAGGTGCCTGTGTTATGTTTTTTCACACGTTGTTTTTCGCCATCACCCTAAAATTGATAACAAATTATTCATGACAAATGTTCGTGCAGTATTATTATAACATTTATAATTTATTAATATCGTCTTTTTTCTTTACTTTTTTTTTATACTTGAAATATTATATTATGTGTACAACGTACGCGCATAGGTGTTTAGAAACAGAAAAGAAAATGTAAATAGTGAATAAACAATGTTGTTTTGATGTTGAACATTTGTGAAATATATCTTTAAAATTGCTTTTAACGCTTGTTTTATTTGTTTAGACAAAAGGAAACCATTAATAAAATATTGCGGTGTTTCCTAGAAATTCACTGCTAGAGAAAAAAAAATACATTTAGAGGTTCGTTGGGTTCGATAACTAGAGAAAAATTGAAAAGTTGTCAGAGAGTAAAAAAATGAAGCTTTCAAAACGTGAAAGATTCACCTTCTGTTTTGAAACTAATTTGTAAAACAATATTTCATTCTCTGTTATGTTAGCCTTTTCGTTTTAGAGTTATTATCATGTATCAGTATAAAACATTAATAATATTAATAAATATAATACAGTAAATAAACGCATGGTATTCAAATACGAATAACATTTTAATCTTATATGCATAAGAAATTCTAAACTTAAAATTTTGAATTCATTTTGAAACCCATGTCTTATATTTCATAGTATCGTAATAAATACAAATTTAACTTTTGAAAAAATAGTAAAAAAATAAATAATTGAATGTATATATTTTATTGATTATTGATAACCAATTACTAAACACAAAAAAATAAAAATTGAAAATCGATAGGAATTCCGAGGTGAGTGGTTATTCGATTATGGTAATAATAATATTATACATTTTTTATTCGGAAGCTATATTTTATACGATCACATTTAATGGTATTTAAAAGTTTTGGATAAGTTCATTATTATTTTGATATGTATACTTGTTAATCGTCATACTTACTCGAATAACAGATTTATCGTGGATTTAATAATCACAGTTTCGCGTAATGAAACATTGCAAATCGAATTCAATTTATTTACGCGAATTAAATTCGTAAAGTTAGGTAATACCTATAAGTTTCAAATATTTAAAACGGCATGGCTGCAATATTGCTGGAGGTTTTTCCGGCATCGTCATTCAGAAGTCAAATGTCACCCATATTTCAAAGTTATTGAAATACGTCCCGAATTCAATGTAATTTAAATGTAAAGTTTCGATTCAAAGTGAAAACTAAAAGCGACACCTAACGCGCGGTAGGTATGGACGTTTAATACGATTTGGACGTATTGAGAGGATGGGGGTGAAAAAAAGTGATGGGTAATCAAACGGGCGCTCGGATGTCCTATACATACATAATTATATTAATAAATATTAAACGCCAGAGTGTCGGGGAATTCAAAAATAAATTCATAAGGAAACCGTTGATGCGAGAGAAAGAAAAAAAAATGGTAGGGAGAGTGTGTGTAATGCGTGCGGCGAAATCTCGAGCGCCGACAAAAACCGTAAGATAGGAAGAAGAAAGAAAGCGTGCTCATAAATAGTTGAATGCTTTAAATGAATCACACTAAGATATTGTAAACGCACAGTAGCGAGGTGGCACCGACGAAAATTAGGTAAAAGACCGATGTTTCTGCGAATCGAGCCAATAACGAACATTCTCAAAATACTGGAAACGTGTACGACATTAAATTATCCGTAGGTAGGTATATCGCATAGACGTAATAATAATGTTAAAAAAAAAGCCCCGTTAGCATGTTTGGAATGAATTTAATTTTTTTTTTCGTCTTCGTCGTCGTCGAAGGCCGGCCGCCGGGATCGCGGTATATTTATTACATTATTATTATGTTAATACGAAATCAATAACGTAACAAAGAAATTAAAATATTAAACATAATTACCGTCTATTATTATTTGTTTTTTTATTGTTCGATTTAATTTTGATATGATCGAATTGATATCGTGGTAAATTTGATTTTTGTAAATTAAGAAACAAATATTAATATAATGGAAAACACGAAAAGGCTATTATTTGTATTTTGTTAAGAGTAGTTCAATTTAATTCAGAAAAAATATGAAGTTATTATTAAAAAAAATAACTCAATTAAAAAAAAATATATATATTATATGTTCGTTTAAAAAAATGAAAAGAAATGCAATGTAAAATTTTTATTATTATTTGATTTTATGAATTTTAAGAGTTTTGTATTTGAAAATCACCTTCCTATAGTTTTAACTTATGTATCGAACAAATAATTTTAAAAAAAAATGACATGCATGTTGCATGTTGATTGTCTTGTAAAAAATATTTTTTAATCTCAATTAAAAAGATTATTTAATCTTCCATTAATTAATTACATCAGACTTTTTTTATGAATTTCAGTGGTGATTCTAATTTTATTATACGGACGAGGTGACTTTTAGTTAAAATTACACACCAAAATAATAGAGCTTAAAAAAATTTATTGTCGATGTGGATAAGTCTGAGCTGGGCAACTTTATGTTGGATTAATAGGAACATGTTTACATAATAAAACGACAAAATAGAAATAGTTTTACCTGTTTCGAGAGGTTATTCGTTTCTATCGCTAAAATTCCAACGTCAATACGACGTTTGCAAATATACAACTGTGCATCCGTCAAAACTGGATTCAAAATGACAATTTAATTCAGAGGTTTAATCTCCTTAAAACAAACGAAATAAATTTTATTTAATCCAAATAAAAAAAAACTCCAGCATAATCAGATAATGGTGAACTAATTAAAAAAAATACCTCGGGCGACGATTTGAACATGTCTGAAACGACAAAGACTGATTAGAGGAAGCCAAAGATTTTCGTTTTTATAAATTTCACATTTTCTCTACTTCCGGGTCAACTATTGTCTTGAAAGGAAGTAGACAATTGACACGCTTAATAATTGAAATTAAAAAATCTAATTAATTTACGAATAGGTAAAAAATTATATAAATATAAAATTTAAGCCTTGCCTTCAAAGTCGCTACGACACCACTTATCATCATACATTAAAACATTTTCAAACAAACGAGCTACATTCAAAACAAAAATTTCATAATTTAATGTACATATAATACAATAAATATAGTGTATTCTATATTTATTCGATTTTGATGACCTTTTTTTTGCTCATCAAAACAATTGACTGATAACGGAAAAATTAAATTTTATTACGATCGACCTATAATCCTAGAAAAATCGAATGATTGACGACCCGTGCTTTAAATTTTTATTTATTATTATCATAATATATTGTATGAAAATGAAAATGTTCAAATTACGGTTATGATATCACATTGTGGCTCTCATAAAATAACGAAACGATTTATGTTCTTACGTTGACTGCAGTTTAGTGTATTATTTTAAAAGACGTATTATGGAATTTCGAATCAGTATTTTTGCGGTCGTAAAGAGAATGGGTACGTTACACGACAGGTATATTGAAACACGCGCTAAAGTCGACGTTTTCACGTTTACTCGCATGTTTACATTTCTGTGTGGAATTTAAAATTGGTTTTTTTTTTAAAATATGAGCCGATATGATAACGGTATAGATTTCGAAAAATTATAATTCTATTTTCAAACCAAATTGACGTAACAAAAATGTTATTAATTCCATAATGGTCAAACGAAATCGTATATAAATAGAAATTCCTTTAATTGTGACGAAATCCGTCGTCAGCGTATATTACGTACGTGTAAGGCCCGTGTCATCGAAACGAGGCAGTCAAAACTCATCGGGCGGCAGAAAAATAGAAATTATTATTTTCCACTCGTATGATCGATATCACCTCTCATTCCGACCGAAACTCGAGTCTCGCACAGGAATGATATATATACTACCAGTGCGCTAACGATATCCCAATTACATTAGTTTGTCAACTAACCGATCGATCCGAGACATCGCCGCGCAGTAGAAAGTAGAACGGTTTAATCTTACGTTTGCCGTTCGTTATTTTACGAACGAAAACAAATTGGTGGACGAAATGAAATAATAGAAATGGACGAGCCTTTGTTGAGGGGCGAAATAAAATACTAAGGAAAGAGAACATTATGTACTCGGCGATCGGCCGCGCGCAGAGCAATTTACCGGGGAATTCTGCCGAAGAAAATATAGTTCTGTCTGAATACGGGAAGGAAAAAAAACAAACGCAATTATAGCCGACGAATTGAAGGCCCCTGTGGGCTCTCGGACCGTGTCGGAAACAGTGAATATGTGGCGTTTTGCGAAGACGATATTTCGCTGTCGATCGCGATACCCCTCGTCGCTATTATTCAAAACGAAGTATTGCAGCCAGCACTGCCAACAGTCCCTGGTAAATCGAAGGAATTCGCGTTTAATATATTGTCTATAAAATTTAGGATGTAAACCGTCGACGGAATTTATCTAAACTGTCGGAGAGACCGCAACATTCGTACGTAGTTTCGATGGTCAAGATTGGCCCGAGCCCCTTACTTGGTCGAACGAACTTTAAGGCATCGTCGTTTTAGACGAGAGATATTTGTCTTTCGTTACACCCATTTATTATCATGTCTCGAGCTAATTTGATTTTCATGTGTTTCAAAGTAAGGATTTTTATTTTAAAATACACATTTTATTCGACGTAGCGGTTAAAAAAAACACCGAATGCAAGTAACAATATCATACGATTAACAATATTATCTTATTTTCTCTGGGTTTTAACTGAATAAATAAGTATTTGTTGTTTTTTTTTTAAAATTACTTTGGATCATATACGGAACGGATACGAGTGGTATATCAATGTTTAGACAGTACGCGCTCAGTAGGTATTAGTTATAAGAGTTTTGCGAATAATAAAAGATTAAAATTTAAAAAATTTTAAATTTTAAACTTTTTGTTGTGAGTCATCATGATAGGACGCGTAAGTGTAAATTACGACTTGCAAAAAGTTTTAATTAAATAACAGATACATTGAGCTTATAAAATTTTTATTTAATTATTTAAAAAGAAGTTTTATTACATGGATGGCATATTTTATTTAATCAATAAAACAAGATTATAGATTAAAATTTACCATAAGTGTAAAATTTTACTATGAAAGTCGTAGTGAAATAAAAGTTTTTTATTTTTACAATTATATAGATGTTATAAAACAGAGAATTTATTTTGAGAAATTTACAGACCATGATTTTTTTCGATTTTATTCGGTTTTTTTATTGGTTTTTATTGATCAGATTAATTTTATTATCATTATTATTACTTATTTCAGTATGAGGAAATAATTCATTTGAAAATGTCAACAATCAATTATTGAGTAAAGCAGGGACAAGATACAAAACTTACTTATTGTTACGTCTCCTGCGATCAGACCGGTTCATATTATCAAAGTTACATTACAAAATGGTACTTGCACAAAAGAGTAATGATATTCATTCTACATAAACATCTGCTAACATAAAAAAAAACGATGGTAAAAAGAAAATCAAAACATCCTAAAGTTTCTGCTCAGATTTGAAAACTAACCACGTGAATTGTTTGTTCTCGAACAAGAAAACACAATGCTTTCACGTGATTAGAAAACATTTGTAAATTACATTTTCATAATTTTATTCAATGGAAATGTTTTGAAATTAGAACTTTTGCTCCTGTACTTGAAATATGCATTAATTTACCATTAAAAATTCAAATAATTTTCGCGAAAACTTCAATAACACACAGTGAATAATACGCAAACGTTTTATATTGTACATCTCATTTAAATTCACGAATTCTTAATAAGTGAAGATATTTTAACGAGTAGCCGCCAGAATATTAATATCGAGACCGTCCCGAACCATTTAACGTTGTTTTTATTCAATTATTGCGTTTTGTTTTTTTTTTTTTTCGAATTTCTATTTCATTATACCTACTCCGAAAGCGCGGAAAATCGCTTCGTACGCGAGTGCGTGAACACGCAAATGGGGAGCAAAAAAAAAAAAAAAAATTAAACGAAAATAAACCTCTTACCGTCGGGCCGTCGACGACGCCGCCGCCGCTCGTCGCGTTCTCCAGCCGTCGATTCGAAAGTTTTTATTTTTCCCTCGTCGCGAGACTGTTTTCTAGATATCCCGGGAGGGTGAGACGACGAAGAATCCGAAACCGATTTTCGAAATATATTATAATATCTGTCCGTCGGAACGAGACCGATCGGCGGCGAACGTCGGATAGAAAAGAACGATCGTGGCGAGAGAGATATTCGCCAAGAAGACTGTCGCGCGCGGCGGAGATTTTTCTTTCTTTTTTTTTTTTCAATTTTTTTTTTTTTCTTCTGAAAAAATATTCGCCGCCGACTGCTTTCGAGAGACTACGACGATGAAGAGCACGTGATGGCGGACCACCGGTAGTCGACGGACCGCGTGTCGTCGGTCGCGGGAGGTTCGAGTCGAACTGAACGTTGCCCGCGCCGCGCGTGGCGCTCGTCGCGTAGTGGGCGCAATAACCGACGCGCACCCGCGGACGCGCCGCCGACGATTCTCGTTTGTTTATTCGGCGCCGCGTCGCCCGCCGCCGATCGCCGCGCGTCCGCCCGTCCCTGTCGCCGTACCCCGGGGGATCGCGGGGGGGGGGGGCGATCCGGGCGACGGGGCGACCGCCGGGTGCTCCGACGCGCGCCCCCCGGGGACGTTCGGCGGCCGGCGAACAATTAAAACCGGCGGACCCCGCGTCCGAGGGAGACCGGACCGAACGGTTTTTTTTTCCCCATCGGAACGCCGCGCCGCCGCCGGGTTCGAACCGATATTTTCGTTTTGGTTTTTATTTTTATTTTTTTCTCGATTTTTCGTCAGACCGGGTCCGAATTCTTTCCGCGCATCGACGACCGCGATTGAAAAAAAAAATCATCCGCGTCGTCGGGAACATAATATCATGTTGGTAGTACATAAACACTGCGGATAAATCCGATCGCTGTTTATTTAGTAATCGCGGAAACCCGAATAAATTTATCCGGTTATCGCCGCAACGTGTAAAACCACGGACCTCGCGTACGGCGGTTCGCAATTCGGAGGTTTTTCCGCCGAGTTCGAACCGGATATTTTCGGCCGAGCTTTTCGTTTTGGTTTTTTATCAAATTTTTCTTCGACCACGGTAGTGTTGACGTCGCGCGATTGAAAGGCTCGAGAAGCGCGACCGACAGGAGGGTAGATCGGAATCATTTTTAGCACGTTTTAACGTTCGATTGAAAAATAAAAAAAAATGACATTTATCGTCTTGGATACAATTCGAACGCAATTAAATCCAGTCGCTGTATATATTCAGTAATCGCGGAAACGGATTATTCTTATTTTTTTTTTATTTTAATTCGGTGCAATGACCGGACGAACGTGGTTTTATCCGGTTATCGCCCCGACGTGTTCACTTTGTATTCAGCGCGTCATGACTTTCGTACCACGCGATATTCTCGTTCTATACTGTTAATTCGTGATATAGATTTGAAAAAGACATTCCGTGATAATATAGTTGATTTTATATTTTAGTCTCGTAATGAAAACAAAAGATTTAATTTTATTATTATTATATTTTTTTTAATTAAAGCATAGTTTTTTTTTTTTATATTTCACAATAAGTGATACTCAAGAAACTGTTTCATTACTATTCATAAGTGTTAAAATTAAAGTTTAACACATTTTGAACACATTTTTGAAATTTATTTCTAATAAAACTTTGTAATACAATATAATAAACATAACTGATGAATCCAAAAGTTCCTGAATTTAGAACTAGAATTTTTGTCCGACTATAAAAATCTTTACTCGATTTAAATTTTACTGGGGCACAAATTATATAATTAATAACATTTCTAAATAAGTTGGTCAGCTACCGTGGGGCATTTTAATTGTTAAAATTCATAGTTTTACTATAATAACTGTAAGTAAATACTTTATTTCATTTCGTTTATTTAAAATAACATTTTTTGACATCCCACTGTGTTGTCTCAAACGATACGTCGATTTATCGGTTCTCTAACAACGTATTATATATTTATTACATTGCTACTTCTATAATATGGTGTGCTTATACCCTATGAGAGGACCCGACGTGTATCGATGGCGTTTCGACGAAGTCGACCTGAAAGGGAGGATTGAATGATAGGGGTGAGTGGGAAGAGTGGATGGCAGGACGAGCGCAGGGAGAAGGATGAACAGGCAGGATGTCGTGAAAACACCAGTCTCTGTTCAGGAATGAAGTGAGGGTGGCTTAACGGTATAAAAACAACATAGGCCGATGCGGAACCTGCAGAGGCGGACAAGGGGCTATCTTTTCCGCGGCGGATGTCTGCCTGCCACTGATATTCTTCCTACCCGCCGCGCCGCCGCCACGACGCGTGCTGAGGCGCTACTGAATTTGACGGCGGCAGTTTTTTCTTTTTTTTTTTTTCACGCTGTTGGTTCATTCGCGGCCGATTCGGGGACGGAAAAGAAAATATAATATATATATACGTCGTATCGTGCTGCTAAAATATTACGGCCGAAAGGTTCGCTATTAAACGCAAACGGTCGCATTGCAGAGTGTCGTCCGTGTAAGTTTAAAATGTACCGTGCGCGCGTTTGGTTTTGGTTTTCATTTTTAATGAATAGAAAACCCGTGCAAAACGAAGTGAACCCTCTGCTGCCTGTGTAATAAACCGGAGCTTAATATCGCCGTGTATTAGAGGTGAAACGATGAAAAACTAGTCTCGACTCTCTTTGCCCGCCGCAGTGCCTACCGTGCAGTGCGAAAAATATCCAATATTATTAATGTCGATACGACGAAAAGAATCTCGAGCGATCGACGCCGAGGGTTTTTATTTTTCTATTCGTGATGACTAGTTCGATACGACGATACGGTCGTACCCACCACAGTAACACCGCCGTGTGACAGTAATCTTCGGTTATATTTTATTATTTATACGAGTACAATATACGTTTAAGCTTGTCAAGTGGTCGGGAATAAAATATTAGCTTCGGTTGACTCGAACGCGTCGCGTACAAGTGCGATTACTTCGTAGCGGCTGCATCGTGTTTACAGGTAGGTAAGGTAGGTAAGTACATTACGTCCTTTTTCCGAAATTACATTGTAATTAGATGTGAAAGGATATTATTCGTTTTTTTTTTTTTTTTTTATAGAATAATATACACCAATATAGATACTGTTTTCCATATCTTGATATTTGTAAGTTGATATTTCATGTAACGTTTTCATTTTAGATTTCGTGTGAAAAAGTCATGTATCGATTTTGCAATTACATACGAGTATGTATTTTAATTTGTTTTTTTTTGTCTGTCGTCACGTTTATTTTAGAAAAATTGGCGCGATAATTAACTTTATGGATAGAAAGGTTGCGTTCCATTTTCGAGTCCGATTTCTGATCCAGTAAATTACTAGTTGTACGTTAAACTCTCACATTCGTAGTAGTAGCATTATGCCATTGATATGTAATTAGACACAATTTAATTGTCTAAAGTTATCTGCACACAATGAACATTTGGCATCGGAATCAATTCCCACACAAACATGTCTGCGTTTAAATTCCGCGTGCGTCACGAGTACGCAGTTAACTATTTAGGGTTCAAAGTTTAAATCGAACTTATTAGTGCGTGGTTCGCGTCACATATACTTCTTGTTTGTCCTCCGCCACAGCTCCTCTAATCGTTGTCAACGGTTGAACAATGACTTCTCGACTGGGACGCAAAGTCGGAAT
The DNA here is from genome assembly GCA_948098885.1 of Drepanosiphum platanoidis. Classification (NCBI taxonomy): domain Eukaryota; kingdom Metazoa; phylum Arthropoda; class Insecta; order Hemiptera; family Aphididae; genus Drepanosiphum; species Drepanosiphum platanoidis. Next base: position 4,125,987 of record OX402537.1, on the reverse strand, counting down.
TACTTACTCTACCGGAGGTAGAAGAACCGACAAGGGACGATCTCTTGAATATTTGCGCCGCACCCGCGTGCGGATGGTACGACCGAACACTGACGCACTACAACAGACGTTCAGAAACCTTCGCGCGAATATTTCCGAACGATCTCAATACGGCATACGTATGCAAATTATTCCTGTCACTTTAAGACGATTTTAAATTTCGCCTTCACATATATTATTCGCACGAGAATACGAAACCATGACATTCGCGTCTGCGGGTTGCCTACCTGAATTCCTTTTCGTATGTACATAAAGTATTATTATATACGTATACATTTAGAATATTTATGCGGCCGAAATCGATCGCGTCAGAAACGGTTTTTTCGCTTTCGATAATATTATATTTTAATATCACATCTTGCTCTCATAAAAAAACTTCCTTATTTCAGTATCATACGAACGACGACGTAACGTTGAGTTTTAATATTATCGACATTTTTAAATCGGCGATGTTTTTTTCTTTTTCCACAAGATTATTGCCACCGATTTCTAAATAAAGAACTTGCAATTATTATTATTACAGTTATACGCAATATTGTCAAGTTAAAGTATTGAAAAATATTACTATTTCACAGGATCGATAATTTATTAGTTTTACACGTCGTCGTATGACGTTCGACACGAAATCGAGAAAAAAAAACGCGAATGGCCCACATACTCGTGTGAATAGGTTATTTGTGTTGAAAAATAAATCTTGATACGCAATAAACGGAAATTATTTTATTATAATTTGCATTCTTAATCGTGAAAATATAATGCTGTGTTCCATTACTTTAATAGTACATTATTATTATAAAGTCCATTGAAATGAACTTATTATTACATTTGATTCTCACAAAAATATTCGCATACTTTACATGGAAAATGTTAATTAAAATGCTTCAATTACTGAAAGTGTATATCGAATTACTGATCGTAAACAATATTTCTCGGAAACTGAAAATAATTATAAAAATCAATTATTTTACTTTTGTTAAACTGTTGACAAAATGTCTATAGCGAATGTATTATAAAATAAAGTCTAGTCATGCGATTAAGATCGACCGGTTGATTGCGTTATTGATTAGCGAAATAATGAAATCGTCGTCGAGCGATTGATAATCGTTTGAATAAAATGTAATAGTGTACATTTTTAAAAGACGGATGCGATTCACAGAATACGTTCGTTACTGTGTAATATCATAATGTAAGATTTCAATATTTAGACGTTTCAAACATCGATCAGTTCTCCGTTTATACAAATGGAACTAAAATATTATATCTATAGACTAAAAATGCAAAGTGCGCTGGGAAAAATATTTTATTTTTTTTTTTAATCATCAGAAGTAGTTTGCTTTTATCTTTCTTTGTCATTCGGTAAACATTTCGATCACTTAAATACATATACATTTATATATTCAGAATTCCAATAATTACTTATTTTGATTTTATAGTTTCGCCACTCGACAGTAAGAGAAACGTATAAAAAAAATTCAAATACCAACATTTAAATGCGATTAGTTTTTAACCAAACGAATACATATTTATTTATTTATGATTTTTAAATATTTATCAAATTACTGTTGGTCTTTTTTCAGCCAATATTTGCTCGATAAAATACAATGTACATTTAATTTTAAAATGTCGTAAGCCTTTTTAGTTTTTTCTACGGTTGTGTAAAAATTAATTTCAATATTAAACACAATAAACGTATAAATCATGTGTTGTGTGTATACAATATGAATTAATTGTCAACCAGTGGTTGCTTTGATTGAAAATCAAAAGAAATTTAATAAAAATAAGCGCGCAGACTACATTTTTGCCCAACTACGAATAAGACCGCTTTAGTAAACGATTAATAAAAATTATAACGAATAATGAATTTATTTATAATCTAAAATTTTATTTTATAGAAAAAAAATACATTTTTCGTTTAAAACTCACTCACGAGGTGTACAAAACGAAATATGATTAAAACGTAAAAATGTAACAATTATTTTCATTTATATTATGTAATTAATTTTTATTATTCGATGCCAAATACTTAAAGTGACTATACCAACGATATGGATTTGATAATATAATTAAAAATAAATGCGTGCTTACCTGCAGTGAACAAGTTGTCGCAACTATGGATTGAACTGTCTGTATGTAATATAATAACGAACGTGGTTGTCGAAAGTCACAGTTTCTATAAAATAAAAGTAGTCGTACATTACATAAATGTCATTATGAATCAGTAACACGGATTTTAATTAGTTTGAAAATATACTGCTGAATCGAACTCGTACATACTTCAGATGAAAATATTTTAAATTTAAATACAATAACTGTTTAAATAATTCTGTATGTTACATCGCTCTTATTTGCCGCTATCCACTAAATGAAGTTACTTCATTACACAAATGATTGAAGCGCTAGAGTTTTAAAGGCAAAATTAAAATAAATAAAAAATTACGTTAGGCTCGTGCGCTTATTAATTTTCTACTCGGCAAAGACCGATAAGCAGTAATAATTCGAATAATTATAGTTTTAAAAATATTTCTAAAACGAGTAATTTGCAATTAATTGTAAGTATAATCATATTGTTGCCGCCAAAGTTTAAATCATCACAATTCATTTTAATCCGACCGAAAAACGAAACAAGAATGGTTTATAAAAGTTTGCGGCCGACTTTAACGAATATTTCAATAGAATACAATTTTAAATGACAATGCCTTAAATTTGTAGAAACTTTTTTTAATAATATTAATTAAATACCGTCAGTGACAATACAATTGAACAATTATTTAAACCTGTAATACTATGTTTAATTTTCGGGTTTTTGTATTCACAATGAATATTTAAATTCGACTTTGAATTATTTATAAAAATAAAGACAGTTAACAAAAGCAATGTATGAATATTGTATTGCATGAAAAATATATACTAAAAGAGTATGTATACGAATAGCAGAAACTTTTGAGCAGATAATTATTTATATATTACATTAGCGGAAAACTGATAAGTTGTACGGCCCGAGACGTAATTAAAAACGAACAAGCCACGTGACTAAATGAAAGTATAAATTATTTTTCGAAAAAACAACAAAAACGAATAATAAGTAGGTTGTTAAAATGTCAACTAAAACTTTTTAGTTTTATGGTCTTTTTAGACCACACGTGAAAATTAGAAAGTCACATGGCACAAAGCCGTGCCCGCTTCACTGTCGAACCACAAAAATTACGATTGAACAAATTTGTTGTAAGTACATATTATATATGTTTGCTACAAGGATTGCGACCGAAACTATTTTTTCGACTTTGATTACGGTTTCGGTTTTAACCAGTTTCAAGCTCTGGTTTGCTAAATGTTTGCACAAATGTATACAATAATATATTGCTTGATAAAACATATACAATTGGAAAATCTGTTGAAAGATTCCATGAATTCACTGTACACTGATTTATTGGATTCCGAGACTAACAGCAGACACGTATATGAATTAGGAACATAATAATAATAATAATAATATCGCGATAAGAACAATTCGTTTTCAAAACTTCAAAAACTGGATTTGGCTCAAATGAAAAGATTCTGTGGTGGTGTGCGAATCTCACGCCACGAAACAAACTTTTAAATCGGTCCGTACGAGAGAACAATGAACCAGGGGGACTTTAACGAACACTGAAGTTTACACTCAATCTCTACCTACTCTTTTGACGAATCCCGGTGTTTTTAGGACTCTTCGGCAAACTTTTTCAATTTGAATATGAGAAGATAAGAAATATCAAAAATAGAATCCAATGTCACATACCGAGTCACTAGCAGACTAGTGGGAGATGACATTAATTGAAAATTATATCTCAAAAGGAGCTCGACGCCTCCTGGATTCGTAAACATTTGTTTTTCGCACTGAGAAAACTATTTCCGCGGCACAGTATTGGCCGACTGTCAAATTTTCATTTGACAAATGTTAAGTATCAAGAACAATATTTATTCACGCTCGGCGTAACTGAACGCTTTAAAACAGTGTACAGGTATTTTATGCATTTCTGGGATTGACGATATACTGTAAATGCAATTATTATTATATTATTATAAACATCAATTTCGAAGCACGCACATATTATTGAAAAATAAAGTTTGACCATTGGATTTCACTGCTAATGCAAGACTTGTGTGATTTTGTCATGTTTTCTGTGTATCTGAAAATACTTTGAAAAGTTTAGAAAGCTTTACGGTCGTTAGCGCGTTTTCATCGTACATTTTACGATAGTTATATCGGACCTTTGCTATTATTGTCGGTCAATGTGGGCGGCGAACGCATTCAACGTTTTACGAATAAATAATAATAGTATATTTACTTTTTAGGTAGGTCGCATATAGAATTTACATAAAGTGAAATACATCACTATAAACATTTCGAGAAATCGATTCTATGGTACATGAAGTTTTATTTTATTTTTTATTTCTTAGGGGAATTATGTTTTACGGGAGAAGTTGAACTAAAACAAAAAAAAAAAATGTTTGTGAGGTATTTTGTTCCATAAACTTTTTTGTGCGATAATATAACGAATAAGACATAATATACACCGATTTTGTACTATCAAATATGAGTTGTCGTGAAAAAATAATAATCATAATCAGTTGATGAAGGTACAAACCCCCGATTTTATACTTTGAATTTTGAAAATCTGATCGTTCATTGCAAACGCGTCGGTGAATCAAGATTTCGAGTAATGGAATTTTCTATTGGTAAACTCGTGATAAATGATTACAGTCTTTCATCACCCATAGACCACAGTCAAACTCAGATGTATCTTAATCAATTTAAGTCTTAAAAAGTCACGTCACCCATGTTCAACCGTAACCGATATTTTAAAATGAATTTAAAGGCCGATCCAAACGATTGAAAATGTCTTTTTCATGTCAGCGTATATCCGTCGCGCGGGGTAATAAGATTTCTTTTATGTATTTTCCTTCTCGGAAAAAGTATAGAGAGAGCATCCTAGTCGTTCGAAAAATCATCAGTATTTTAATTGGATTTTTCAACCAATGGTAAGTGTAGCGATAGTGTAAGTGAATTAATAATATAAGTTAATCGAATACCCACGGAGTAAAGGAGAAATATTTGCCGATGGTTTCTGGAATTCGCATTGAAATATTGAAATACTTTTATACTTAATACGACACAAATTTGAATTGAATAATCGTCAATAATATTTATGCCGTTGACGGGATTTCGCTTTTGTTTTTTGTTTTTTATAGAGTCAACCGACACGATTGTGTGCTGTGTTGATATTAGTGTTGTCATAATATTGTCGTTCGTTTGAAAAGGATTTTCGTCGTTTGGAATCCCGGACGGATAACTGTCCGGCTCACCTGTCCCGGAAAGCGATTTCGAATATTGTATATTATAATAATATATACGTACATTCAGTCGAAACGGAAAGTGCCACTGTCTAATATGACGTGCGAAATAATAATAGATACCATGGTTACAGATGCTATGGTTGACGTACGAGCGAGATTAACACCGGGGGGAGAGAACGCGCAGGGGGAATCTCAATGTAGCAGTCCGAGGAGTCGTTCATTATCGATTGAACGAGTTTACGATATTTTTGGTGCGACGAACATTTTATTCTAGTTCGGCGCACACGTGTTTTATACTTGATAATAATTGTTCGCATTTACGCGATGATCGCTTTATACAATTATTGTATACCTCATAATATCATGTTTGAGCTTCAGGCACTGGTGTCGCCACCAATAGTATTACTGATTGGGGTCCTCGGCGTGTTTGCTCACCGATACAGGTGTTAAAATAAGATCGTTCGTTGTGCGGGCGGAAAAATAATTAGGTTATTAGCCCAGGATCTTAATTAAGAGCGGATTTGGCCGGGGACGGTTCCGCCCGAAAACCCGAAACGTACGTACGTACGATAAAGCGAGAGTTTTTTGTTACGTTTTCTATAACTGTCCATGCGTGTGATGACGTGTATAGTTTTTATCCACTCGGTATTCATCGTCGATGTCGATCAATAATAACGAGGCTCCGAATAACTGGTAACAAAAAAATAACCGTTTTGAAGAGGAACAAATAATTAGTAACAATTACGCTATTCACGTGATAAAAAAAAAAAACACATCCTTTTGCTGTATCGAACGAATCATTTTTTGAGAAACAATAGTTCTAATCGAGTATTCGATACACGTGAACAATATTTTTTATGCGATATTTGTTTGAAATATCGGAAAACACGGAATACGCTCACTCGCGGCAATTAAAGTGAGATATCATCTTACTTTTACCTCACCCCAAATGTCGCCACCGATTATATTGTTTTAAACTCTTGAGATGTAAATTATGTTATGCGCATGAAACGTATTTCCCCCACCACTTAAAAATAATGTTCAAGTTACACGGCCGTATTGCGCGAATCGTTGAACGTTCCGAGTCGGACGATGAATTTTCAATAAATTACAATTTCAAAACTTCAATTAGTTTCCAACCTTTGTGGTAATGCGACCTTATTTCCTTTGACATGCGTATAATCATAAAATTGTCGCGTGACCACGTGAAAAGCGCATCAATTAAATTCGCATAATATACGTGTATTTATTTATCGAAGTACTGTAAATTCGTTTTTTAACACGCGATATTATTATTATTATTATTATCATCATTACTATTATATTAAAATAAAACGGCCCATGAGCAGTTTTAAACGGTATCGGCAAATTATTTCTATATTCTGTCGAAATTGCTGTGTTTTATGTTCAATAAAAATACTTCCGTCACAGTGAAATTCCAAACAACTACTCTTTATAAATTCCACATTGTTTACAAAACAGCACGGCGGCGTCGGTTGTACACGCGACCGTATCGTAACAGTGTTACAATCAATAACTAAACCGACGTTGTGCATGCAAACTGTAGTAAACATGTCAGTTGCGCGCTGTACAATCTATACACATAACGCAGTGTTATGATTTACTACAACGACGCGTAGAATTCTAAAGCGCGTGCGGCCGATTTTAAAATTTGAAAGCTCCGGTTTAATTAATAGTTTGAACCCGCGTGCATTCTTAAATAAACGATGTCGTAAGATTAATGCGGTTGATTTATTGATATCAGACACAATTCGCCCCCCCGAGAGAGAGACCACATTCATGGTGGTGTAATATGTATAAAGACTGCAGGAGATATCTATTTACTGGGATCCCACACGCGGCAATCCTTCGAGTCACAGCGACTGACGGTTAGGACAATGGTAATTGCAATTATTTTAGACCGACTCGAAGTGTTACGAGTAACGACGACGGACGCGTTATTCGATCGAGACGTTCATAATAACTCTTATCAGAAGTGACTTCGAAGCTATTGTGTTAGATATATATTATAATATATTTTACACGCGAGTACGTAAAATCAATTTTTATAAAAAAAAAAAAAAACTACACCGAACCGCGAGTGGCCGTCGTTCGAGGCACGCGCAATAAAAAAAATAAATCGTAAAAACACCGATTTTATAATACGACGACGCGCGACGCCTTGTATATAGGTATATATTATAGTATCCTCCTCCCTCTTCCCCGGAAAGCCGATAAAATCGAATTCGTATAACGTGGACGAGACGCGGTTCGCGGACTTGTTAATTATTTTCGACCTGCGGTTCGACAGCAATAACGGTTGGTCGCGACGGCGTTTATAATCGAATTCGAGAACAGTGTGCGGTAAAAATAAACACGTCACGGAGTCGTATTTCGTTCGCTCTCGTTTGCGCGAACCGTGGAAAACTTCGAATCTGACGGATTGTGAAAACGATTTTGAATACAATAATTTCTTGCTCGGCGTTCGCGGTCGGCCAAACGCCGCGCCGGTATACGTTCTCCCGAGTATAAATAGTGCCAATACAGCCGTCTCATTGTACGCGATCGCGTTGATTAACTGAATTTCCATATTGGATTATCTGCTCATATCGCATCGGTCCTTTGTGTTCGCGGTCGCAACATATTTTCTCGTTTGATAGAAGAAGAAGGGACAAAAAAAATCCGAGTATTTATTCGCTTTAATACGTCGTCGTCGTCGGAAATATTTTGCCGTCACGGTGTGCTTTGACGACGGCTGACGAAACATTTGCATTTAAATTGCCCGTCTTAAACGCGCGTGCGTCGTGTTCCTTTTAAGTTCCTACGTAGATGGGTACAAACCGTCTTTTGTGGGCGTTTCGCTTGGATGTCATAACGTTTTGATTTACATAGAAAAGTACCATGTCGTTTAATAACCCCCCGAATTCGGTACGGCTCGTGTCAGCATCTCATTTTACGAAAGATACCCGCTGAAAATATGTTTTATATGACACGTGGAGTGATTTTTTTTCACCAGGCCCATGCTATTCTTTATGTTTGAATCGAGTATTTGTTCGAATACTGATATTTATTAAATTAACGAGACAAATGCATGATTTGAGCATAAAAAAAAAAGGTTAGCGTTTTTCAACAATCACCCTGCGCGCGCTTTTATAAAATGGTTTGAAAATTATCATAAATTTATCAATAAATAGATAAATGTTATTACTGTATTAGAACTCGAACGTTACAAGTACACAAAAGAATGTACTTATTTAATAAATTTAAATGTTTAGCAAAACCATTCTTTTTTTTTCTAATACAATTTCATAAACAATTCTATAATTACCATATTTAAATCGGTTTTTTAATTAGAGAAAAACGCATTTAAAATAGTGTTTTTTTCCCCTTATATTAAGTCTGATAAATTTAATCAACATACTGTTGATATGTGTGTAAAACAATTCAACTTTTATATTCAAGAAAAAAAGAAAAGTATTATGTGAACTATCAGCCGGATTGCATTTTCAGCATAGTTAAACATTCATTAATAAATTATTCGCGTCCATTAAAATTTCTAACGACGACGTTTTGAGTTGTTTTTGTGTTGCGGTTTTTTTTTTTTTGTTTTTTTTGCGAGTGTCTCGCGGGTCACGCGCCCGGCGCGGCGACGACACAGATTTATTCAAACGAGGAGTTTTTAGTTTGGACGCTGTAGTGAGATGTCTCAGACCCCGGGCACGAGCCGTTTGATTTATCTTTCCTTCGGAATATTCTGACCGCCGCCTACGACGACGATACGAATAGTGAATATTTCATGTACGTTTTACGTACTCGTTTACTCGCGTTACCGTGCGATTGCGCATAAAATATTAATATCTTATGGGAGTTTCACAAACGGTAGTTGTGACGAGAATGACTGTTACGCGACTTTTATGATGTTTCTCCGGCTGGTCGATTTGAATAACATCGACTCCGATAAGAGCGAACCGCGTCGTACGGAAACTAATAGTTTAACGACCTTGTTCCGTTCCGAACAAATAATAAATCGTATTGATCTGGTCTCGAATCAATGGCAGATCCGGAAATTCAAACGCAGAGAGGGGGGCGGGGGAAAGAATTTGTTCACGCGGTATAAAAATAAAACATTGATAAGTAAAAATTCGTCGATAATTTATGGAGCGATGACTTTCTGAGAAAAAAGTACCGATAAAATTATACTCAAATGTATAGTACGAGGGGGAAAAATACAATGATATATTATCTATGTAAGAGTGATTAATACGTGAAAATAATAAACTTTGTAAACGAATAAACAAAAAAAAAGAAGATTATTAAAATGAATTTCAAAAGTTAAAATAAGAAAAACATATAATTACCATAGTAACTTATATTACTTATTAACTGAAAAATCTTAAAACTTGGCGTATGGGTTTTTTTTTTAATTCGAATGCGCTGAAAAATATCGTCAGGTTTAAGGTAATATAAATTAACTGGTAAGCCGGAGGTAATCGCGCGCTTTTAATCTAAGGGTCAAAGGAGAATTGGATCGAGCGTTACGGGCCGAGCTCCTTTATTTTCTCCTCCTCGGTTTCAGAGTCACGCATTCGATTCGCGAAGAGCGTTGGGAAACAGACGAGTTCCGTTGTGATGATATTGCGGAAACAAACGTTTACCAGATGACAGTGGCGTGAAACTGTACAGAAATCTATTTAAAGTTGCGCGACGGGCAGCGCAAGACGACTGTGTGGTTCTAACGAATGAGCCGATCCGTCAATGTCGCCGTGCGCGTTTATGGACCATTAGGATCCTTTTTATATTAAGTGCTATTGTTCAGCGTTCAACATTAATTTAGCTGTGGTCGCTCTCCCGTAATTGGAAGCGCGAAGAAAGCGAATTCACAGATTTCGTACGTCACCAGTGCCGTTTTCACTTCATTGTGTACAATTTATTTACATAACTATTACAATGTCATAGCCTCGAACGATTTTGAAAACTTTAAGTTGGGCGAATGTATTCCTCTGTGTGTGTGTGTTTTTTTGTTTTATCTTAAGTTAAACAAACTTCTAAAATCGAGAGTATTGTTGATGACGATCTGAATTCAAATATTTGTAGAGAAAAAAATACGAATAAAAGTAAAAACGTGAGACAACTGAATTAGTCATTACGTGACTAAATGTGAAATTCAGATTTAACAACGTGAAATATTGTAATTGAAAAATTACATATTTACAATAAATATTTAAAACATCGTACTCTTTGTGACGTTATTTATAAACATCTTTACGATAAATAAAATAAATAAATAAATAAAAACAAATCCGATACGTAGAAACAATAACAATACTTTGAATTTCGGTGAGATAAAAATAAGCTCGCGAACGACAGAAATACGAGCATACGTCGTCGTAGGTGAATCGCGATGTAATTAATTAATTTTAAGACGTTCGATTGCAACGTTGAGTTATGTTTTAAATTTGATTTACGTTAAACTAATTTGCGAGCTGTTGTCGCCAAAAGAACCACATATTGATTGAAAGCTCTCAACAAATAAATTGGATCATTGCGGTTGAAATATCGCTACGCGACTAAAGATAAATCAAGCGTACACCGGCGTTTTCTTCAAAAATTAAATTACAATATTAGACAATGGGAAATTACATTTTAGACTTAACGTCGTGAAATACACACTTGAATTAAACGAGTTGTTTTTTTTTTGAAAAATCCTATGCGCAAAAAATAATTATTTTAATAAAAACAGTTTACATAGTCTGAAAACGTGTGTTGTTTAAACACTGTGATACATTTCTTTTATTGAAGAATTTTAAACGAACGCGATAATATTACACATGGTTTAGAACATTTATTAAATAAATACATAACAATTTCAAACTCATCTTCAAGCCTATAGAAGACAAAAATAAAAATAATATTTTTGTCTTTACTGTAAAATTTTGATTATCAACCACACTTTCATTCGTCAACTTTTGTTACACGTCACTCATTTTTGTATAATAATTGTGTATAACTTAAAAAAAAAAACTTTCAAATTTATAAGGTTGTTTAAATGTATGAATTATACTACTTTACAATATTGTTGTTTTCGATCCATGTGTAAGTAACAATAAATTTAATCAACTGTGTGAATTCTTTCCTGACGGTTTTATTGTCTGATATCAAATTCCATGTTGTCGTTTTCAAAAGAAAATATATTTAGAAACAGTTTCAACACTTCGTATTTCCCGAATAAAATAGTTAAAATCACTTTTAATAAACAATTTATAACACGATGAGGAGTCGTATATGTATAACAATACCTAATGTTTCTGGTCATAAACTATTACCGAGTTATTATTTTCGCGCGAGGTCTTCGCGAGTTTGACAGTTTGAACCGACCGAAAACGTACTTGAATAACAATATTATGTTATTTTCAAATTTGGTCGACGCGAAAACCAACGACAATAGTATGCAACGTTAAAATAATATATTGCCTATCTGATATGTCGCGAGAGGAATACTCCGCATTCGATTCGGCCCCTTAAACTGTTTACAATATACAAAAGGATTGAATAATTTCGCGTTTATAAAGAAATATTTTGCGGGCAACGCAATATCACGTGTATAGTAATCCCATTGTAGATCCGAAAGCAATCGCATTCACACGCACGCGTGCGCGCGCGCGCACACACACACGCGGCAGGCAGACCGCAATGGCATCGAATCGAATCATACACGCGGCGGCGCGGCGGTGGCGGTGTATTTCTCTCGTTATTGTGAATTTCCCAAAAACTTGTTCGTCTTTTGTCGAACGGGGTAGGTGTACTCGTTTCATATTATCCGGCGAGAGCCGCGCGATACGAGACGACGGAAATTTATTCCGCGGCGTAGAATATTTATAGCGTGTGAAAGGGAAAAATATGTCTGCGGGATATATTATGTTTTATTGCGTATTCGGTTAGCATAATTCGACGTTCTATCAGTCTAGGAAAACTGCGAGTGCGAATCGGGGATCTACAATATACGGTGATTTTAATATCGGCGACGTTTCGGCGCGAGTTCCCGTGTGTGTGTGTGTGTTATTACTCGTCGAGGAATTTCGAAATTCGATTCCGTTAAATTATTGCGAGATCCGCGCTGCCGGATTCGCGGAATGAAAAATTCGTCTGTCGCGGAGCCGTCTGTCAAATTTAAGTGTTGCGCGCGCGCGACAATATATTATTATATTATTACGGGGCTGCCGCACACGCCGCGTTTCGCTGACTGACAACGAGTTCGCCGAAATTCGTCTGAACGAAATTGCATTCGTGGCGCGCGCAGTTTTATGTATTCTATTATTTACTCGTTTCGGCGGGTTTGACCAGAGGCGAAGGGGAGGCGCGCACAAAACGCCCCCCCCCCCCGCGGCGTTTTAATTCCACGTTTAATTTCTATTATATTTCACGTGTTCGGTTTATCTATGACATTAATCAGATTAGAACTCGATGAGTGATAGGCGCGCGATCGTAGGATATCGGATCACGCTTATTATGATTTTATTATTACTCTACATCTAGATCGCCACTCAATTATCCGTTCTCGTCTATTTCGATCTATCTCCTCCACCCCTTTCAAAAAACACGATCACGATGGCCCGGGGCGAGCAAATTTAAAGCCACCCGGGGCGGCGAACCGTCGTCGTCGGTAAAAACGTATGCCCGATCGTGTGTTTTACGTTTTTCGTGGAGGAATTCGTTTAGTGACGGTAAAAATGGAACACGCGTCGTCGTTATGATATCACAAAAACCATGGGTGCAACGACGTTTCGATAACAACTTTGTGTTCGCGTGTATGGCGTTGTAAAATATTAATACGTCTTTATAAGAGTCTATATAAAATTTGAGTCTAAATCATCGAGTAGGCAATTAAATATGATTTATTGAACGTTGTTAAACCCATCTCCCCCGACCCCCCCGAATACGAATTTATTGCCAACGTAAGTATTATTATTAGTATTATTTTTAATTGATAAAAAGTCGTATATTCTAAAACATTGTTTCGCTTAAAACCGACGTGACGTGAACGATAGGAATCGGCGAAGCTGTCGCCATAAAGTACAGTCTGTAGCCATTTTTTGAGAGAGAAAAACCGGACGAAAATGTTCACGTTACTTCGAGGCGGCGATTTGGCATAATATGCGACACGGTTAGTTTACATAAATATAAGCTCACAAGTGCTCGGCGAACGAATTTCCACAACCAAATCGTATGTATTGATAAATCGCGAGATATTCCCAACGGGAATACAATGTCTGAGAGACAATAATGTTTGAAAAATACGAGTCCTGTTTAAACAAACAATAACAGTACATATTTAAGAAATATTTTTCCGCGTATCTACACCTAAACAAATCGTGCACGCGTAGCGCGCACAGGGAATAGTAATTTTTCCCCGTCTTGTAAATATTTCGCGTATTGGCCGTGACGAATGGCAACTACTGTTTGATGAACGCTTTTATGTAACGAGCGGGTCGTCTCGTAGGGACCGTCTCGATATTTTATAGTTAAAATGCGTACGCGGTGGAACGCGCGCGAAACGTGTGCTCTACATAAAACATATTTATTTTTTTACGGTTTCCGACGAGTTTATGATCGATCATAAAATAAACACAAAACTCCGGTCGTCCGTCCGTCGAGCTCGCGTACAGGTAAACCGCTCGTTTTACGCAGCGGTTCATTTCGAGAAACGGCAAACAGTTTTAAGCGTGGTAATAACGATTAAATATAATAATCGGTGGAGTAAACATTGTGCCGCCGGTCGAGCGAATCGGGGAAAAATCGAAACTGTCCCGACGAAACGGCGATTGTTTATTTTTACGGCGTCGTCGTTTTACCGTCCGTCTACAACGGTCGGTCGAGATGGTTTATCGGCGTTTCCTTATATATTTTTCGTACACGGCGTACGAGAATATTGCTCGACAATAACTTTTCGAGAGACTCGCGTTTTCCGCACGGAACCCGCGACTCTTAACTCGATGAGGGGGGCCAGCGAGGTAGTTCGTAAACCGACGAATTTCGTTAGTCGCGCGAGACATTTTCGCGTCGCGCTAGTACGCAAACCGGAATGGGAATCCGCGGTACGTGTTCTTTTAACTCCCGGGGGACACGAGAAATTCAAACGTGACGCCGCGCCGTTTTTCCTTATCCGTCACACAATGTCACAACCTCGATGATCAAACCCGTTATTCTTTCCGATCGTCCTGATTTGACGCGAGACTATTTTTTGCGGACGAAAACCGAACGCGCAGTGGCGGACCCAATCTCGCGCGCGGATATAACGATATCACGTGGATATTCGCGTTGGTAGGTACATCGGCCGTACGGCGCTGTGTTATTATTTATTACAATGCACACGGTTTACCGAGCGAACGTGACGCGAAATTTAGTCTTCGAAGCTTTTATCGATGTTTCGCGCCGTGGTCAAAGTTCGATGTGTCGTCGATCAATATCCCAGACGGGTCATTCGTCGCCGACCGGAGGAAAAAGTTATTATTCAACAATGGCTAATAACGTTTTGCTGGTGTACATTTTAGAAAAACATTAATTAGTTTTCGGACCGCAAATTATAATTAAAGAAGATTAATATATTATATATGTTTAGAGAAAGAAAAAAAATCGTTATTCGCGAGGCAAAAATGTAATTTGACACTATTATGACGGCGCGATCGTTAAGAGGAAAAAATAAATAATAGGAAAGATAAATTACGCACTAGAAGATATTATTTATAACGTTACGCGCGTTATTAATTGTATTCGTTTTTCATGCATAATGCTCTACAATTATTAATATTATTTTCCACGTTGTATTATACATTCTGTGCAGTGTTTCTCGTCATTATGCTGCTAAATTAATATCATATTCCCCAAATAAATCTAAATTCATATGCGTAAATTGTGATGAAGAAAGTGTGACTGTCTCTTTAGAAAATGTAACAAATGCCCTCTTGAATTTTTCTAAATTAAGAAACAAATTATTATTATCAAAAAGACAATTGTTTTTTTTTTTGTATAACTTACTTTGTACGACTTATTTTATACAGAAAAATATCATATTTTAATAATCGAGGCGTGAATTTTAATTTATTGAAAAATTACTATTTTAAAAGAACATAAGAAAAAAAAATGAAAATTTCAAAATTGTAAAACAATACATTCGTTTTTTTTCCATAATAAGACTAAAAAGATTTAGCTATAACTCGTGCGTGTAAACAATTAGCGATACAAAAAAGTCGACTTCATGCGTGTTGTATGTTGATTAGTTTGTCATAAAAAAAACTTGATAATTCGCGTCCATTATGACTGGGTTGATAACGATAATTTAATAGAGACGTTCAGCGTTCTCAAGAATAAAAAAAACTGAATCAATCGATTAAGATTATAAAGAAAAAACTTCGGCGCACCCATGCAGTGACGAACAAAATAACAGAGCGTTTCGGACGTCGACGTCGTCCCATGACTGTTCGAACGAGACTGAGCGGTGAACCAGATTAATATTATTCCGGTAGAACGTATTATTGATAAGAATAAAGAGAAAGCCAACGTTTATCGTCCGATCGATTTCACCTCGCACCCTATAAGTACCCGCTCTGTCGTCGTTTCGCCAGGTAGTAGTAGTAGTAGTAGTAGTTGTAGTAAGTGGTGTGACACCGACAATTGAATTCGTATCATGTGACAGACACACAAATAAAATCAAATTCGAAAAGAAACTACATCATAGTTTCAATCGATACGCATTTCTCTCTTCGCTCACAATCTAAAACCTACTCGCGTTTTCTATTCCCAAAAGTTTGTTCGGAATAATTACATAATGTATAGCATTATAAAAAAAAGCCCGAAATCTATACGTTCGCCGGGCGTCGACGACTGTATTGTATCACGCCATAATTGAGATGCGATGATTCAGTAACTTTTCTACATAATATTATTATAATACGCTGCGATCGATAGTGATTGAAAAGACCCGTGTCATTTCGAATCGCGGATATCCAATTCACTTATATCCCAGTTCACCGACTCCTATTACGCCGAAATCTCGTTTGTGTCGAGTATATCACGATAAATACTAATAATACGAACTGTGACTCGAAAAGTAACTCGTGGCTTTATATAAAACTAGCATTATATTAACTGTTTAAATTAATTAAAAACGCAACTAAATAGATATTTTTCGGTCGTTACAATCAATTACGATAATTACTGACGAACAGTTCTTACAAAAATAAATGTTTCTAATGAAAATAATCCGTTTAATTCTAAACGCAATAATTATTGCGTACATACTTTATTTAATTACATAATATACGTATTCAGTAGATGGAAATCAATGGACTTTCCTCAATATTGTCCAATAAGCCGAGACCGCTATTGTTCCGTTAGAATTTATAAACTAATTATTAAATTTAAATGCCAGTAACTAATTATTATTTTCAAAAGAATTTTTTTGTGTACTAAAAAATTAATTATTCCGACTAAAACTTATTGTTATGTTATTGTTCTTATTATTATTTTACACATTAGTATGCAATATAAGTTATAAAGTTTAAATTAAACATATACATTTTTGTAACAAATGCACAAAGTTTAGCGAAAAATGCCTTTGTAAATTATGGTACTCTCTAGAGAAAAAAAAAACAAAATAATACTGATAATTCTGAGAAATAGAAGTTATAAACATTTTTATTTTGTTTTGTTCAGTTCTTGTTTCTTACAATTATTTGTATAATTAAAGAAAATCAATTTTATTATATTTTATGAATTATTAATTAACGTTTATAACAACATTTATTACATTTAGGCCAGTACATGAGACGAACTGTTAAGAATATTGAGTTTATTTTATTAATTTTTTTTATTGACAATAATACAAAAATATAACTCAAAAACGATTTTTCATTAATATTTAGCCTAAAAGATCTATCGTTTTAATAGTTTTAATAATTACAACGTATAACATAACAAATTATAATAAAAATACTGGCTCCTCGAATACGGTTATTTTAGTTATTTAGTTATTTAAAGTTTTATATTAGTATTTACTATATTTAGATAGGTACCATTTATGAGTGTGCTGTTTGCTAAATATTTGATGAGTAAATTTCATAAAGTTGGGGCACAACTACAAAACTTTAAATGAAAAAACTAAATATTTGACTTTGAATTATTCTTCGTGTGATTTGTTTTAACTATTTTCGCGTACGCGTTTAATCTCCAGTCTCTAGGTTAATCAGCGGGAGTTTCAAAACTAACTTGACGTATTATTATACTATTACTTTTATGACAGTGGGTTTTACAATTATAAAAACAATGACATATTTTGAATTCATCGATATTATTCTATATAATACAGTTCCATTTAGTACCGACTCGTTACTAACGAGATTGGCTATTAATATTCTAAGTCACATTTTTTTTTGATAAGAATTTGGATTGAAACCACGATAATTTAACGAAACACTTGAAATCGTGTCTGATCCGTAGATCCGTAGAAAATAATATTATTATGGTCTTGGGACATAATATTATTTATTGGTTTGACGACTCTCTGTTCGCGTGTAAAAACACAGTGAAAACAATACGGCACTTTCGAACGAAAAATACCATCAAGACGATTTTTACCGAGGAGATAATATTGAATGCGTTTGTTTTTTTTTTTTTTCAATACGCGGAAAAAAACTCCCGCGTTAGTATATTAACAGTTTAGCCGTTCAATGGCGAAAACCGTTTTATAAGGAAAATATTGAAACGCCCCGGCGGCGGCGGCGCCGCGCAATAATAATCGTGTATTTTATGCCCGACCTGCAATAGCGGAGATCCAATTATAATGAACGGTTTTCAATTACTCGTATTTTTCCACGGTAAGGAGATTTCAATGCGAACGACTAAAATTATAAATAATATAGTAAAGGAAGTGCACTTACAATTACGTGGAACAACAAAAGGCGACTCTACCGTCGTCGTCGACTCGTTTTCCCGTGTACGTTTGGTGTACCGTGTATTTACGGCCAATGCAATGCCGTGAACACAATTTACACTCGACCAAAAGCCAATTTTATACTCGACGAAATATCGATTTGAAATGGACGGCGGCGCCGGGGGAACGTTATTTTTTTTTTTATCTTCGATTTGTTTGTATTTTTAATGTGCTTTTTGAAAGAAAAAAAAAAACACGTTTTTTCTTCGTTTAAACGTTTTCTTTGTTTAATTCGAAAATCCGATCGAAAGGCACCGAGAAAGAAATAATTACCCGGTCGAAATACTATTTTGTGTATTAGGTGTTGTGGTGTTTGCTCTAGTGCCGCCGTCGATCGTAATAATGACCGATACGATTCGACACCGACATTCGTTTTCTTTCGGTAACGCCGAGACGACGCGCGACGGTCCAAATAAATAATAATAACAACAATCTAGAAACACAATACGCGTTTCCGCCTTCGCCAGTTGAACGGTGAAATATTATAATAATCTTGGCGAAACATTTCGTGTCGATCGCTCTCGCCGGTAACCCGAAACAGTCGACCGGAGAAATATGGTTTTTCGTTTTGTTTTTCTCGCGCACAAACTGTAGTAATGTAAAACGCGCATTCGTCAACGTCTCGAGGTATTCGTAAATTATAATTAACTTTACGCGCGTTGCATAATGTGGCATCCAAAATTGTCGATGTGGTTGATTAAACGTAGGACGTGCCTATACGCGATATAATTATTTAGTCGGGTAGTTTCGACAGCATTGTCTAACGACTTCGATTTTCAACGCGAACGACGCGATTCGAGTTTTCGACGCGCCGGTGACGCTGATAAAGAAACAACGTCTGGTATACGTCGAACGTCGTGTACGCGTCGACGTCATTAAAAACAATACCGCGTTATCGTTCGCACACATCTCGTTTTATTCATATTTTTTTGCTTTTCCGAGACGTATAATAATAATAATAATATCTGCCAATAGTCACGGCCCGTCTGCAGCGATTTATGTTGTGTCGTACAGATTTTACCACTCCTTGCGAGCACGTTGCAAACCGAACGGGACCTAAACGTGCGTTTAGTCGCGATATGATTGCGTGACGACGCGACGACGTCACATAGTTTCGGCTGGTTGTTTTAATGGCGCCTTTTTGAATATTTCGTATTCGATGCCTCACAATAATTGTTGTTGATTTGTTTTCCTCGACTTTGAAAACGCGCGGAAGACGACTCGCAAACGAAATAAATCGACTCTCGCAGGTAATCACTCGGTAAAGGGTGAAAAATAAATTATGGAAAATGACCGCCGTTCGACGAGTGTGGTATTCGTACGGAATTTCTATACGACTCAATAAAATAATTTTAACTACTGATCGGCTTTGTGTGCAAACACGGACGTATAATGGTCGACAGCACGCGCGCGTCGTCGGTTTAATACTCGGCAGATTTCAAAATAAATACCTAACCATCGACGGGGGCCCAGGAATTCGGTGCGGGAGATGATTTTATAACGTTTCATAAAATTTTATGATTTTGATGAGCCTCCCAAGCCGTCCACGGCTAACAACATGTGTTTTAGTGTTAAAAGTGTTTATTACAGTTTTAAATCGTCCGTTTTGTAGCTCAAACTCTAATCCCGGTTTTCTCCCGACTCCTTTCAATCTTAATGGCTATAATTGCACCTATTGGCAAAACTTTTGCATCCGTACCGTATGACCCGGATAAATCGTATGTTTCCGACACCTGTACATAGAGTGAGTACATTTTCGGTCATACGGTGCTGACGGTTGGACCACAGTTCGACGGAGCTATTAAATCGATGCGATCGAGTTGTACTGGTCCCACGCCTGATGACGCCTTATTAAAGACAAAAACAAATTATTATAACCATTTTCTTATCTCTTTTCTCTTCGTAAATATTATCGTTCTACCACTTTTGTTTTTATTATATTTTGTACTCCGTGTGATTACACGAGTACATTACAGGCTTAATCTTAACTACTTAAAATGTTCTTTAAACCTATCGGCCGTGACATCTCGACGTCTACTTTATTATAAATTAATGTAACCAGGCCATGAGCTACCCGACGATTTAATTATAATAATGTACCTCCGTGTCGAATACCATTCGAATGATATGGTCATTACGACTTTTTTTTTTTGTAATGAACAAAGTAGTAAGTATTTATTTAATTTATTTATTTAAGTATCTATTGTAATAGATAAAATAATTTATTTTCTGTGGTTTAAAAAAAAAGAAAATTCAACGGGGGAAATATATCCCTCAATTCCTCCCCCCCCCCCTCCAGCACGTCATTGTGCGCGATCAACGATTATTGGAACGAACGTAAAAAGAAAAAAAAATGTTAATGCACTAATAATATTACTTTTATAATCCTATTCTCACAATAATACCGGAAAATCCCCAGATTATAGTGGTATAGTCTCTGTTCATATATAGGACGAGTGAACATTCTTAAAAACAGTAAAGTTGGAGTAAAAAAAGAAAAAAAAGTAACAAAAAACTAAAAACTAAAACCAGATTATGTTCCAAACGGTGTTTAAGTAGAAAAAAAAATAACGATAGTAATAAATTATTACTTGACCGTGGACCATAATATTATTATACATAAACTCGATATAATATAACGCTTTGTTATGTCCCAATAACTTGAACGATTTTTCGTCGTGAATTTAAAATAACATTTCAGATATTTTGAACGTTTAAATTTATTAGGATTTTGTTGTTCAAACAAGCCGGCCAAGACGACAAAACAACGATTGATTTGTTTTAAAAAAACGATCTTTTGTCGTGCATTTGTGCTAACAATAACCTACAGATGATATCGATTTCGAACTCGAAACATCGAGGGACATATTTTATAATTGGCCATTCATAATTTGCGTTTTTTTAAATAGTGAACTGCGATATCTTGAGCCGTTTTTTTAAATTTCAAGTATACATTAAATTTGTCCAACAACATATAGAAATCGGTATCTGTCTAGCTGGTGAAGAACGAAGCATTTTTATAGTTTCAAAATGTTAACGCGAAAATAGTAGTGGGTTTATTGTAAAAATATAATAATTTATCGTATTAATTATTGATTGAAAAATGCGTGACACGTGAGGTGTGTTACTTACCACGATCACACCAACAGCATTTGGCAGTATGACAATATCGTCTTGCGAACGGCGATTATTCGACGATGAATTTTTCAACACGACGTGAAAAGCAACCCCGTGAAAAAGTTGAAGTAAATATCCGAGAAAAATCGGAGTTGTTGCAGTAAATGCTATCATCAAACGAATTCTTCCTCTCCGGGTCCACAATTATGTGTCATTTGTCAAATAATATTAATACTAACCGAGTATTTAATAAGTGATTTTTAATTATGTCCAACATCGCGTATTCGGTTACATTGCGCGCCGGCGTATAATTAATGTTTTTTTTTTTTCATTTCCTCCTATTAATTACCATTTTTCATATTAGAATGATAATTATTCACAAAATATAATATGAAATGTAGCATTTGGTTCGATGTTCAATTATAATATCACTTGATTTCGGACCGATTAAATTCAAAACAATAAAACGCGTTCCTGCTGTGAAACAAATTATGAAATACTACAATTTGCGAACTAATTATGCCGACTACAACGGTTAAAAACTCATTTTTACAAACACAGTAAAGAAATAATTATCTCGACCGAGTTAATTAATAATTATTACGAAAAAATGTTTAAAAAAATAGCGTTTATTCAAATCAACGAAAATTCCGCCACGTTCTTGCCACTATCCCGCATAATAGTAGAATTTACGTTTGTGGCTAGTTACGAAATTGTATTTTATTAAAAACAACTATAATAGTAACGCACGTCGTCGCGCTATCGCAGAGTTCGTAATATTGTCGCTGACGTCACCGTGGCCGTCTAATTTATCGTATTCGTCCTAAGCGAGAACGGAATAATAGCGTGTTGACTATCGCGTCGAATATATCGTCTTTATGTTCAAGAGGAAACGATCGAATGTAGGTAGTTCTTTCGGCGTCGTATACCCAAGTCATCAATACAAATTAGTCATAGGTTCTAATAATTTAGTTTACGAAGCTAAAAGTTTTCGCAATCGTCAAGTGTGCGCGTGTATATATGCGTCATAGTCGTTCGACTTGAGTATATCGATAAAACTACACGAACGTAAATTTCGAAAATTTTTCCAAACACTGTTGGACCACATCGTTAATAATAAGTCTATGCGGTCGATGTCCATCGATAAATTTGTCTTATGTCTTTACTTATGGGTTGATGCGTTGTTTTTTTTTTTTTGTTCAGGTAATATCTTCACAATTTTGACAAATCTACTAGCAATATATCATATCAATACGAAATATATTTTAAGTATTCGGTACATAACCGGTTGTGGCACATCGACGCGCCAAGAACGAAAATCACTCGATCCAAACAAATGAATAAATACGATCTGTATTCGGAGACGAAAATCGAATTTTCTTCGTCTCGCAACTCGCAGAACCAGAATAATACGTCATCGTAGTTATATCGGAACAGTTCTGCAGTAATAAGTCTCTACCGTTTCAGCGGGGGCTCTGTGGTGACACGAATTCGCGGAAAGTCCCCCGTTAGCACTGTGCTCATTATTAACTATCCGACCCGAAATGATTGGTTGAAAATTAAATCCATTGACGATATTGTTTTATTTGATTTCAACACAATACCAATATTGGTATTGGTGACGATTTCATCGGGTTCAATGTGTAGTAATGAAAAGCGCATTTGATCGTTCGTCTTACTCGGATATTTGACTTTTACTGCAGAAATAGACTTATTATTTGAACAAACGCCAAACACAAAACATACAAATCGTTTGAAGTAAATATTTATATGCTAAAAAAGAAAAAAAAAACCCCAAAACCCACATACATTTATTTATTAGTACTCATATGTATTATTTATGAAGAAGGCCATTACTGTTATTGAGTTTTTAATGAAAATGGTTTTTATCGATGCCATTATAGAAATGATATAATTCACCGAGGATCACGCGAGAGTCAGTCGTTTAAAACTACGACTGCCCATTATAATTTATAACAAAGTTACATAATAACAAGTCATCAAATTGTTTGCTCGGAGACATTAAGTGTTTACAATAGTCGGTTACATAGTAAAAATGTGATTTCTTTTGAAAATTAATTCGACGATTTCTCATTTTACCTGTTGTTACTAAACAATATCGTGTTTTAGTGATTTGCGTATTTACGATTTTAAATTACGTATATTATAATGATATTCATATTTAATAACTATTGAGAAATTGTAGTATTATATAGTAATAATATTTAAATTATAAACTTTACAAAAATCTATAGCAATTTTATGCTTTTTTTATAACACGTTTGTCTTCGAAGTCATTCTGTGACAGAATCGATGAGCATAAAAACCATTGGAAAATCGTCTCTTTATCGATTCAATAGTTTGAATTATAATCTTGTACCAGAAGTGAATATACGTATTAATACGAAGGAACTGCATTTTAAGTAGACTTTTTTAGACACAAGCAGCTAAATGTGGTACCGATGTACCCGAGTGTTTTAAATTTATCTACCTCGTGCGTTCGCGTAGTAGTGAATGTCGATTGTAGCCGGTGATGATGTATAAATATGAGCCCACGCAAATTTAATATCGAATTCACATAATGCGTTGACTATTTCAAGGGAAAAAAATTCCATTTTACGGTACTGAACTCGGACGCGCGCGGAATATAAAATATCTTACGCCGTATAAGAATTGAAATCGTATTGAAAATCAAACACGAGTTCGTTATTGGATCGCGACATACGTGATACGAACAAAAGTACAAATACGAAAACACGTAATCCACTCAGCACGTCATCAGTGTCAATCAAAGTATACCAATTTAGCAATTTTCCCTCGCTATCGGTTGCCAGGCGACAACCTTAATTAATCAATGGTTTTACACGTTTTTAAAGTGGGCTATGCTTACGTCTCGTGTGGAATCCGAGGAAATAAATCCAGAGGAAAAGATATATTTTATTATTCCGTCACGTACAACGCACGCATTGTTAACAATTTATCTTTACAAATTTCATTTTAGATTCCGAACGAAGGAACGAGGAACGTATTGATTTTACTATAATGTTTACCTGTTTTTTTTTTCTCTCTTTTCGTTTTGACGAGAAGAATATTGGTCCAATCGTGAGCCCAATGAATGGTTTCTGGTGGCGAATATTGATTTTTCGACACATTGGAAAGTCGCTAAACATGGAATTTTAACAAAATCAGAGACTCCGACGAATTTAAATAAAACGATTTGGAAATAGATTCGAAAATCTGTTCGCTTTCGCTCGGAAATATTTTTCAAATGTATAAAAACAAATTATTCACCAACATTGTCCGCATAACGTCCTAAGCTTGTATCTCATTATTTATATTTTTAATCTTTTATTGCATGTTTTATTATTTAAAATCATTTCTTCTTAAATACAAGAACAATGGACCTCATTTCGGAAAAATGATAGAAATTATTTTTTTATTTTTTTTTTACGTATTTCAGTTAGCAATATTATAATATGTATTTTGTACGTATCTAGAAAATATTATATATTGTTTTGTTTTCGTCGGGTATTTAGTTTTGAGCTAATTTGTTTTTTACATTTACAAGCGACGATGTAACTATAAATTAAAATGAAAACTGAAAAGGCCATTGAAAAAAAAAAAAAAAACGATAAAAATCGTTGGAAATGTACGCGACTGCTTATAAAACATTTTTTTTTTTTTTAATTACTATTTGAAGTACTGTTTGATTTTAGTGAAATAATTCAACATTAATATTTTGCTACAGGGTAATAATTAAAGTTGAGCTTACCTTAAAATGAAGCTCTTCAATTGGCTCGCATTTGAAATCGTCGGTTATAATAGCATAAATGATGTTTTCCATGTGCGATTTCGTTCGAACCCGTTTCAATGTTATGTTTTGAATCACTCGAAAAAAAAAATAAATAATTATTATTATTATTACCAGAACAATCGAATGATAAAAGTACATATTGATTTTATATCGTTCGGTTGAAATTTAAATACATACAAATGTACTAAAATTATATATATTTTTAACGGCGGCGTACAGCCGCGGTAAATGATGGATGATAGATTGAAATATAAACTGTCGGAATCCACTTAGGGCAAAAGAAATGCGTGGCATGAGTGCCATTATCATTTAAAATCCAATATCGTATTTTTAAAGTTATGTCATGAGGTAGGTAAGCGGATTTGAACTCGAGCTTACGGACCATTATATTATATCGGTAATGCAATGAATTCGTTAGTAGTTTGTTTTTATCGATAGAAACATTGTTTTCCAACCGGTGGTCCGCGATACCAGACAATATCGTTTGAGGTGGTTCTTTTTTCTTTCTTTTTTTTTTTTTTTTCATTTTTGAGACTTCGTGAAAAAAAATTTGGAACAATTTGGAAAGATCGAGTGCCAGCGAAAAAACGGTTAAAAAGTATCTGGTGGTGATACCTCCAGGCATTGAGTATTCCGGGCAGTGATAGATGAGTAGATTTTGTTTTTTTTTTGTAAGGTGTTTTGGTACAAAAGGGATAGTGGAGCTGTAGTCCGCGACTTCGTGACATTTTCTCCAACTTAATGGTCCGCAGTGTCTAAAAGTGGGGAAACTCGGGGCTAAAAGAATTTCTAACGTGAGTTACACAACGAGTGTGCATAGAAATCATAATGAAACAAGGCGAGCAAATATCATCTCTCGTGTGATAATTGTTTGAAACAACGCGCGCTAATAATTTTTTCAATATTTGAAATACACGCTAGATATCGCGGACGAGTTCGAAATGGACGTTTAAGCGACCGTGTGTTTTAAAATAAATAACGGTTTATTGATAAAAAATAAACACCCGTCGAAATAACAAAATGTTAAGGGGATTGGAAGCGGACCTTTTCTAAGGGGTTGAGTATAGACAATATCTTATACGCGTGATTTTTGCCTTGTGAGTGTGTGCGTTAGTAAATGATTATTAGTGTGAGTGTGACTTCCCCGAAATAATACGCGCCGACCTTATCAGCAAACGGACTGTTATTAGTCATTACCGTCGTCGTTTATACTCCACAAGACATGCAATTTATCCAATATTATTATTATTATTATTATTTATCAATCATATAACGCATTTGCAACCCGAGTGTGAATCCTCAAACATCGGTTGCCAAATTTCACCATTTAGATACATTTTTTCTACCGAAGATGTTCAATCTACGAAAAAGACGGATTTCGTAAAATACATAGCATTTGTTTCGTTTTTATTTCAGGACGCAGTTCCTTTGTGATTACTCTTTATTCGCGGTTAATCGTCCTGTGTTTCAATCATTTTTTCGGACTTGACTATTCACAGGGAACTATGTATAAATTAAATAATACATTTACGATTAAGACCATTTTTCCCTTAGCACATACTTAAACATACTAAAATGTATTTTTTTTAGTAACGAAAAAATAAGAAACACCGTTTAAATTAAAAGAAAAAAAAAAACTTTACGAGTTGAAGCCCATATATTTTAAGTGTGTCTACTTAAATTCTTCATTAACGATTTCCTTTTTTTTTCTCTCCGAATGTCGCACAAGAGTGAGATTAACCTTAATTAGAAAACTAAATGTGCCAAATGTTTTTGTTTTGTTTCGCTACTTTCCTTAGAATAAATTAGCGCGTAATTTAAAACTTGAAATTACAGAGTAAGGCGTGAACGTAAACAATATTTTAAGATTATTTATCACCTATTATTACTAACCGATGACGAATCGTTCAAGCCGACGGTGTTGAAATGTTTACTCGTTTTTTATTTGGTTTGAAAGATCGAGTAACGAGAAACTTTAATTTTTTGAATTTATCGATGAACGTTTGGTTAATTTTTTCAATATATTTAATTATATTGGCAATACTTAAAGACAGTTAAATTAACTAATTAACGTGTTGAGAGATTTGTTTGATTCTTTGTCATAATATTAATAAATATGAAAAAAACCCAGCCCGACATGAAATTTGTTTGATGATATTATTATTAATTTAAATACAAGTAAAATATGTATTTTGTTATATAAAATTTATAGTTTACGTCTATTACATCCGGTTTGAAAAAAAAATTGCTTGTCACTCTTAAAATATCACGATAAGGCGTCTTTTAAATGTGTACTTAAAAAGTTAAATCCTTAACAGAACTTCACAAAGTATATTATAATTTTAAGGACAACGCTGAGCTTTTTGAAGTGTAACATTACACTTGTCAGAAACGATCATCACAACAGCAACGAAAAGCGACTAAAACTTTATTTACAATAGAAAATAATGCGTACGAAAAAATATGCCGCATATAGTATGGAAACGAAGATATTATAATACCGTATTGAATTATGATTGCATAACATATTATGTTCTTTGATTCCGTCTTGACGCTGTAGTTGTAATCGATCCTATGAGATAACAATATAATTATTATTATTGGAGACGGACTAACTGTGAAACAACTCGTGTATCATAATTCATATTGTATTCAGTAGGTGTTCGTCGCGACAATGCGTGCACTCGTGTGGTGACTTTTTCCACGTGTCATTCCTCGCAGCTACGGTTTTCATAAACGATTTTGTGTAACACAATGGGCCGGGTGTTGACACGACCAAAGTACAATCTGCGTCCGGTTACTGATCGACTGATATGGCTCTGAGATCGCTTTATTCTCGCGCTCAAAAACCGTCAACCGAAGAGCAACGTATACGATTGTATGACCGACAGATTTTCTTGAAAGATCTATTTTCAAACTAAATTCGGGCGCTGCAGAGCGGTATCGATGTCCGTTGTTCGTTTCAGTTCGATCGTCTCGGCCAAAGGCTGGTATCAATCGTACTCGTATACTTGAAAGCAGTGATAAATTGCTACGGTTCGAAAGAAAAGTTTCATTTTCCAATATTTTTCTATACGTTTTCGAGAGTAATTTTGAATCGTATATATTATTGAAAGTCTCAAACACTCAAACTTAAAGACTCTGTCGAAACAAATCAAACGTAAACACGTGCGATTATTAAAACTCAGAAGTATGTGATAGATAGGATAGATTTTTTATTTCCAGTTTTCGGTAGTCGACAACATAATATATGGAATGCCAAAAAAATATTTTCCACCTCATTATTTCATGACTGTTCACTACAGTATTACATAAAAATGATTACGAAAACAAATGCATCGTTCAATAATAACTTGAAGTAAGTATATAGTAAAGTATATAATATTATTGTGAAGAAAATAAACCATTATAAAAAATGAAATACCACTAAAATTAAAATTAAATATAATAAATACATTATTACAACAATAGTAATAATCGTAATCATAATCTGAACTAGTTCGGATCGTCCGAGGCCGTGCACTAAGACAATACGAGAAAAGCACCGGGGCGATAACGGTGACGTGTCACGATTCGACAAAAACCGTCATCTCGGCGCTCAGACCAGCACCGTTCGACACGGGACGAATAACAGGGGATCGTTTACGTAGAATTTATTTATTTATCTATTCGTTTGCGAGCCGCGTGTTTACACGCGAGCCGGACGGACCACGGATGACGCGACGTCGTCGTCGCCGCGAGCCGCGTCACATCGAAAGTCGCGCGTAACGACTTCAACGCGACATAAATCGTCCCGAGCTGAGCCCACTTGACGTGTCCTAATCAAACCGATACAGCCCGTCGTCTGAGCATTAGTTTTCGCTTCGAAAGTAGAAGCCCACTAAACGCGATAAAACCATTTCCGCCCGAAAATCTCCACTGTACACGTGTGACAAAAATCACGAGAGCGTAACGAACGCTTCGCGACGAGAACGACTGCGATCGTAAATAATAATAATAATAAGAATCCGCTGAAACGTTCGGAAACCCAAAGAGACGATCGTGATCAAATTTATAGACCGGTAACGTGCTCCGGTGTATCGCCACCTTATATTATTATTTATGTATTAATAATTATTATGCGGCACACTGTTTTTGGAAGATATCATACCGACAGTAATTACTAATTATTATAGTTTCGTTTTGATCACAATTCGTAGTAGATGTGGGAGTTTTCTAACGAAAAGTAATAATAACAATATTATAATATATAGTACGGTATTTTAAATTCAGACGTTGCTTAACAATGCGATCTACTATTTATAAACATACTTAAGTCGCTCAAGAGTTTCAACGTTCTCGTTGGAAATACTATAAGAGTTCAATGACGGAATGTTCCTGAATACTTCTATACTCGCGCTAATCCGATTTATATTAGAATGCGAATTTATTCTATAGAGCACTTCTCGAGATATCTCCTATCGTAGAAATATTCATAGAAACGTTGCTACCAGCCGTGTTTTTTTTATTTTTCTGATCTGTCGATTTGAAAACGAAAAGTTTCTTGATGACGTTAAATTGTTTTTAGTAAAATCGAAAGCCGCCGTCGTTATTCTCGTGCGTTTTTGACGTTGATGTGACATAATCGTAAACTGTGAACGGAGTCGATCTCTAGTTTTACATTACATTTTCGACAACAGACAAAGCACTCCGTGTGAGACCCACACACTAGACTAGAAGGCGATCCTCGACAAGGATAAGAATTGATTAATCAAGTAATTAATAGATTCGATCGAATTCGAATTAAAAAATACTCG
The DNA here is from genome assembly GCA_948098885.1 of Drepanosiphum platanoidis. Lineage (NCBI taxonomy): Eukaryota > Metazoa > Arthropoda > Insecta > Hemiptera > Aphididae > Drepanosiphum > Drepanosiphum platanoidis. The sequence goes on along the minus strand of OX402537.1, from coordinate 4,095,902 downwards.
ACTTTGTCGTCATTGTTTACGCACCGTATTTAATTTTAATTACCAAATCGTATTATACTATACTTTGTATTATTATTAGATATGTGTTGATTAATTATAATTCGTTAATTGTATTTTTTAGAAATATTGTTTTTATTATACCAAGACATTGGTAGAAAATGGGCTGTGAAATTAAATTAAGCCTATTCAGTCAGTTTTGAGTAAATCGTAAAATGTGATAGCGTTAATCGTTAGATAGCGTATTGCCTAAAAAAAAAAAAACCAATATAATATGGACTGTCATTATAAATTGTTATTATAAAAATTCTATCACAGATTATCATAAACAACTTAATTACTACAAAATGGTTTGAAATGAAAGTTAAAAAAAAACATATAGTTTTAAATATAAAATTAGTTGAATTATTAAAGTTTCAAGTTAAGACTTTAAAATATTTTGGTTTCGAATAATACCGACACCCAGTTTTAGTTTAATTGATACCATATTTTTAACTAAACTCAAACGATAAAAATCTTTATTTCATTTTTTTTTTTTTTTTACGAATAAATCAAAACGAAAAGCACGGTCTACTTCTGATTAACAATAAAATGAATAAGTTAAATATTCATTACTTAAGAGTTTTAAACAAGTGCATATTCGTTAATAACACTACTGTTATGGTGGAAAACTCAATTCGCAGGTTTTAATGTTTTTACATTGTGTTTAACACGGTTCTCATAATTTAACCAACTTTAGAGTTTCAAGCATTAATACAGGTTGTGGGAAGTCGAGTACCTACTAAATATATTAGAAAACCAACATAAAGAGGTAGAAGAATTCGTATCTTTCCACGAGGCCACTTGCTGGAAACTTTACACGACTATGGCATTTTAATTAATTTTTCAAACTGAATAACATAGTTTCGTAATTTGTAAATTATGAAAATATCATAAATTAAACTAATTTAAAAGCACCTTTGAGATTTCCGTACAAAAGAAGAAAAAAAAACACTATTAACGACTAACCGAAAGAATTGTCTCAGATGAGTTGAATTGCATTTTATTTTATTTTTTATGCACGTTGTTGACGCAACGATAAAATTTACAAGTAAAATTTTTGTGCGTACATCTGTAATAAACTCTGAAAGTATATTAAATAAAGCTATTTCGTAACGAGTTGATGAGCTAAAAAAGAAAAGGTAAAAAAACGTAAACTTTTCCCCCCTTACATTCGTTCGCAGTTGACTTCGTTTCATAAAATCGCGTATTATATGAAGCGTATGATTAACGTGTGTATATTGCGCTCGTTAACATTTAAAGACCCTCTGGAACAAAAATTGAAAATATATATTATATACGTATATGTATAATATTCACATGATAAATGTCGTAAATGTTTTGGCGAAATACCGTGACACGATATTTTGAGACGGAATTGTTGTCGAGAATTGCGCGCGTATCGTTCTCGCGCGAAAAGAGGAAGTAATAAACTCGAACGCTTCGCGTAACAATCGAAAGTGTTCGATACGAATCGCAATTAGCAAAACGTTTCGGCTTTGTCGCCGGTACATCAAACGTCGGTTTCTTTTCCGTTTGTGTGCTCGGATCACGCAGTCAACGCCGTTCGACAACGGAATCGTATGAACTCGTCTCGGCCTGCGCTCGGTAAATCAAAGTGTTCGCGGTTATCGACGACTCGATGTAAAAACCAGCCGAAAACCGCGGTCTGATTTCGTAGACGTGTTCGGCCGTCTCGTTTGGAAACTTTTACGTGAATGAAAATTCCCCCTACCACAGCGAGCACCAGACTCCACACGTGTTAAATAAACGTACCGACAACGTCGTCGTTTCGAATTAAATAATCGCCGTCTCACGACCGCGCTGTCGTTTGCCGACGGCGCGGCGCGGCGTTGATCGATTTCCGATATTTCGTGTGTAGAGATCTGCTATCGGTGCACGTCGTTTTCGTTTCCGCCCGAAATATCATGATAATATTTCGCTACGCGTTGCCACCGAATCGTGAAAAGTCTCGATGGTATATCGTTTCCGGAAAAAAACGATTTGAAAACAAACAAAAACAGAGAGAAAACCAATTTATTGGTTATTTACCTACTGTAAACGCGCGGCGCGGTGTTCGGATTGATTTAACGACTAATAATCAGCCGCACGAGTAGTAAGTACGCATCGACGTTTTTCACCACAGCGTTGTTCGAAATCACTGATGTAGACGTGGTAAGAAAAAAAAAAACAAACGTTAGTTGTTCGGCTCCGGAAGTACAACCGTAAATACAGTTGATATTCTTCCGCGATAACTACGTCGTTGTGGATACGAGAAAAATTATGCCGTTGTTAATTTTGGCGACTCAAAGCGGCACGGTAAAAAAGTCAAATCTCCGGCAAAACGTTATTTTTGACGGAAACGAAATGTTTTTTTTTTTCTTTTCCGACGGAAACGACCCCGCGAAAATCGTCCGGAATTCGTAGGATACGAAATAAACCAACCTTAATTTGGTCATACTCATTTCCTGGAAAGCGTTGACTTTCTCCTTTGTCGCCTACTTTGGTCGATTCTCCTCTTCTTCCCGGGACATCGATATTATTTTTATTTCACATCGTAGTTTCATAATGCTCTGCGCATATTATTGCATCACGATTTTATAATTATACGGCCTTATCGACCGAAAACGCCGCGCCGCCGACGTGAAAAATATGTCAAACATATGGTTATGACTTACGATTTGTTGTGAAATCTCGAGGCCCGAGAAATATTCTATGAACCGATTGAAAAAATGGAAAAATAAATCGTTTCTCGGAAATAACTATTTGGTTACTAGTGAAGAAACCCCGCGTCGAGTGTCGACTATCACGGCTCGCCGATATTTTCATGTTTTTTTTTTAAAAATTGTCCGCTTTCCGCGGACGAAAATAAAATCGATAGCTCACACTTCGTCATACTTTGCAGTCCCTATTATTGTGTAACGATCGGCTCGACGTCGTAAACGACGGATATTACACACCGCCGAGTAATTTATAAATAACAACGAAAGTGAAATTTATAATTAGAATAATTTCGCGACGCGATAGCGCAGGTACACTAATATTGTTCTAATCGAGTCTTAAACCGTTGGTTATTTCATAAAACGTGTTAGCCGACGAGATGTGTACGTGTGCGCGAATGGAAATTGTAATTAATCGTTTTCCAATATTTTCCGCGTTCGTGATTCGTCGCTCGCCCGCTGGTCCGTCGCGTCGTAGGGTTCAACGTCAACGCTCTGCCGAGTTTCGTACTCTAATAAAGCATGCCGAGAGCTTCGTTATCATCACGGATCGTTTTGTACGGTCATTCATAGGCGTCCCAGTTGTTCAGGTAGAAAGTCACGGTAACCACGTTCGGCGCACACGCGCCAAGTCCCGAAACAGTTATGTCGTTTTATTGTTATTTGAGGACGGAGAAACAATATTATTCAACGACCGAACCGATAACGATTTAATGCAGTTTGCACAGCGACGTTTCCGCGAAGTCTCGCTCGTACTATTATAATATTATTATTATATTGCTATCGGATATTTCATAATCTGTAAAAATCACTCGCCGGAGACTCGTTTTGTTCGACAGTTTAGTGTATAATATAAGTGAGTACGTACTCCGACTGTTACAAAGTCGTTTTTACAACGACGACGATGGATTTGAGAGGAGCGGTGATGACAGTTTCCACGTGATCGCGTCACGTCAGTTTGCGATGGGAAGACACCACGCCGGCAAACGTTTCCTTAATTTTTGAAACCCGTTTTCCATATGCTCGCGTTCCCAGCGCTGGGAACAAGGTTATTTCCGTTTTTCCCGGAAACCGATTCCTTGCAGTGCATTTTTCGACAAATTATTTTCGAAGAAGACGATCTCCACTCGGACGACGTGCGCGGTATCTGCCATCGGTAGTCGACAACACCGTCCTTCTGCGATTCCGTTTGAAAATACACGTTTTTTGCGGCCCCCCGACGCGTGCGCGTCTAACAATATTATTGCAATCGAATGTCGGCGACACGCTGCCATTGCCAGTTCGAAATATTCAAACGCACTCGTCATAATATAGGCGTTTTGCGCGACACAATAAATAAATCATATCGAGACTGCGAATTTGCGGCCGCCGCGCTGTTTCGTTTTATCGCGTCGTATTTTATTGACTGTTATTATTTCCACGTAAACACTATTTGCTTCTTCTTTTTTTTTAATAACTGTTGCCGTTAGAAAGAAATTTAAATCGATTCCGTCTCCGCCGATATTCTTCGGCAGTCGGTAATAATTTTTCTTTGACGGCGTCGTTATTGTGCATTGTCATTACGGCGCATTAGTAATGCCATAATTGCCACAGTTATTAATTATCGTACCCCACGTACGAATATTTACGGCTCGCGGCCGTAGTGCCGTCGCGTTTGTTGAATAATATTACGAATCTTGCCGAAACAAAACGTTTGACATCGCCGTTTAATCGTCCGTATTATTGCCGCAATAAGAACTGGATTCAAATAATTCTCCCGCCTACGGAGGATATCGTTTAACAGAAGACTTTGATGTCGTCCGTGCGGCTAACGTCGAAATACAGCCAGGCAGCGGTATATCTAATTAAATAGAGTCGAGAAATCATCGGCCGGCACGATGTGAACCTACATAATATGCAAATTGATTTATGTTTTCACGCATGAATACGCCGGTCGCAAGACGGGAAATTATAATATAATAGTTTCCGTTTGATTGGATTTTTCGACGTACCGAAATGGTGACCGTGAAACTTATTCGTTCATATTGTAACAACGCGGTTTTCCAAGTAGGTACAGTTGAATGGATTGTGTGGTCTATTGTATCTACATCGATAATAATGCCGTAATAATGACACACGCGAGAATGTATTTGTAATTTCTCGATTATTTCGACGATAATTCGAAAACTCAAAACGAACTCGCATTCGCGGTAGTGCAAAGAGAGCTATCAACAAAAAAAAGTACGATTTTCTTAAAAATATTTCATGAAATCGTCCTAACGAGTAAAAAATTGATTTGATCTTATAAAACGCTCGTGTTATATGTTATATGTTGCCTCTCGTATATTACTAAATCGCGCGTATTGTTTAATCTTTACAGCTAGGAAGTGCGTAACGCAGGTATTATTTCGTAGATTATGTCAATTAAAAAAATTTAATCAAAATAAATCACAATGAAAATATGATTAAAAATATAAAAAGTGCAAAGAAACGAAATAATTCAGATTTTAATTACATTTTAGTTACCTTGTTTTGTTTTGTTTTTTTTTTCCAGTTTCTCTTACATACACATACAATATGATTAATTGATTTTATCCAATGATATGTTTTTTTTTTGTTTATGAAAACACTCTTTCTAGTCCAAGAAGTTCTCCAAAAGTTTCGTTTAGATTTTAACACATCAATAGGCTGAAAATTTAAATTCACAACAGATGGTACTTTAAAAAGTTAATATTTGAAGAAAAAAATGTTTTCCGAAAATTGTAGACAAATTACGGTACAACGTTCTACTCGATGGTGACACGTGAAAAATGCAGTTGGAAGAAAACTTTTAATATTATATCGCAACTTTTCAATAGTTCGAAAAAAAAAATGCGTGTATTTTTAAGCTGTGTTTATTTTTCGATATCGGATGCTTGAAACTATGTTTTAAAATATTTTAACCTCATTATTAATAAAATATCAAACATTAGAAAATTAATTGAATAAAATGTGTTACACTGTTCGAAACAATGCTCGTGTACTCGTATTAACAGCGTTCCGGTTTGACTTGCGGCGCGTCTCTCTGGTGCGAACATTTCGAACGACACGGAAATATCAATTCCAACAATATTATTGAATACATTTATCCAAAAAGTCATGATTATGGCAGATGACAAATAACCAATCGTTTATGCATAATTTAAAATTATCGTTTTTGGAAACAATCGATCGGCAGTCGGTTATGACTTGTTCCGCGAACTCGCATGACGAGTTGATAAAAAAAAACCACGGTTTCGTAAAAATGATGTATAACGTTCGCCCGATGACTATAGACATAAATACCACCGTAACTAATGACGTACGGTAATAATCCGTACAGCGCGCCAGCATTGTCTATGTGTACTTGGTAGGTTGGTAAATATGTCAGTTATTGTAATTATTTCTAAATACCTCTGAAAAATGTTTTTTTTTTTTGTCCATATTTCCATTAATATTATTGATTATTATTATTATTCCGGTCTCGTCCTTTAAAAAAATTATAATTTATCGATACATTTATAGGGACGAGCAGAAAGTTAATAAAGAGTGGAATTTTAAAAATCTGTCCATGTACCCGGTCTTTGGCCGTGTGCTTTTTTTTTTTCGTTTACGTTTTACTTATATTTTGAAATTAATAAAAACGACGAGAAAAAAAAACAACGAGACTAAAAGGTATAAAAAATCGCATTGAACTATTCACGATCTCGGGATCGATACTGTCAGGTCGAGATGCGAAGTTGTGAACTATTTTCCATTGAAACGTTTACGTTCTGACCGATGTCCCGTCCGATCGGTCGACACACACGATGTTGTTCGATACAGTGGCCTTTCCGTCTGACTCGCTCTGGAACTTCACCGGACAGCCGATTTGTTCGTTTAAATATCGGCGTGGCGTCGCTGCACGTCACGTTTTCGCTATTAACGGGTGTATATACATACGTTCAATTATTCGGGCATTGGCTTCAAACAGTGAATACACGAATAATCCTTTACAAATATTAACGCATGCAGATGTACTTTGTACGGCAAAAGTAATTCTGAATTTAAATTCATATCAGCTAACGGCACGACGACGACGTAGAAGAAAAAAAAATAATAATATAAAATACTATACTGCTAGGACGGGAATACATAAACGGATTTTAATGTGCAATGCTCACGAGCGAATTTCACTTGGACGATAGCAGATATTCGGTTCGTCTAGGGGCGTAGATCGTTGACGGTGAATTAACGTCACCGACGACTGCGTAATAGACGAACGAACGCGAGGAGAAAAATGGATTTTTCGACTTTTGTTGTGTGTAAAACGCGTTTCGCATGCTCGTGCGCCGCGTCGATGCGTGTTCCATACCTGACGTTTATTCTGTTCGCCTCCGCTCGTATTCGATATAAGACCGAGAGACAGTGTGGTCTTATTACCTTTGAAAAATGTTTTTTTTTTTTTTTTTCCGTCCATTTTACCGTTAGCATTATTGATTGTTATATTATTGTTATTCCGGTCTCGTCCCTAGAAAACATTAATACAAATACGTATTTATCGGTTGAGCAGTAAGATAAAATAATTAGTGGAGTTTTAAGATTTTTTTCCGCGCATACCGTAGTCGTCGATTCTTTTTCCGACCTTTCGTTTAACGCTTTTGATTTGAAACCAATAAACATAATAGAACAAAGCGACTCGCATACTGTAAGTGAGTCACACGAGTGAATGTTTTCCCGGTCGTTTTACACCGTCACACCCCGTGTATCATTTACCCGTCGTCCAAACGAAACCGCACCCGTATACCTGTACATCGCGGTCGCGCCCCCGCCGACCGGCCACCCGACAAAATATGATGATAATGTGTATGGCGATATTTTCATCGTAGACGAATACGTGTACCGCGTTCGGCGCCGCTTATTCGATTTTCACGCGCGCATTATTCCGTTCGCCGCTTTCTTGACAGAGTCCTGCGGTGTCGTCCGTTCGCGGATTTTCCTTTAAACGCACACGGACGGTTTCGAATAATATAAGAAGACCTCAGCCGCCGTCAACAATACGTACACGCGACGTGCTCAATGGACAACGATTTCAGTGTAGTTCTTACTCGTAACAAACCGTATGAGTTATAATTGCAATTTGTGTATAGGTTATTTATTCGGGTTAGTGGCGTACAGGATCGTATTATAGAGATCCGAGCGCGGGGAAATCCATTTTTTTCCCGTCGTCACGAGCGGCCATTGTCGTCGCTTGTTTTATGACTTACTATCGCCGTGTGTAGGTATACCCACACGTATACAATACGATACGAACGGTACTCGACGTCCTTGCGCTCCTCGAACGGTCACTCCGGTTCTAAGAACATCCGCCGCTCTCACTTTTCTCACTTGCCGGTGATCGAAACCGTACGTTTCACGACGCCACCCGTTCGTCAAGTCACAAATGGCGCTTTCCGTTTTTTCGTTTGTCATTTTTCCCGTCGAATCCGACGGACAACTTATTCACCGGTATCGCGAAAAAAAATAAAACCGACGCGACGGTAGCGCTCGAATCCAACGCGTGTCGCGTAAATATAATGTTTTCGAAACGCACGACTGATTTTCTTCAAATTTTCGATTTAGTAGTCGGTATGAGCTATTCTTTTTTGTATACTGAATAATTTACGCGATTATGAACATAATATAGTCTGTCCCATCGATTTAAATTAGAACAAAAACACGTTCGTTTAGCGTTGTAACGTGTGATTTTAAACATTTTCTGCGCGCATAAGATTTATAAAAGTAAATTATTTGATACAGGCAATGGCGGATACTATTTAAGAAACTTTACACGCGTCGAACAAATAATTACGAAACCGCTCAATTTACGCGTACACCGAGTGTTTGAAAACTATTTTGCATCTCAAACTAATTATTATATAATCATTATTTGTAACAGCATTACGTACTATTATTTATTTAGTAGTAGCGAATAATTTTATGGATTGAAAATATCGTCTGTAATACTAACATTAAAAAGTATTAATCCAATAACCCTAATAATAATAATAAATAATAATACAGCTGAACGAAGATCGTTTAATTTTTTTTCAGAGTTGCACCTAATATCGAGTACTCCTCTTGCCTTGTAATATTATTTTAAAAACGGTTCATTATCCAACCGATATAGTAATTAATAAATAATTATACGGTAAAAGTTACTTCGTTACAATTTGTATACGTATATTATACCTTTTTCGTCCCAAACGACTTTAACGCGACGAGTGACGGCGCTGTTCCGAAAACTCGTGTGACGACGAGCCACCGTGTTTCGTATATAATGTAGATATGCATAATAATACCCACGAGTAATATAATAACAGCGTGTTTAAATTTTATTTTCATCGTTTCGACTCGGTCTCTCGGTGATTATTCTTAATGATTATTAACAATTATTTTATACGGTCGTTTTAGCACGATGTTTTTGGAATAATTTCCGTTCGTAACGAATATAATATTATTACTACCCGCGGGATATTTGCACGTATTGGGTCCGCGTTCCCAATATTCGTATGGTAATAGTAATATTATTATTATTTTTATGGTCCAGTAACGGCTCGTCAGATGGAGCTAGTGAGACACGGCCTCACTTGCGATTTCACAACACACTAATAATTTGTTTTGAGCCCGTAATCAACAATATCCGATCGTCTTTCTGTAACAATAAAGATTGAGTAGATAAAGTCGAAGAGTTTTGTCCAAATCGATTTCACCTCGTTATTCCTACTTTCCGATCTACTGTTGTGTTGTCGAATAGTAAGGTGGTGTGATAAATAACAACCGGATTCATTTTATTTGTTTATTTTAACTTCTTACACGATTGCATTTATTGCAGATGACGCGTCAAATTTCTGCGATTATTATTTCACGAATTTCATATCGTTATATTGATAGGTACAACTGATGAGCTTATCGAGAGTTATTTCCTCCGAAAATCCATTCGAGACCTCTTCTACGGCACTCTCAAAGCAGCCATTGATTACATAGTTTTAACACGTTCACGGCCACGTGTCAACTATAGTTGACATGGGGTCCATTGATTTGTATACGGATTTATTTTACCCGGGTATTTTTAACAGACTTTCCAAATTATGCCGTGGCCGTGAACGTGTTAAGTTGATGGTATGCAGATCATTGTGTATGTATAAAACATAATTTCATAGCCTTCCCGTTCCACGAAAAAAAAAGAAAAGTATTTGACTCACGCCTAAAGTTCAAGAAAATCTGGACAAGACGTCGGGAAATCATGTTGTAGAATATGCGTTCGTACGCATGGCTATAGGTAAGGTTTGTCCATTGAGTTCGCAATAAATGTTTGCCCCTCATCGCTTACGAGTTACGAGACCCGCGAGTCGCCAACAACGCGTTACAAGGAAACCGTAAACCGCGGGACTTTTTCCCCGACATCCTGGTGCACCGTTGCAGGACGAACGCGCGCGCACACGTCCGAGGGTTTTTGTTTTTGTTTTCCTTTCCACGAGCTCCCGAGATTTCCCCGCGGGTTTCGGCCCATTAAATAATAATAATACGCACACGCGCGCGTCGCCGCGCACTGTATTATTATATAATGTACACGCGCGAGTAGGTACACGTTTAATTACACTCCGCGGCGGCGGTTCGATGCGAATTAAACACGGGGGATTTCAATCTCGACTTCCACGACCCCGACTTCTCCCGCGCACGCTATACGTACGCACGCGTAGGAGGCATTTATTTACTTGCATCGTCGCGACCCCGTTCTCGCGCACACAACAATAGACGGTGGTAATATCGCGTGTTTGTATACGGTCCGTCTCCTCGACCGCGATCGTCCCCAAAGGAATTTTTCCCCCGGACGACTATTATCTGGTAAAATTGTTGTTTGACAGGATACAACAAAAACCGGCGACTAGAAATGGTTGAGCGGTGAACCTATCGCGGCAGTTGTCTAATAAAGTCGTCTTAAAATTGAGTATATACAATGATATTATTCTACAGCGATCGTTTGGGGAAGTTTTCTTACGTCATACAATGCTTATTAAATAAAAATAAAAACGTCCAATGTTGTTCATAAAAAAAAGGAGCCCAAAAAGGGTCGAATTCTTCACCCCTTCACCTGAATTTCGTTCGCGGAGAACCATATGATCGATGGCATTCGCTTTCGTATAATCGATCGTTTTTACAACGAACAAGCTGCAAGGCAAATCCAGTTTGATAGAAAAGCAACTCGAACTCGCTTGACTTTCGATTCGTGATGGCCAGTTCGTTCGACGGCAGCAAGAGCAAGTTGACCAAGCGACAACGCGGAAATCAGCAGGACACGGACAACAAATATGGAATTTCGGATGAAACAAAGAGCGTTCTTCATCGGAAATTAATTTCGCGCAGATCGAATTCTAAACGTGACGCGCCGAGGACCCGGCATACGATTTCCAAAGAGAACAGCGGCCACCTATCCACTCCGTCGGTCTAAACCCCGCGACGATCACAATTCATAAACAAAAAACAACACGCGCGTGTATAGTATACGTCATTTAATGTATAGGTATATATTCTATATATATCGGCCATATGCGTGCCGTAATACCCGTATACGCGAGCGAGCATTTAATAATTACATTCCGCGGCGGCGGTTTGATACGAATTAAACACGGGTGATGTCAATAATTTCAACTTCCGCCGCTCGGCGTTGCCGATTTCTCTTGCCCCGACCGTGCACGGCGTAAGAGCCGCATACACGTAATAAGTACCTACCTGCTTCGCGACCCTGTTCTCGCGTATAACAATAGATATTTAATTGCGTGCTTGCCGTACAGGGTGTGTGCGAACGACGTTTTTCTACACCTGATTATACCGTCCTGATTACGTCCTTTTCTCGTTTTGTATTTTTCGGGACACTCGAGGAAACGAAAACTACTTTTCCATCGATTTCACGCTCAGATCACGAATACGTAGATCGAAAACACGAGCGATTTTGCCACATTTTACAATCAGAACAGCTTTAAGCATCGAATAAATGTTCGTAAAAATATGAAAACGAATAAAAAAAAAATTGAAATGTGTATTAACAATATCGTAGACGAAAATCGGATTTCAAAAGAATAAATTAAGAAAAGTAGTTATAAATCGCGGGGATGAACGCCCGCCGTTAGATAACAGAGCATAATAATAAATAATGTCCGAGTTTTTGCCGTTCGCGAGCGTCTAGAAATTTTCATTTCCGTTTTTATCGGGTGGGAGTATTTTTTTGAGGCGGACCTATATACGTGTTCCCTCGTCCCTCTGTCCCGGACTATATCGTCAATTTATGAGCTCGATCAAAGCGGATTTTTTTATTATTATTTTTTTTTTTAACCCAAGCAGCAGAATCGTATTCGCAAATATTTGGCGAGGTCGTAAACTCGCGCGCGTGCCATAAATCATTACGATACATCGTATATATTTCGTCGAGCCCGAACGCCGAGGATTTCGAGAAAAGAGCGATGGGATCGCAAGACTTCGCACGGCCAATTGCGATATGGCCAAAGGGCGAGTTATGGGTGTTTATTATTTATTATCGAATTATAATGACCGACTCGGGGTGGCCGCGAGATAACGGACGAACGTTTTTTATTTTGTTTTTCTCGGTTAGGTACACCCACAAACAATACGCAATAATAATGTTTATGCGGCCTGCTGCGAGAAATGACGCCCTCCCTCGACCCAACTTTGTACGTACGCGTATAACGGTATCGTGATAGTATAATAGTTGTGTGTTGTTGCAACAATATTGTAATATACTCGACACGAACGAACTCGGCAGTGTACGGGTCGCAGTTCGGAAAGTGGGTACGCGCGCGAACCGTTGTCGGGAAACTCGTTTACGTAGCAAATTTGTCCGACAACAGGATAGATCGCCGTAAACTTTAATACCAATATTTATCGTAAGATAATTGACACCGAACGATATCGTCTTTACGTCACAGCGAGTATTACTATAAACAACGTTGTTTTCGCAGGCATCGCGGATGAAATAACATATCGGATTATAATCGGAGGGGAAAAATCAAAAAAAGAAACCCGTGGATGAAAGCCTATCCGAAAATAAAACGACAACAACTGTGTGATACAACAGAAGAGAGTATTACAAAACACGAAATCGAATTCCATCAAAAAATATGCGTCGATGGAGGGGTTCTTATGCAAAAACATTGCCGAGGCGATGATATTTAACACTTACTAAAATCCACTCGTCCGCAACACGAAGCAATTAATAGCGCCGGACTAGTATTTTTGAGGTAGTTGTCCAGATTGTTGTCTAAAACAACGTTTCATTAAATCTCTCAACTGTCTCAGACTTTTCAAATGCATTTTCCATTGCTGCGAAAACAAAACAATTACTAATTAAAGCATAATGATAACAATTATTTAAAAACTGAATACTGTACTCAATTTCCAACGAATTCATTATTAAGACTTTCACACCACCAAGAACTTCGTGGAAAAAAAACACGATCGTACAGAAAAATCTCTAAAACTATGTGTTAAAGTATCAAAGACTATAATTTTATTACAACTACTATACCTCGAATAAAATGATGACTGATTATTTACTGCCTGTTCACTAGTCCAAGAATATTTTAATATTCATAATTGCTGCTCACAATTAACACTACATCTAAATAATATTTAAAAAAATACATAATTTAATATTATTATTTATTACTCGGAGATTTACAAGGTAATTACATTTACAATTAAAATGATCGCATCGCAAGTCAACATTATACAATATCATTGAAATAATTTATTGTCGTCATCATTAAAAATGTTAAGAAATCAATAGTAAATGTATTTACATGTATTTATTCAATAATTATGATAATTTCTTATTAACATTACAGATGTTAAAAGATCAATAGTAATAATGGATATAAAAAGATTATTATTATTGATTATTGGATAATAATTACAATAATATCATATAATATGTACAGTGCTGTAGTAAGGGGGGTTTTTTTTTTTTTGTGCAAAGGTGCTTAAAATATTAATTGTATGTAGTGTTTACATAACGTGTCATTAAATGATAGTATTAAAAAACCTAAGAATTTACTCATAATAACGTGTAAAAGTATCTATACATAACGTACTATTATGTCAACTTTGAATCTAATCTTCTCTCTTTTTTTAATCGCGTGTGTATATGTGATAATGACATCAGTATTAATTTTAATATAATATTATATCTACGAATAAAGTGACCTTTCGCATCAACGTATTAAAATAAAAATACTATTAGTCTGCGACGATGAATTCGTACATTTATATTTATTTTATATTTTGATAATTAGTTTGAAATTTTAAGGCTTCAGTACCAGTAGCCGCCTCTCTTACTCTGGCTGCGGCCCAGATTATAATATGAGTAAATTATACAAACATTATCAAATGAAGACATTATGTTTCTGTCTACACCTCTACACTACCCATACATTATAAGGAAAAATAATTTCAGTAATTTGTGAGACTAATAGTTATAGTAATAAACTATTAAAAATAATACTACGCTCCACTACGATGAACCCATGTAATTTACTATATTGTATTTTGAATTACATTTTTATTCATCGAGTACCCGTTCATTATGGATTTTACGTTTAAAAAGTAGAAACTACTGTGTTTCGATTTAAACGTCAGATCATCGTTTGTGGGTTAATACGATTGCTGACGAAAAACGTAACAGGTTATCCCTATGACGTGTTTAATAACTAAACCGTTACGAATTTTAAATACGCGGCGAATGTATAACTCGTATGGCTCGAATCGAAAAAAATAATAATAGCACTACCGATTTTATAGATACCGATATAATAATACGATATTATTTCGTCTTAACTAATAATACAAATTAAAAAAAACAGTAAAATATTGTATTATAATATTTGACGAATATTGTTAATATTCGAGCTCTCGAAATACTTTATGTTTCACTGAATTTCGTCTACGGCCAACCCGTTTAAGTTTTTAAAGTTTACGATCTCGCCGATAAATCAAAGCTTGTAATAAAAGTAATATATCATACGAACCAGACACAAGTCTAATTGAACTCTAGGAAATCAGCTTGTTTTGTTTCTTTTCAGAACTGTATTTAATAGATATCGCATGAGTATCGTGGGCGCAAAATGCAAAATTACTACCATTAATTAATCTTTATTTAGATGACGAGTTCATTTTGGTAATTATTTGTTTTGGTTTTAATCGGATTTTCGTTTGTTTTAGATATTACGAATTCTGGATCTGTTGTGAAAACAATTATCCTAATCAGACATTCGTATAGATATGACGGTCACGGTAGAAATAATAACGAGTTAGAGTCATTGATTAAAGTTCGATATACATAAACGTCATAATATGTAAACAAACAATGTAAAGGAATACGTACGGACATACGCACGGTGTTGTGGTTTGCGAGTGCAGATCCTGCAGGATTTTAATTTAAACGAGAGACATTCGGCGAGGTCTTGGACGCCTGGATAATATGTGTTTTAATAAAAACGACCTGCAAAAGAAATAATAACAGTCGTGTCAGAATAATACGATTTTTATGGTCTTATAAATAATTATAATAATATTACGTAAACCGGGCATATGGCTCCGTTCTGTCCGCGATCTCCGACGAGTTGAGTTTTAATCTCGACACGAAATAAAGCGGCCGAGATTATGAAACCTCAAACTTAATTTCAGTACAATGTTTAAGTGACAGTTGATATTTCCAAATGAGTTAACTTATATTTATAAAGTAACTACTGCAGAAGGTCACGAATCTAATTACGTTTTTGAGGCGTAAGATGAGATTCCCGAGATTTATTTACCGAATATCGGATTAGTGAAAACTATACGACTATACAGGGTGACCCATCTCGATGTCCCGATGGAAACAACTCCCTGGATATTCATTTTTTTCTTTTATCATAGTACAGTTCAATATTATAAGGAAATCACATTAAACATTTATTATTCTTAAATTTGTATATAATAATCCCTTAAACGGCTGGGGAAAATACATTTTTGAAATTTATATTTCAGTAAAACTGTAAAATAAACATACTTTGGTATAAGTTGTTGGTATGAGCAATTGAAAATCGAATAAATCGGTTTCACTCCTTTCAATTATCTTCCACTATAACGATGAAATCAATATATCTGTCGAAGAAATATTTCAAATCTGACTTCACGCGCGTTCTTTGATTTATACGTTTTTATTTTCCCTTAGTTTTTCTAATCCAACAAAGTCTTTGATTACGAAGAGTATTAGCCTACAACAGTTTAAGGTAGAATAATTATTTACAAACGGATCGTAGAAAAACGTAAGCGAAACTTAAACGTCAGGCATAGATAGAAAGTTCGCGAGAACGAAGACAACTCCACTACTTTTCCTGACGAATGACAAAATGTAAAATGATTCGTACCAAAGATAACACGGCGAACACGTCCTGTCTGTTGGTTAAATATTTTCAAGCCACTTTCAACTAGATGCGAGTACATATCATAATATACGTAGACGTTTTTTTTTTTTCTGCTAGAGTAAACACAAATCATTGAAAGTATACGACCGCATTTCTCTGGATTTTTTTAACTTCCAGAGTCCCGTTCAATTTTTATTTTTTATGTTTTCATAAACATTATTGTTCTTGCACAACAGTTATAATATATTTCATTGCAATTTATATATTACAATAGTCAATATTTACTATGTTACAAAAACTGAACTCGGACGAATAAAAATACAAACAAAAATGTAATAATATATTAGTTTCTCCCCGCATCCTATCACAGTAAAATAAAACATTAAATTGGCCGACGATCATAGTTTCAGTTTTAAAACAGAGAGTTTGAAATAGTTTCTGAAACATAACATATAAAATATAATATCAAAAGTCGAATGTGGTCGTCGTAAGCAACTTTGTGTATCTAGTATCTACTGTTACTATAGGTGTGGAATGTTGTACGGTAAATTATTATTTCGTTTAGATTTATATATTATCATATACCATGTGTGTTCAGAAAGCTTCGAAATATTAAGTATCGGACGGTTTAATAAGCCGAGTGAAAAGTAATAAAACATTTTTTTTTTTTTCTTACAGTAATAACGGTAAAGTGAATATTATAATAAACTGACGAAAGTACGCACTCGTAAAAACTATCATTGATGTGTTGTACGTTAATTTATGGTGGTATCTGTACTGTACGTTACTACGTAAGGTCTGGCGATAAAAAATACTATTTTATATGCGGACTGACGTAATCTAAAAGTAATAATAAACAATTTCGAAATACCGGAATGCGTATCGCACGATTTGTCATAAGTAGCGAATCTTTACAATACAAAAGTTGGCCATACACCATACGGTTCGGGACGTCATTTTTACGGCATCATAACAGTTTTCGTACGTTCGCGTGTACCGACGACGTAGCGTATACTATTATAATTTGCCTCGATCGAGTGTTGAATTTTAATTTTTACTCGTTTAATGCTCTGTGATTTGACATATTAACAATATTGATAAACAGTTGTTAAAATAATACGACGTGCGTTGAATAATATTACGTACAATTTAATTTTAATAGTGAGGAATACTCTCAATGTAGAACGAAACGTAGGTACACGGATTGAATAATTCATAAATGCATATATAATATAGTCTAACGTGAAAAATGCTATTATTAATACAGTAAATTTACATCGAAATTGTAGTTATGATCAAAACTATACCTATCTGTTCCAGTAATAATATAACATTTATAATATTTCAACCACGTACCAATGAATGCGATCGTTAAAGTGTTAAACTGATTTTGCGTTTTGTTATTAAATAAAAAAAAAAAAAGGTACAAATAATAATAATAGTAGTCAGTGATCGTTTATGATAATGTGAGTAGCCTAAACAAGTATAAAACAATTCATCCGCTATTTTCTTTCGGCAAAAAACCAACACACAACAAGAACTCTGCAAAATACAAACACCGTTTTCATTTAACAGTCTGTGAAATTCTTTGAAAACTGTGCGATTCAGACTGTCAAATGAATTTCAAGCAATAAAAACACGAAACATCACGAATTAAACAATGAGTGAAGAATATTCAGAGAAACGTTTCTAAGAAATGCGAATACGCGGAGACCTTAATAACAATGTTCTATTCTCACAGGTTTCTGTTTTACAGTGGCATAATTGTATGCATTTCATAAGCACCACGTGCCGGAACCGAGGCAATTGATCCGTTTTTTGAGGCTTCCGTTTTAAGCCGGGCACGTCTTAGACAAGTTTCGCCGGGTATATATAATATGTATAATAATATGAATGACCAACAAAACGACGAAAATGGGTAATTTAATGTGTTTCCGCCGTGTTTCCACATTCGTAAGACCCGGATTAGTGTTGCGAACACGCGGAGGCGTATTCATGAGGGCCAAAGGGCCCGGGGCCTTTTCTCGATCCGAGTTTGTCAATATTTATATTACATTTTACTAACCAACGATTTGTAAATTTAATAAGATATTCTGTTCTTTGTCTGTAATATCGTGTTACAACGTGTGTAGGTGTAGTATAAGTAAAAACGTGATTCGTATTGGACTATTTTATTTAATATTGCAACTTCGGTGTATTGTGTTGATGTAGTTGATAATTATAACATAGAATGTTATAGATGGAAATCGAAGGGTTGGGGTGCGTAGTCCCTGAACGATTTTGCCACGTCACTCCAAAAATTATCCCAAAAGTATATAAACGTATGCGTTATGCATATTTTAAAAATAAAAAAAAAGACTAGTTAATACCGAAAATATTCATGAATACGGAAGTATATGTTTATGTTGATAACGGTTTTATGATAATTTATGATCTTAATTATGATATTAATTTACACAGTAATCTAGAATTTTTAGCAATATATTGGGAAGCCACATTGAACAATCGTATTATTAAATAACGAGTAAGAAACAAGTGGGTACTATAGGTACTTGGTTCGATTTATTTTAAAAATATATCGCAGTGTAAACAACGGCGTCTCGATTATTACATAAAGAATAATAATTTGTTAAAATGTCAAAAGCAGTGAACCAAGCCGAGGCTTGGGTTTATAAGAAAAATAAAGGTCCGAATCCAAAATTGCCAATAGATTTTCCGCCAGTGAAGAATAATATAATTTAATAAAATGTAATGCGCGCGTTTGATGTTTTATCTGACGTACTCTCTCGCTGCTGATATGTCTAGCTATATCGCATATTACTGTACAGACGCATAGCAGGATACGCGATATTTGTACGTAGGTTTATTTAAATGACAGCGTCCGATGTAACGACTAGAGTTTTAAACAGAATCATTTTCCGCGCTATATTGGGCCCGATAAAATGATTACGTTCTTATGAAATGTCACATATCGAATGTGCGTACCGCAACGATACTGTCGTCGTTTCGTATAAACGAGCATCGATGGTGTTACGTCATCCGATAAAAACTGTTAACACTGAAATAAAATATAAAACAAAAACAAAAAAAAAAAAAAAAACTCAATATCTAACCTTTTAGCCGATAGCGTAATACGGCTGGAAATAAATTGTAGTTTTACAGCAAAATCTGTCTGTAACAAGGAGCCTTGAAAATTCCATTCCGTTTCAGACAGATATTTTAATATCCTGCATAATTCATTGTTCAAGTGTTAAAGAGCGTTTTCGCCGTACACACACAACGCTGGAATTTTCGAATTCTTTTAATTTGAAGAACAAAATATTATTATGCTACGAGCGGAATACACCCGCCTCCACGGACGTATTTATATTATATACCATATTGACGATATTTTTTCCACGAAACGTGAACGCAAAACTTAGTAAAAGCTTATTATTTATGAAAAAAAACAATATGATATAATAACTATTTCTGTCTCGAACAGTCACACTAACCTTATCCGATAG
The DNA here is from genome assembly GCA_948098885.1 of Drepanosiphum platanoidis. Lineage (NCBI taxonomy): Eukaryota > Metazoa > Arthropoda > Insecta > Hemiptera > Aphididae > Drepanosiphum > Drepanosiphum platanoidis. The sequence continues at coordinate 4,076,204 of OX402537.1, read as the reverse complement.
GTATAGCGTGTATTTATTTTTTTCCCCTCTAGCTGTTGTTATTGCGTTCTACTGAAAACGAATCGAAACGGACAACTCGTTTTGTTATGTCTTTTGGAATCCGACTGGCTGGTTTGCCGGTGAATCGTGGGCAGCACATAAAACATAGAAATATAATATACTTTACCGTCCGTAACATTATTAGCGGAACAATATAAAACGTAATAATGCATAATAGATAATATTGTATGTACATTTAGATACTGCTCGTGTCCTTTATGGCATCGACTTATTTGTTTAGTTTTTACTTGGTTCAACTCGTAGGTACTTGTATATCACAGCTTATCTTCACCTTGACTATCGTCTTATCGACTTGGTTAATGTTTATTAAATTGTTCAATTGTATGTTGACAGTTGATCATATAATATCATTGTATGTTATATTTTACAATAATCTAAATGTTTACAACAATACCGTGAGTATACTTGCGGTTTGTGTAATAATGTACTATGTTTTTTTGGAAAAATAGAAAATAAGGGAAACGTGGTGTTATAGTTTCTGTAACGACTGTAGAAGAGGGTATTTCAAAGCTCAATTACATTTCCAATGGTTACACTGAGTATAACGGTGCACCGCTTAAGAGACATTTCAATAATAGGTCCCTGAAGGGTTCTTTAAAAACACAAAACACCCTATTTTTATTTTTTTTTACTTTAGAATAGTTAAGTACGAAGTTTATTAATTTCAATAATTGTTTCAATTGATTTCGATAACTAAAGCATTATTGTCAAAAGTTCAACATCACGTAATTGAGAACATGGAAAAATATACGAGTACGTTATTTTTAATTCAATATTATGTTGTTCGTGAACAACGTGAATTTTATCTTAATAATTTAATTGATCGATAAAAGTATTGAGACAATATTGATCAATGCACTGCAACCGTATCGATAGTGAAATTACATTATACGTTTCTCAATTTCTAGACGCCGCCGCCGGATTAAAGCTAATTTAAATCGATATTAGTAAACTAATAAGAACGTAGTATTGTATTTTACACCAATCCATTCGACGTACTTTACGAATAACTCTCGCATTTCAAGGTTCAAAGTGCCTTAGTTTTTTTTTTCGTTCTAAATGAAACATTATCGCGTACAAATATTCCTGAGCCATCAGCTATGTGATGAATGTTTTACGAAGAGACGTTTTCAGACAATCCTATAGGATCCTTGTATATATACGCATTTATATTTGAATACAATACTCTAAACCCAATACCATATAGAAACTTTATGATGCCATTGTGATCTGTAAAACGAATTTTATATTATTCATAGAAACGAACGATGTATTCATAAAAATGGGCGAGATACAGAAGTCAAATGGTGCACAGTAGTTGGGTGCGCCATTTGAGGGGAATGTTTTGAAATTAGAAAGAACGATGTTGATTCGCCGCGTTGGAAAACTGTTCTGAACGGTTTTACAAATTGTAAGTGTTCTTCGGGAACTATTGGTCAAAGTGTTATTGACACGCAAGTACATATTGTGAATAATAAGATTTGTAGATACTAAAATATCGAGTTTTCTAGGTACATCCTAAAGTTATTACAACCAAAAATCACAGAGTCACAAAAAAATTAAATGATCGACCGTAATCCATAGTGTAACATGTTATAAATATTCATAATACCTAATCTCTTGTTACCCAATATTTTCGAAGCATTTTTAACGAATATCATAATGCGCAGATAACGACAAAAATATAATCTTATTAGAATGGCATACCTTTATTTTATACCACACAAATATTATAATTATAATCTTTTCTGTAACCAACATATTTCACAACATGATAATTGCTATGTACATTTATTTGTGTTTAAACACGTATTAAGTACCGAAGAAAAACCATAGACGAAGAATTTTTGCATTTGTTTTTATCACAGCGGAAATTGGACGATTATTGAGTTTGTAATGGATTTTTAAGATTGATATTTTTATGAAAATTGTAAGTTTTAAAAATTCGAAATTTATTTCGGACAACTACTGCGTAGCTGCTGTATCACGAAAATTGTCATTGAAGTTCTAAAACTTCACATATTATAAAAACGAAAAAAAAAAAACTCACCAAGATGTCGTCGAACTTGATTGATTATTTGTTTTTTTTCTTCTTCACTTTTTAGAAGTTTTTTTCAAGACGTTGATCAATTCACATTCGATGGGTCGGTACATACATACATCATACCCTATGCACAACTTTCGGGAAGAATAATTATGCTTACATGCAAAAAATATACTGACACGCATTAAAAATATTAAATCATCGTTATAAAACTAATTAGGCATTTTACTTCACTTACGGTGGGTATAGAGCTAATTTAATAATATTTATAATCACTTTATAATAATATAATGTTAATCTATATTAGAAGACTCGCGTTTAAATGTTTTAATTTTTCTTAGAAATAAAGATTTAACCACGGTTTCACTTATAATAACGAAAAATGACGTGGATAGTGATCACTGTATTATTATAAGCTACAGTATTTTAATCACGTTAAACACTTAGTACTGCGGTGTAATACGAATACGCCGTTTCGTCGTCTAAATTCCATTTCACTGTTCGGCCAAACACTGGAACATCTCTTAATTGATATTTTGTGTTTTGTTTTTGTCCGCGTTGTGGTTCGAAATTTAGCGATTTTTTTAATGAAAGATAATTACTCGGAAACAAATACCGTATACAAAATACGCATGCCGTAATAGCGATCGACTGTAAGTATTAAAACGCCACCGTAATCTATTACCTTTGAACTGCCGGAGTTATCTTGGCATTGTCTTTTGTTTAAAATCACGATTTTCAGATGACGCAATAACACTATAGTCGTGTGAATTTATATATATTTTATTGGGAAATAGGAAAATGTTGAGATCTAATGGTCGTTCGAGATTACCATATTGTATTGTCTTCGGCGTTGAACTTTCGAAAACCTTTGCATTTAAAAGACCGGAATAATCTTTTCGTTTCTTCTTGGGAAGTTTTAATTTTTTTATTTTAACTTTTATTGCAAGTTCGTCGTAAGAAATTGTTTCACTGGACCGTAAACGTATTACTCCGGGTTTCTCTTTCTCTCTCTCTCTCTCTCTCACTTACACAATATATATATATATTTACAAAACAAAAACAAAATCAATTGAAACTGATTTATGGGAATTGCATTTGGGTTGTGTTACCCAACACGATTGGATAGCAAAGCCATTTTTGTTGTGGTCGTACAGGTAATGTGATATTGTTACATTAACTCGATTTCTCTTATACGTCTTGTATAGTTCAAAGATTATTCACTTCGGTTCTCGTCCAATTTTATCGCACTCGAAGTCCTATAAAAGGTTCCAGTTTACGACATGGTATTTAAATTTTAACAAAAGTTTAAGAAACGCGTATGTAAAAGTACTTAAGGAATTGGAAAACTCATTCCATATATTATTATTTAACGCTATAAATGTAAATGTACAACTCTGATTCGCGTGCTTGATTGTACTAGATCGTAGGTCATAACTCAGAACTTGTTTTATAAGCTCGAGTCTTTAGTCGGGCGCAGTAATTTATCTAAACAACTATAATAATCATAAGAGTACGAGTAATAAAAGAAAAAAAACATAAACACTATTATATTCAATACTCGAATACTGTATAACAACAACATAACATAATTTATAGAAAATGCAATTTCGATGCTACTTTTAAAAACCTTTATAATTCGATTTTAATTAAATTTTAACGATTGTATTAAAAGAAAATCGCTTGTGCATGAATAATTATCGCCATCTGTACGGATATTAAACTACAATTACAATTAAAAAAAAAAGTGAGATTTAATAAATACCGAGATGAAATTGTTGTTGTTTAAAAACTGTGTAAGAAATGGAACTTCATTTCAGTTAGCGCTTTGTATTTTACAGTGGGTACGTAATATTACATTATGTACACAAAATAAAAACGTACAAATCCCGCGCGTTCGGAAACAAGGACTACAACAAAAAATGTATGTGAAACAATAACATCATGCGACTTTGTTGTTGTTTCCCGCGAAAAATTATTACCAAAGAAATACGAAAAATCGAGGAACGAAAATATTTTAAAACAACACGTCACCCGTCGTGTGTTTCGTTTTCACTAATGCGGCACAAGCGTACACGTACGTAAAAGGTAATTGTTATTATTTTGTTCCGGTAGCCTGTGACGGCGATGCGTGCCTTGGTGCATCGTGTATTCGGAAGATACGTCGCCGGTTTAAAATACAAATGACGAGATTATTGCCTATCGTATAATACAGGGCACTCCGTGGGTCGCCCGCCCGTAAATTCCTGAAAATAGGTTTAAATCGATCGCTCTATGACAATGTCGGTGAAGTGGTGGTGGTGGTGGTCTGGGTTTCGTAGATATGTAGTTATACACGTTAATATATTATACAGGTACCTGCAGCTCCGGCCGTAATAACAGGTTAAATCTTAATCATAGGCTGTCCGTCGGCCGCGGGTGATAAACGTCCCGTCCATCAATGTTGTGCCCTCGAATATTATTTTAAGGCGCGCATTAAAATATATCAATAAAATATCGAATTCCGTTAAAATTGAATAGCGGACGGTGAATTATTTATTGTTGACGGCCACTTCTATATAGGTACATAGGTGTACAGCGCGGAGCACAGGATAGTTAATAATAATTAGACGGCAATGTGACCAGACGCTGCTACCACGATCCACGAAACCCGCGCAGGATGAATCGAGTTCAGTGGGATGGAAAGAAAGAGAGAGAGAGAGAGAAAACGCGCGCCGCTCACGACGCTTATATTAGCCCACTGCGACAGAATATTGTTTGTTTAAAAATAGAGACAATTAAGAGTGATTAACATCTAAAATATATGCACGTGTCATATTACATACATATATTAGCGTGTGTGTGTCTCTATTTATGTGAGCCTCTTTTTATTCTTGCATGTGTGAGCGCCGTGTAAAGCAAGGAGTGGAAAGTGTGGGATAGGTGCGTGGGATGTATTTAAACAGTATGGATTTCGCGTATAACGTTCTATTGCGGAAGTAAATATAATGTATTCAGCCATCGTAACTAGTTAATTCCGTTATTTATTTATTTTTTTTTTCGGTAATTTAAAAAGAAACAGACCGAGGATTTCAGTTCATGTAAAAAGATTCTAAAACGCTATTTATTTAATTTTTTTTTGTGTTTTGTGTTTGTGTCTATGTGAAATTAAAAATAAAACCACGGATTGTTCAATGTCGTCGTGATTTAAAAATTAGGCCATCATGCTGGGAATATTATTTGTAATTCAGTGAACAAAACAGTACAACTACAGGTGCCCGCGTAACGGACACAATACGAAATATATCAATTAGAAAACAACATTTTCGTCGACGCATTCACGTTTTAATGAACGTTAAACCATACTCTTTTAATATTAATTTGACACATATTTACAACGATATGAAATAAAAAATAAAATAATATTTAATTTTAAGCACTAATTTATTTTTTTAATTATTTATACTTTTTAGTTTTCATTTTCAATCATTTCAGTCGGTAAATATTATAAAAAGTTTTTGAGTTTTAACACTCAATAAATGTTAGTTTATACATTATACTTATCTTTATATATTTATGATCTATCATGATATTATATATACTGTATCATTTGTTGTACTCACTCACTAATCAATAAGAATCCCGTTCAAGTATGTTCTTGACTATTACGCATTTTCTACAGTCATAGTAATCGAGTGATGAATCATCGTACCTATTTATACAAAACTAAAGAAAGCGCGTAGATTAGATTATTAATAAAATTGTCGTTCAAAAGTTTTCCATGTTTGTATTGTTATTTTGATATAAAGCTTAAATTATGAATTTACATGGACGTTTTCTGTCTGCATGCAAGCCAGAAAAAAACATATTTATAACTGTCACGTGCGGATTAGAATCACAAAGATTTTATTTAGATTTAGGTGTATAACTCATGACATAAACTACGCCTTTCAAAATATAACACACACAAATATGGATGTGCGCTTATGTATGGGGTACGTATTTATGATTTATACAATATACATATCTAAGAAGAAGAAAATATATAGTCTAAGTCATACAATAAGTATGATGTATAGAATGATAAGTTCTGTAAAAAAAAAAAAAATAATAATAATAATAGTACAATTTTTCATTTCATACCACTCGTGATACGTGATAAAATAAGGGCCATAATTTAATCTTATACGTCGTCATTATTTTGTTATAAAATAAATACGTATGACTTAAAAAGTTTCAATTTTAATTATGCAATGGCATGTAATCGTATACATTTTGAGTCTATGTGCGATTGGACAGAAATATTAAATTGACTTGGTAAACATATTAAATCGTATAAAACACAATTTAAAAGCATAATGTATATTATTATGTATATTATGTTTATTGTGTTAAATGTCGATGTGATATTGAAATATAATTACATTAAAGTTTGAAGCAAATACAATCAATGCACAAAAATATATCTATTTCTGTTGAAATAATTTTTAGAGTCGAAAGGAAATAAACGCACACCTATTGTCGTATAGAAATCACACGTTAAAAAATCACGAGTTTCCAATTATTAATTTTAGAATACACGAATATTCCGGTACTCGCATACGTAAAATATTATAAGTGGCATTAACCGCTAGACTCTAAACCAGTGAATACCTGTACTGCCTTATACAACGTGTAATGAATGATTGTGTTTCTTTAGTCATGTCCGACAGCTCCAAAAATAGTTGGCAGGTGATATGTTTTAAAATAAAGAAGTCGAAATGGATTGTTGAACCGTTTAGTGTTGGTAAACAAATTTAACTACCTACTCGATGGGGGCCCCGTATACACCATATAGCATTCGCGATAAATTTCTAGGACATGTAAAAAAAATAAAGGGTTATCCACGGTTACGAAGACGACGACGTTGTTTTTCAAACCGACGTCATTACGATGCGGTTTATTCGTTTCCCTATTCTAGTCCATACGTTTTTATGGATTAATTTATTTTTATTTTAATTTATATCCTTTGGCAAAAACGACATTGGCCAAGGAGGTTCAGAGTACCTTGGTTACCATATTTCGGGACAAGAAAAGAAAGTGAGTTCAAAAATTACGTGTTTTCGCGGATTGTTATTGTTGTTACGCACTACATCCTTTTCGAGTCGATCGATCGAGCAAAACTAATCAAGGTCGACATAAATCGTATTTGTCTATTACAGTTAAACCCAGTAATACCCAACTAAAATTTGACTGGTGGTGAAATGTCTTAAAAAATAATTTTTTTTACTTTATAGGTATACAAAAAAATACGAAAAAAACAAAATGAATATTTTATTTTGTAGGTACTGTAAGTACTAATTTGTTTAAATTAATTTTTGAAGTAGTTTAAAAGGCATAAATATGAGGTTTTACGAATCAACTCTTACAATACTTACGAATCTTCAAACAAATCCTTCTTTAGAAAAATATTTAAGGCTTTTTGAGGTGTTTATTGTACTTCTAAATTTCATGTTTTGTAGGTCCACGCCTGCCAATATGACTCCTGTAAAAATAATAGTGCCCCGTTTAACCAATAGTATTTTAAAAGGAACTACACACATTATACGTCGATATGATGTTAATCATACGAAAAAGAAAACAAGAGAAAAAATAAAATCGTAAAAAAAATCCAACATACCGTTGAGATAAAATTCCAAAAATAGACGAATAATGATAATATTATATTATATCGATTTGCCCGTGTTGAAAATGTTGAAAAAACGTTGAAATCTTGAGTTTTGAGTCGGAAAAGACGAGAGTAAAGATAAAAATACAAAGAAAAGTGTGTATAATATTATATCCCCTAACCTCCCTGCCGCCTCCCCCCCGCGGGAGGGGGCACGTCACCGGTTCCCCGAGTCGACCCCGTCGACGAATCCGGCTGAAAGTGTTGTTCGGTCGGCGATTCGGGTTGACCGGAATACGACGAGACGAGTGGTACGTCGTACGTGTATAATAGATTAGAATATTATTATTATTATTATCGCGGAGAAGGTATGGCCTGGATATCGGTACTACCGCTCGAGAGCGAGCGTGTGCATGCCGCCCGTGTGTACACCTACCGGATCGGCGTCATTGTCAGTGCGTGCAGGTGCCGGGCGCGGGCGTGCGCGTGCGCGTGCGCTCTCGCGTGTGCGCGCACGCGCGCGACTGCCCGAACGCGTGTAAACTGCCGAGAGGGACTGGTTACCGCTGTTGCGAGTGTGCGCGAGTGCGCCACACCGCGGCAGTCTCAGTTACCCGACCGTCCGCGAGACACGTCGCGTTCGCCGCCGCCGCCGCCGCCGCTTTTATCAACAGTATTTATTAAAAAAATTCTCAAGTTTTCGCGCGACATCCGCGATTAAACGTTAGTTTTAATAATAATATCACGTCGTCGTCGCGGTGCTCGGATATTCGCTTTTGGTTCCGGCTCACCGTGAGTGCGTTTGATTTTTGATTTCCCCTCCCCGTCCAACCCGACGATCGTTTCCGCCGCGTTTGCTCGGACGTTTTCCGGACGCGCGAATCTCCGCGTACCGCGCCGGACGCGCGCGCCCCGTCGCACGGACACTGTCATGGTATTGTCATCGAGCCGCCGGACCGAACACGATGGACGACACGGCCGCAGACACGAGTCAGGTAAGAATTTATTATCATTTTAATTTATAATTTATATCGTACAACAACACTGTGTACGCGACGAGCGCTCGCGTGGCTTTTCCGAGATCCGCGAAGAAGTCCCGCGGATACGTCATCTCGGCCGCGTTCCGCCGACCAGCGCGTTATCGCGTGATAACGCGACGATTCTTCGCGGGCCTTCCCGGTCACGGTCGTACATACTCCCCGACGGACCGTATCGAGTTTAGAAATACCCTCCCGCCTACCCGCCGCCGCTCGCGTTTTTCGTCGGTAGGCAAACACAAGTGTTCCCGTCATCGGGTGTCCATGTTTTCGTGTGCACTCGGTCCGCGCGCGGTCCGAAAAACTAACGATTCATACGGTCGGGCCGCGGCGCGACCGGGAGACTGACGCGTTCCGCGCACCGGATCTGCTCAGGCAACCACCGCATAGAGGTGCCTAGTATTGAACGAAACGCAAAGGTGGATAATAGAGGGTAAATGTTTTTCTCTAACAAACATTTTTACATTTTTTGTCCACGTTCGATTAATTCGTCGACATTTTAACATCTATTATTATTATACCCACAGCTTATTGAATAATGTTATGTCATTGGTCGTAAACAGATGGTAAAACATTATAATAAATGCTATTCGTAATTCGTTTTGATACGTATTAATAACGGTTTGAGTATTATTGTTTTAAAAATTACTTATAAGTTGGATCCTATTTAAGTCTACTTTCGGAGTGTATTCGATTTTATACGAATGCGTATAAATTTAAACGTGAGTTTTAGTTAAAAATTGAAACCTCCCCCCCCCCCTTAAAACTCTAATAAGTACCCGCTTATGGGTCGGAAACGATAAAAAATCAAAATATAATGTTCCGAACGTTATTGCGTATAAAGCGTAGTTCTGATAAAATAAATATCTCTACCGAACCACAATAGCGATATGACGGCGACGATGAAGACTTACAATAACTTTACGTATTTATTATTTAGACATTCGAATCGCGCCGTATTCCAGTCGGTTCTGCCGCCGGTTTTATCGGGTTTGGGAAGTGACGCGGCCCCGTCCGTTGGCATGTTGTTCACGTATTACATTCCAGGCCGCCGCCGCCGGAGGAAATGGCCGTACAGGTTTTACGCGATTCTCGGTGCCCGTCCGCCCGCGCTCTTACACCGGAATTTTTTCACGTCCGATCTCTTCGCGTTTTCGACCCCGAAAAAACAAATCCGCCGTGTTCCGTCAAGTCATGCGCTCGCACTCGTTACGCCCGCGTGACTGATAACAAGAGCACTCGGATCGGAAGGCGACCACAGGCTGGCGTTATCCTTTTTCACTTTCGACGGCCCGAACTCGGTGACGACGATCCACTAAGTGTAGAAAAACTCTACTCTGTTTCATAATCGAATTATAGCGTTAAACAAACAATCACGACACTCTCGTGTATTAAACTTCGGTATAAATCAATTTAATATGGAGTTAATTTCGCGATAGAAGGTAAAAATCTTTTTTTAACTAGTTTTTGTTTTTTTTTTATTTGTGAAAATTGTTATTTTTTGGTGAGTCCGGATTAAGGAAATGGCCTCTGGGCCTTAAGATTTCACGTTTTCGGGAGACCTCGTATTTTACTTTAGATTTATTCTTTAGCGACAATCAGTTATAATATGAAATTTATTATGAAAAATATAATTTATGATTTGGAAATAAAAACAATTTCCGGTAGATAATTAGCAATTTTTTGACGACTATGATAATAGTTCAGTAAAAGACAATAATCCGTTTTTTTAATAGGAACTCGAAATAATACCACTGTATATTATAATAATACTATAGACATCTTGGTGTAACTTTATATTTATGTATAAAAAAAATATTAATAGTTTTATATTAACAACAAGTCGATGCCCTAAATTTTAGTTTAAAAATTAATAAACAAAAAAAATGTATAAATAGATACGATAGATAGATCCTCAGATAAAGGAATGATATGGATTTTGTCTTTTTCGATATTCCGTCGAAATCGTACATCCCAAACTTCAAATGTTTTTTCGTTAATGTTTGTTTTCTGTCATTCACTCGTAGTGTATTTATAAACGTACGAGTATGTGTATTATTACTATACTCGTATTTCGGGAAATATAACGGTGATGGCGGTTATAATATACTCGTATTTACTCAAATGTATATATTATTTTGTCGTGTAAAAGATACTTTTACGGTTGAAGTTGATTACAGCTGAAACGAAATTCTCGTCATGTAAGTACGGAGAGAATGTTCGCGGTTCTCAGGCTGAGTTTCGCCGAAAACGCCGTCGATGAATTCATTAGTTGTAACCATTTCCATATGTGGCGTACGATTAATCCGGGTCGCGTACGTGTGTGACTTAAAAATAATAATCTAACAATTATTTTATCGTAGACGTATACGAATATAAATTAAACTCTTTTAATAATAGTATGATAACACCTTTTTTTGGTATAATCTAAAACCGTTCGGTTGTCGTAAACGTTATTATGTTCTAAAACACGTTAGTTTTGAATAGTTTTAATAGATAGCGTTTAAAAGATACGCGCAGTATCCGACTGCTGCGTTTGTATATTAGAAAAAAAAAGTACCGCGATAAAATCGATTGAAATTTTCATCGGACGTATTATTTTTATCCATCGAAATGAATAAGGAATTCTCACATTTTCTCTCGTGTTTAAATCTCGTCATATTCGTACGGAGGTTTATTGGTTTTTTTTTTTCAATTTACCTACATTAGTATAGGTGCTTATTTATATTTTAAATGCAATTTTATTTTATTTTTTTACTATTAACGCGGTGGGTACGGGTATTATATTCCGTACGCATTTGAGTATCCGGTTAAAATTAACCTTTTATAAAACGTTTTCGTTTTTAAATTTCAACCGGATACAAACTGCGTTCGGAGTTTTTTTTTTTCGCCCGGCCATTATGTCGAGTTAATTGTAAAGTATTTTAAATCTCCGGAAAATCGGCGAACAATACCGGCTTACATCATCGCCAGTCGCGATACAGTCCGCGTACACGCGGCGGTATATTTTTACCTGCGGCATCGGATATCGCGATGTGCCGCGTATTCATATTACAATAATGTAGAGGTTTGCTCCCGCGTAACGAGCTCGAACGCACCGATAAAACCGTTTATACGAGCGTAATAATAATAGTAATAATATTAACGCGGCAGTAGGTATAGAATAGTCGTGCGGCCACAGTGTATGCGCGGATAACATTATGTAATTTGTACCCCTCACGCTTGGCTGCAGCTATATATATGTATATATAATATACATATATAGTAGAGTATATATTATTATATTATATGGGTAGCGTGTAAATAATTTCGTTTTAAAATTCCCTTTGCGCGCGCAAACGTCTCGCGATTATCTCGAAAATTCGTTCGAGTCCATAATATAATGTATTCGTCGGCCGAACGAGCTTCTTTATAATACACGTATTACAGAATAATTGTACCTACGCATGAGGTCTGTACATTGTTCTACATACGGTACTCGTATACAGCTGCCGATAATGTCTGGGCGCGTCGGAATCGTAAGCCAATTACTACGTAAGCCTTTAAACTTCCATTTACCTAGGTTTAAGCCCGACGCGACGCTATAAATTATTGCGCGAGTAAAGTTTACGCCGCCGCGCACATAGGCCTCCGCCGCGTACCAATTATAAACTACGACACGTCATATTTCACGCGAGCATCTATAACACGCATATATCTATCCATACACGCTTGTCGAAGAGCTTCAGATGTCTATAGCTGTTCGCCAAACAAAATATTGCTACACGTGTAGGCATAAAAGTTGTGTGTGGATTATTTTTCGTATATTTATCGATTCACTCGTCAAGTGTTTTTTTTTTTGATCTAAGGGTTGGATATTAATTTCTTTGTTTCGACTTTAACTTTGGTCAAACATATTATACACTCGATTTTGATGAGCCGCGAAAACTTCTTGAATTCCGTCTGTGGCCCTCTGAAAATATTAATTTTTGACTCCTAGTTCGTGACGTATTATATTTGTTTCGTTTTTGTTTGTGCGGTTGATTTCGACATTCTAACCAATTCATTATATTTCTTATTTGACCAGTTGCAATGCAAGTGTGCGTACTTATTATGCGTTTTATTAGGTGTGCGTTTCTTTCGTTTATATAGTACTCATTTTTCACTTCATAACATGTATACCTACTGTATATTTTTCTCATATCTTTAATTGTGATGTTGTGTGATACTATGCACAAAAGTTAATTTAAATGACAAGGTAGATATAAGAGGAAATGACTCATTTCAACTTTATATGGTCGTGACAGTAATAAATAAGAAAAACAAATACGCGTGAAAGATAATTGAATAACGTTCAAAGGTAATACCAACAGACATTTACATAAGTAATGCACTGTGAGCAATAATTTATAGATAAATCATTGTCGTATTAAAGATACGAATAGGTTCCAACCGAGGTTCCGACTATTTGTATTCATGTACCTATTATATTATGCACATTTTAAGAGTACTTGCTCAATCGTTTTGAACAGTGGTTAATTTTATCGAATAAATAGTAATAACTACTAATAGACTTACTGGTTGTAATATTATTCAATCTTATAAACGATTAGGTTCAAGCTTTATGGCAAAAATGCATACACGTGCATTTGTGGTACAATTGAACCGGTTTGCATTGTTCAGAAAGATCGAACGACGTATCGGAATTATTCATGTATACTATAATACTATTGTTGTTGTTTCTTGGCTGGTAGCTCTTTGCCGTTTTACATAATACGTAAAAATTATAGAAAAACAATTGTTCGGTCGGTTAACAACAGGGTTGAAATACAATTACATTTGTTTTCTGTATGAAAAAGTACCTGCAGCGTAAAAGCCAAAAATATCCAATAATCATTTAATTAATTGTTATACCTTATACCATACCGGCTGTGAAATTGGGTAACATTTTATTGTAATTCTATTCGAAATTCCGAATGTTAATGGGATTCAACTCTATTTAGACCAAGAGTTATAATATTAGCGATACTACCGGCTTGTTATATATTGTATCTGCATACAATTTCAAAACTTATCCTTGTTTCACGTTTTACCGCATTCTAGGAATTATCGTGCTGTTAAATAGATCGATTTTCTGTTTGTTCCATAGTTGTGTCTTGAGTTTATTAGTTTTGATTTATGTTTCGACCCTTTATACGGTTAAATTGAAACTACGCGTTTTAATAATCGTATTACCGTGTGCATTTATTATTTTTACGAACAATATATAATAGTATTATTTACTCACCGCAGGCATCCTTCAAATGTACGAATGAAATACGTTATTTAGTTTTAAAAATGATATGGTATTATTTTACATAATATTTTTATTTTAAGTAAAAATATTACTAACATTAAAAAACGCGGAGAAAATGCAGATGGCTGTGATAAAAATTGTACATAATTTAAAAATAATTTATTCTACTTTATTTTTCGAAATAAATGTTATATTTCAGCCCTATTTTTGAAGTACATATATTGTTCATCACACTTTATCGCTTTCATATAATTTTATTAAAGATTATTTTTTTCTTTTGCATTATTATGATTATTATTGCGTATGAGCAACACGAGTATAGACTTTTATAAAAAACAATTTGAAGGATGTTTGTATATTTTTTCACGAGATCTCTTTGATGTGCATAGTAAAATTTGTAGTACAATTTTAAACCATTCATTTTCTTTCACAATTTTTCATTTTTATTACACTACAACGAATATTTAGCACGGTGATTTTTTTTTTTTTTTTTACTTTGAATCTATTAGAAACAAAATATTATTACACTACTTTAATTTATAAGTGTACTTGCATTTTTTTTCTCCCATATAAATATCGATTCGAAATAATGCGCGTAAACAGTGAATAGACATCGTGTGTTATACTCGTATGTATAAAGGAATATCATATTTTCGCGTCGACCTAGAAACCGAGAGTGCGTTTTTTAATCGTTTTCTCGGTTATTGTTTCGTCGAACGTGCGTAATTCTCACCGCGGGCCATATAATTTTACAACTAATTGTGTCCGTAACGTTTAAATTAAAACTCAACGGCGACACCGGAGGTACGCGCACGGTGCGTTTCGCGCGTCCCGGGCGGCCGCATTATAATGCAGAGGAGACGTTTTCGCATACGTCACAATTATAATACGGTAATCGGTTATGGAAATGCGTCACGGAGAACGCGCTTTACGTGCAGCGTGTTCCGACGAACGAACGGTCTCGTTTTTGCTTTCGACGCGTGCATGATAATATATAGATAGTAGAATAACATGTATATTTTATACACGAATGCCTACATTGATAATGTATAGTCTCGTGGAGAGGAGCTGTAGCGCTATGATATGGCGAATATTTTAACGATTTCGATACGAGTGAATCGCACGTCGAGCGCGAATATACATGTATTTGTATACATATATTATTGTTGTATATTACGTCGTATAGAGTGCGCGTATATTGCCGGCTAGACGCACTACGAGTAATTAATAGTCTATTGGAAACACAACCGCGTCTGTCTATTAATTATTAGTAAAACGTTGTACAGGGTGCCCGCGGAAAGCGTGTCGCGTTCGTCGTCCGACGCCCGCGGTCCATGCCGGGACTTTTCGAACGCCCCGTACGCGTTTTGCACCGTATTTATTATTACACTATATATTATAGCCGTTATAGGTATACACCTACATTCCTGTGCGCGTTTTATAATTACATTCCTGCAGCCGGTACACGTCACCCAAAGGCCGATAACTACACTACCACTGTATATTATTAATACACCGTATACTCGCGCTATACACGGCTTGTATACGGGGCTTAAACTGTTGCGGCGGCCCGTGCAAGTATGTCCGCTTCGGCTCCCACGAATCCGAATTCCTATACGCCGCGCCGTCGGCCGTACTTTATTGCTTGCAGTTTCGATGATTAATTTCTAACGATTCGTGACGGCGAGTTGTCACCCGGCCCGTGGCTCATCCGGCGTTATGTTTTTCTTTTTTCGTTTTTTTATTCAAGTATTTGGACTTCGATTCCGAGTCGCCGTTACTCGTTTCACGGAACGACTATATTATATACCTATATATTACAGGACGAACAGCCGAAGTCCTCGGGATTTTCGAGGTCCAGGACGAATATATTTGCGAGAATTTTCCGACGCTATTTAAATTTACAGTTTTCATAAAATATTTAAATATGCTCACGTTTTTTTACCCCTTCCATTTAATTGTTTAAAAATTAATGAACTCCGATCGGATAGTCATGTTTTATTTATTATAATATATAAGTACTCGTAATGCTCCTGTTGTTATTATTTTTTTTTTGAGCTTGAGGTCCCCCGTTTGGGCCTCAGTAGAAGGGATTTTAATCGGTGAATGCGGCGCCACCTGGTAGAGATCGGCTTATCCGAGAATCGGTAATCTCAGGAGACCTAAAAGTTAACTCATCGCATGTTCGTAACGTACCGACTCTTTCGTTCGTGATTTCAGCTAATCGCGCGAGATTTTCTGCCGGCATACACATTATCTGCGTCCACGTGTGTTTGTTTGGAATGCACGCTGTGTGTTTTAATTGTCACGTTAAAATGTATCTTTGTAAACTTGTAGTGTGTTCATAATAATAATTAACATATAATTATATGAAAACATGACACACCGTAATGACGTTGAAACAATAATCAACTTCTTCCGGGACCAAATTGAGATAAAACAACAAATATATGATTAGATGTACAGAAATCGCGGTTCGTTAAGAACATTTACGACAGCATCGTATAATTAACGTTAATTTTTTTTATTGTATTTGTGACAAAATATACATTCCTACACCAAAAGTAAATTAATGTTTGTCGAAAAAAAAAAGTCATTAACATAACGTCGAGTTTTATGAATATTCAACTTGAACAAATATTTGTAGAATGTATATGATAAAATATACGCAAGAACGTCGAAGTCCTCTTTCAGACGTACGTATAAACGATATAGTTAACATGTTTAATGTCGAAAAACATAAAATACATTATGGCATACTGTGTAGTGGTATATTTCTATTAGTGAAACGTTTACATTATACTAACATTGTAAAATGTACATGTTACCTGTTCTACGTTATAAAGAAACGCACAATATGTGTTCAAATCAATTATTATGGTTGGTAAATAAGATGACAGAAAAATCGCGTGAAAAATCTCGCGAATTTTTTTATACGAGGTTAAGACTTTGAAAACAATATTTTCATAAATATATATGCGTCGTATAACTATTGTTATTGCAACACTTTTTATCATTATAAAGCGCGTAATGTGTTTTTTTCAATAGAATTATTTATATTTTCCCATATAATAGTAGCCCACGAAGAGTTTATTTTTTAAAATAGTTAGGCAATATTATTGAATGTACACTACTCTTTACTCCTACTTATTGTTTGTGAAAACAAGCAGATTTCTTAGCCCGTATAACACAATTTACCTATAAATATTTAAACTACCTACTATATATAAATTAAAAATATTATATTTACCTAAAGTCATGGAATATCATTAGGCATTCTTGGTCAATCATATAGGTACCTATATATTATATAAAACTTTTTTACCACGTTTAACACGAAATCGCCATTTCGATGTAAAATATTATTTACCATATATTGTTTAGATTCATTTATTTTCACTAAACTAACAAATTTCTCATGAATAGAGTCTTAACGAATTGGCAATCAAAAGTTTATACGTGTATCTAATAAATTGCAGCCGGACAAGTGTAGAGAAATTATTACTTATCAGTTATCAATAGTAACCTCTGATTCAACCGGATCTGTATGATTTTTGTACGGTACACACGTAACCATGTAGCGTTTCAAAATTACTACTTACAGGTGTATCATATAAGATGTGACGTCGATAAATTATGTTTTCAAACTCGCATCATTCGTTTTATTTCGACTTGAAAATAAATCGTTTTTAAAACGTTATCGTTCGTTTGCATCGCGCTCATTTTTCGTCACGATTAATCACGCTAATAGGAAACGTTTTGTTTCCCTGTGTTTCTTACGTCGTCGTGTTGATATTTTAACTATTTGAATAACATGTGATATTGTTTTCAAATCCGTATATTCCATCAGGCGAATTTATTAAAAATCGTAACCCATTACAATCGACAATATTTTTCCGTCGCATATTATTCGTATTTTATTTTTTTCCATCGCGTGTTTATGGAAACCATGAATAATAATGTCTCGCGATGTCTTCGGAAACCGGTCAAAGTCTTTGATCGCATACACTCGATAACGCATATACATATGTATATATACGCTCGTATACGGTGAATTTTTCGGCACATTCGTTAGAAACACGATGCACAGTGGCAGCAGGATATTATATTTAATATAATACATAATATTTAGTATCGCTTGAGTACACAATAATAATTCGTGAGCGCGCCGAGTCGATGCGGCATGTATTATAGGCCATGGCGGCCAATCGGATCCATATTATTATGTAACCCGTGTTCGACGCGGCTATATTATTACGAGCAGTCAATGAAGACACACGAGAAAAAATATTGGTTTTTTTTTCTGCCCGTGAAAACTAGATTCTCGTCATGTTTTTTTTTTGTTTCAGATGATAAATATTCTTCTTAGAGCGTTTGTAAATTTTAAACTTACAAGTTTTAAATAAAAAATAAATTATTATCACCATTTGTTCATTGTTGTTGAAGGTGTAGGTTGAATGCCTACAATTTTTATATATTTAATGTCTGACTATCGATTTATATTAGTATTGTAATTATTTAAAGTTTAAATTGACTTTTCGGTCGTCCACCGTAATTATTTAAAGTTTGAACCTTCTAGCCATCCACGTGTCTCCACGTGGAGAAAGGTGTATATATTATATATATATATATATATATATATATATATAGAAAGGTATATAATGTAAAAACGTATATTTAATGTATATACTTCCTTTCTCATTCCTCCGGGGTAAACTTTAAATAATTATAATAATTATTGTGAGTGTGTATAATGTATATGTAGCACGGTAATGATTACGATGGGTAATTACTGTTGTTAGAACGATTATTTAAGGGTGGCAAAGATGAATAAGTGATTTATTATCCTCGCAAGCCTCGTTGTTTCGCGCGTTATTCTATTTTTTACTAGAAAAAAAAATAATTATGATTTTACATCGCGAGTTGAGTAAAAACAAATCGATTATGGCGCGTATAATAAGTATGATATGAAGTTAGTTTATTTTATTTTTTTTGTTCCTCTCAATAACGTGGTGTTGTTCAGGCGTTTCGCGTTGAACGTAAATTCGTATCGATCCTCCGGGGAAGAAGCCTCCCGAACACATTCGCCACTGGCGTTTTTAAAATCATTTCATACACGTACCTACGAATATACGGTGCGTATAAATATATTATTACCGTTGTGGTCTGCGGTGGCGGCTGCGGCGCGGTGACCACCGCCGAGGTCAATAGCCAAAATGAGGTGATAACGCGGGTTACATATTATAATATTATTATAATGTATTTAAACGGCCGACCGAGTGGCGTATACATAATGTAATATACGTAGCGGATAACGCCCGAAGGAATTAAGATGGTTGGGCACCCATAAGCTATATATTATATGGCTATATTAAATAGGTACCACCCGTGTGTGTTACACACTGCGCGCGCGCGCGTGACGACGGACTTGTTCGCGAAATTCCGACGCCGTTGACCCCCGTCCAAAGCACCGGAAGCGGTCATTTGTTTAAAGGGTTATAAGTGCGGGCGATTTGTGTAAACGATATATTATTATAATAGATTGCATATTATGTATAAGTGCGTCTGTGTGAATGGTTACCGGGCAATAGTGGAAATAACCGCGGGTGCGAAATAGGTACGTATCGAACGATGGTCGGTCGTGTGTCGGCTACCGTTTACCGCGATATTTTACAGTGTCGCAGTATACGTATAAAGTCCCAGGCATACGAGTATACTAGTATACTAGCCGTGGGCCGGATGTCACTGGGCTTTTTTTTCGTCAAAATCCTTTTGTCGCGTCTGTCACATCTATTGGTTCAAAACAGTCCGAAAACGATGACAAAAAAAAATAGGCAAATCGCACTCGGAAAACGTGTTCGGTGCAGTATAGTATCGACGTAACAATATTGTATTACATTTTATGTTTTTGGCATTGGACGCGTTCGAAATTGAAAATAAAAACTTTCAACCGTTTGTAAAAAAAAAATTGTCCCATGTCAAATCGTAATTATTATTATTTTTTGTTTTAACTTGGCGAAATAACTTAGGTTCAGCATGGGTGACATTTTAAAGTTGGCGCAAAAGATAAAATTACTAATTTTATTAAATGAAATATTATTAATGTTTACGGGACAAAATGTTATAATATTTTCTAGTTGTTTTTTTTTTTTTGTCGCTTTTTTCTTTACGCTTAGAAAAACTACTTCTCTAAAGTACCCCAGCTGTGTCCTATATTTCCAATCTAAAAAGTTGGTACTTGAAACTTTTAGGTGAGGAATAAAAACATATATTTGTTAATCCGACCCATTACTAAACATCTTTGCTCAGAATCTAAAAACAACAATCTCCGTGCGTACCAGAATTATTAATAATATGTTGTGTTTTAATAATTTCGATTACCTAGTTTACTAAAATATATGTTGACCAACCGCGGGCTAGTCTTAGTACACTTGAGTTGGGTTTACAAACTGAAGATATATATACACTATGAAAAAATTACCCATAAGTTCGTATTACAGTACATTCAAGCCTCGTTGAAATGATCGAACTGCTATTAAAATGTTTGAATTGTAACTATTACTGCGAAGCAATTAAACCGTAACGCTTTCACTTGAATATAATTTAGAAAGACACCCACCGCGTGTTCGAAGTCATATTATTTTAATACCATTATTTATATAATCACGATTTTCTTTAGAATAGAAATATACTTTTGTTATACACCAACCGGATCCCGGTCACTCGCCCACTTTTAATAATACATTTCCTTGGTCTACCGACGTTAACGACAAGAACACGGCATAGTGCGGTAGTGATTATTTCAGAACATCGTTGGTATACTGAACACGAGCTTGGACAAACTACATATTAGCGTAGAAACGTGGAATTCAAAATATTCTTAAAGCGTAAATCGTATGTATAGAATGTTCATACAACGAGACTTCGGTCGACTGCGGGCCATCCGTTTTCAGATGACCACACGTCATACCACGGATTGGGGGGGGGGGGGGGTAGGATAATGTAGTGCAATATCGTATTGCACCATAAGTACATGCAATTCGGATGCGTTTCCAGAGTTCTTGTTCGTGTCGTTAAATCGATCAGAAACTGGTAGTCTCGGGTCTCGGCGCGAAATACGATAAACACGCGCGTGCCGTCAATAATAATGATACACCTAATGCGAAATACGATAACGCGCATTGTTCCACAAAACAGTATCGTTTTCGCGGCGTAACCCGACATTGTGCTCGCGAGACCCGTTAATTCGATATCGATGTCGTCAAATACGTGTTTTACGATCCACATATAGGTGGTTTTAATTATACTATTATACCATCTAAATATATATGTATAAATACATAATATATTATATTAATAACAGCGATGAAATTGTGCGTAATCCTCACTTCCGTCCGGCACCGATTTGACAGTGGCGTTTTGGACGACGGTGGCGGCGAACGAAGAGCTGTTATAATGACACGAAGAACGTGTTTTTTTTTTTGGCTCTCGGAAAACAGTACGTTTTAGACCCGCGAAACGAGTCATCACACTTTTCAAACGCGTACTGGCACGTTAAACGTTATTGTTTCTCAGGCGGCGGCGAGGACTTTACGTGACGTCACGGCCGTGTTTTTTATTTACGAGACCTCCGTCGTTAGACAGCAAGTCGTTCGCGTACACACTAAAATATGACAAAACTACGTCGAGTGTCGTCGTGCTCAATTTTCGTCCTGCGCCTAGATCACGTGTATAGGATTTTCTGCCACCGCATCATAACGATATATTGTTACTTCGGAAACGTTTTTCGTCTTTCCCGCGGTCTCTCTACGATTGAATGAAATACTTTACGGCCGTTTTCGTGTGCCGCGGGTGGTCAACTGCAAGAGTTTACGAAAACTTGAAATACGCAACACTATTCTTCGCGCTTCTGTCTCACATACTGTCGGACGTGTATTTGCACGTACACGAATATTATTTTCAAGACATATGTTCCGTTTCTCGCAGACCGTCCGTCATAATGATACAGTCGTTTTTTACGTACCCATAATGTATACCTACGCGCAATATTTATCGACAAAGTGTCACACCACACCGCTGCGGTCTTTTGCGCCGATACAACCATCAACGAACGAAATGCGGTTTTCTATACGGTTTTTAAATTACATATACGCGCGCGGGTATATATCATATAGTGTGCGTATAACAATAATGTTATATACATTGTACATTGTGTATTCGAATCGTACACACACACACACAACTCAATAGCGCGCACACGTATACACCCGCTACTAGTATTGAGCTATATCGCTTATACGTGTAAAATACGTGCACTGTATCCCGTAAGTAAACATTTTCACGCGTGGGAAATTTCAGCCGCACATGCACCGCGGCCAGTATTATATTATACATTATTCGTCGCGGCGTGTATACTTAGACGAACGCGTGCTTTTGTATCCCGATCGGAAGAAACATTGGCGTTATAAAAAGGGAAAAATCCACTGATCCGAATCGTTGAATGAAAATCACTCATTTCAACGACGAACCGAGCGCGACGCAGACGAACGCTGCAGAAATAACGATATTTTATAATATCATACCGACTAGTGCATAGTCATTCGTTCGGGCAAAAATTACGTACACGTGAAACGATATAAATGATGGCGTAATAGTGCGATGATTTCGGAATGTTGTTTCGACACGCATTCGAATTTTTTAAGTACACACACATATTTACGTATATATATATATATATAGATGGTATTTTTTTGCGCAAAACTTAGGTTTTTTCCGTTTTTAGTCTCGCACACGTTTTAGCCGAATCGGTAAAAATAACGCGCGTCGTCGGTAAAACGGCTAGAGAAAAATGAAAAAAAAAAACCGCGTACGCAGCAAGAACGGAAAATAACGTGCATACGTTTTTAGTTTCGTGCTTACTGTACGTATCGATCGTTTCGGCAGATAACGCTAACATTAGAAAATGATTTCCCTTTTTGCGAACCGTGTAATTTACCGCCGTGTTAAAATGCCGTGTAGAAAACATTTTAACGCGTTTAATTTACTCGAATATCGATTCAACCGGAATTACGCGTTATTATTATATGTATGCATTTGCATACGGCCGTATTATAATCTGTAATGACTACCTATTGCGATATTATCGAAAAAATGTTTGTACGATTCGACATTTCGATATTACCCATATGAAAGTCGAATAACAATAATTATTGTCGATACCTACCACATTCTGTGATAAAACGACGGAATTTCATATTTTTCCACCGGTTTCGAATATTTTGACTTATCGATACACATTATCTTTAAACATGTTTGACACCTACGCGCGCAAATACGCGTTGAAAATAATATTCGACAACGTTGACCCAAATGTTCGCGTGGTCACACGCACAATACCGTAAACACATACGCGTGGCTAATTAGTTTCATGTATGCTCACATTCGCATATTGTGACTTCCAAATATACCTATTGTGCGAATTCGTTTGACGATAAATTATTACAGCTAATGTTTTTTTATTCGGGGCGGGTCCGTTTGTTACGACGCCGACTTATAATAGTGGTAAACGTTTAAGCGCAAATCGGTATTTATTAAGTCATCCGAGACCGAGCGATTCTGATTTCGTACACGCCATTGTTACCATGAGCCTGTTTTTAACGTAGGTACCGGTGAATTTAAAGAAAGTTCTCTTGGATAAAAATAAAAGTTATTCAAAAATTCCTGACTATTTAAATGTATCTAATAATAATTGTTACAATTATTGTATTTTATACTCAGTAGAAAATGAATAAAACAAATTTAAGTCAATAGTCAATCGTTTCATTCAACATTTAAAAATATTATCTAATAAAACGTTTTTAATTCTTCACATGTTAATGATGATTATTTCTTAAAAAAATAATATTGCTCAGGAATTTCTTCTTTTTTTTCGACATTCGATAACGACATGAACTCTGTTATACATGTCGTTTTACATTAGGTATTTCATAAATTATTTTACATTTATTTTTTTTAATTTGAAAAAAGAACACATCCCATTCAACCTTATACGGTATAGGGTAATTTTTTCCACTTAATCGACTCGCGGCGTATCTCTTTCCACAAGTACAATATTATATTAAACCGTTAGACGATGAAAAAACGAACTACTGTATCCAAAACGCCGCATGTAAGACACTTTGTATTTTTTGTTTTTATTAGTTTTATCCTCAGGAAAATCCCGTCCTCTCGTAGTTGTTGTTACGTTTTTAGGTGTTTTATTCGACTGAGCGCGGGTGTCGTCTTCCTGCGCAAAACAATCGGTCGCGAAAATTCGATTTCGCGAAAACAGTATTAATGTATACCGTCATACATTTACCTAATATTTAATCGTACAACAACGAAATATCGCGACGTCGTCGGCGGACGCGCGAAACGTTTTTTTTTTCGAACGAATGTTTCGGCGATCGAACAGTCTCTGGTATAACTATGCTGCAAGCACCTGCGCAAACTCGTTTATAATCATTATGCGAACATCGCCCGTCCGCGCATTCAATACGCGTATAAACAATGGATACGAGTCCTCCGTGCACAATTTCTTTCGATATACCTACGACATCTCTCTCGGGTAGCGTCGGCCGCCGCCGCCGGTTCGCGTACAACCGCGCGTCGTCGCATTGTTTTTCGTATTTATTTTTTTTTCGTTTTCTTATTATTATTTTCACTCCGGTATTTTCGTCAACGGTTATTAGCGGTATTATAATACCGTGGACAGGACGTACGCGACCTTCGGAGTTTTTTTTTCTTGAAATTCTCGATTTTCGTCAGCCGCCTTTGAGTTTCCTTGCCGCCCGCGCGCCGTAGTTTCTACTCGTTCGCGTCGTTTACGAGTGTAGTCTGTCGCGTTTTCCCCTTCTTGTTCTCGGTTTTTTGTCGTGCGTTCTCGGACTCCGATAGTGATTGTCGTCGTCCGGTCGGGGAACGTCGTCGTCGTCGTCGAGTTCGTGTTTTGCTTCTTTTTTTTTTATTTATTTATTTTACACGCGCGTCGGTTTTTTTCGCCGCACGTTTTTTTTTTTTCTGCTTTTTTTTATCATCATAATATACTCGCGCAAAACACGCGCTCACACCGGCCGCCGCGACACGTCCTCTGCAGGTCTGGAATTCGTTTAGCGTTGAAAACTAGAGAACTCGACCGAGCGGTCGGGGGAGGAGGTGGGCGGAACAGAAATGCCGTTTTGGCGCGGGAACCGTGCGCGGGGAATCGTCATCGCCCGGCCGTTTGTCCCGGCAAGTCGAGCCCAGATAAATTCTCAGTAACGGCGGCGTAACCTAGAATACCGTCCCGACTGTACTCGGGTGGTTTTTATTACAATAAAATCGGACGATTTTATTTTGCGCGAAAAAAAATAAATATTATCAACCTTCGATTCGTTCGACCCGTGACGACGAGACGGCGAACGATTTCGGTCCTTCCGGCGGCGAAAAAGAAAAACAACCTAAACGTCCTAGACCATAATATTATAAAATTGTCGTTCGAATTAATCGCGAACGGCTCGTCGGCGATGCGCGCCGCGGGGGCGCGAAGTTTTTTTTTGTCTCGACGAAGGAACGGCTTCAGTGATAATATTATTAATGTCTAGTACCTCCTACTCACCCCGACGACACACATTGTATATGATAGACGTTCGTCGCGAACTCGCGTTGGCCTCATATTGTCGTTTACGATAAAATACGATCGCTAATAATAATCAGTATAATTAAAAGCACAATGCGATCCGTTTGCGAAAACCGTTCTGTCGGCCCACCCACCGGTTGTTACGATCGTGAATATCGCAGCCGCTCCGAAGGAATACTCCTCCCCCCCCCCTCCGTCACTGACGACGGTACTCCGCGACAAGGCACGTCGTTTATAATACGCACCTACTGCGGCGAAACGGACTCGATACGAGTATATCGTGTTTCCCGTTTCTAAATGCAGTTTCGACGACCGTTGCGTTATTGCTGCGGGTTTACAACGAGACTTGGTACCGTGTGTACGCCTCCGGTCACCTACTCTCCCGGCCGTTTTACATAGGTACATATAATTATCATACGATATCAATTATTCGAGTTAAATAATAATTAGGGACACTGGATTTTAGGGGTCGTGTTGACCTACGGTCCATAAACACTCTCATATTGTATTCTCTATGAGAGACTTTAATTCGTCGATTAAACTGCGTACAATCAAGAGCAAACCGTACCTATTTACTTGTTTCCGTGAAATCTACTACTTGGAAACCGCTACACTTCAGTGCCTGTTTGAAATTCACTTCTTAACATTAACAATTGACACGGGAACAAAAGTACATACATAAAATTCGACGACAAGTATACTTGATTACTTGATTGGATTCGATGTTTT
This sequence comes from Drepanosiphum platanoidis, assembly GCA_948098885.1. Taxonomy (NCBI): domain Eukaryota; kingdom Metazoa; phylum Arthropoda; class Insecta; order Hemiptera; family Aphididae; genus Drepanosiphum; species Drepanosiphum platanoidis. Next base: position 4,049,777 of record OX402537.1, on the reverse strand, counting down.
CTTCGAATGAGTTTTGAAATTCATTAAAGTAATACCAACGTTTTCACTAATAATTGAAATTGCCTAGGTAAATCTCCATAGTCGAATCCAGCTGAATGGCTATCACGTGACTACGTAAAGTATAGACATTAAACCGATCAAACTGTAGTGGAAACTGAGTAAAAAATGACTATTTCAAATTGTATACTCTCTTAAACTTGGGAATGGGGAGACAAGGAGTGCTATAAGCGCTCCCCAAATGAATTTTTTGCCTATACGCGGTTTCGTTTCTTCAATTTCCATTAAAACTGTTATGTATCAATCAAAATTAAATGATTTAATCGACCATTTATTTGCTACTTGAAAGTTTCATTAAATTATTGTAAATAAATACGTATATCATACAGTCTGCACACAATATGCCGCTTGCATTCTGCGCGTTAATACGCGGTAATATGCATTTGTATTCGATACGTCACGCGTACATGCAGCATGCAAAATGCACTATTATATTCTGATGTATAACATTATGTCTAAAGGTGGACAGGGGGTAATAGGTAATAAATACAACGCATAAAACGATTACAATGCGTTGTTCGCTCGTTTATGTATATGGTGTACTCGATTCCGTATATTACCTACGGCCATTGTGTGTTTACATTTTGTTTGCTCGATAAATTTAGATTATTTGAAAAACAACTCTGTTTCGATGGGATCGCGACCGATGGTCCGTGAAAACGTTTTATAAGACGAAATCGTTTCGGACGACGCGTGTACTATACCTATATCGAACTAGGTATCTCGAGGGATTAATTTAAAGAAAAAACACGTAAGAAAAGACCGTCAAACGTTGAATTTGTTTTCCAATGAGGAAATCAAAATTGCATAATCATAATAATTCATAATATACATTGAGATAGGGAAAGGAGGGGGTAAGAGGGAAAACGCAGTATTGAAATTAAAATAATATCAAAATCGCTGTCGAACGTTTTCTTCACGTTCGTTATTTTTATAAATACGAAAAGGGTTTAAATATATTATTTAATTTTTCGATGTACTATACACGAGTCTGAAAAAATATAATCTCGGCATTATTTTATCGTCACGGTCCGAATAATAATAATAATAATAATAACATAATAGCAGCATCACATTTGTAATTCAGAATGTGTTTTGTGTGTAACCCGTATAGAAATCGAGACGTAATGTCAGAGGAAAACAACCCGTAGTGTTAGATTATTAGATAGCGATTGTTATTTTAATAAGCACATCGTTCCGAAATAAATTGTATTTACGCGCGCGCGGAATGCGATCGTTGTCTTCTTTATTTTTCCAAGTGAAATAATTATTTGTTCATCTGTTTATATATCAGCACGAGAAAGCGTGGTTTATAAAGGCACAAACGCGCGCGTGCGCACACTAGAATACTTCGCGTTACGATGAAAGTGGCCGTGTGTACACCGTGTAGTAATCCGTTTATTATTATCATTATATTATTATAGTAATATGTAACGCGTAAAAAAGTACTCCCAGAACGTTTTCAACGCCACACGATGGGAAAACTCTTTTGTGTTCGATGAGTATATTATTTGCGTTGTAATGCGTTTTTTTTTTTATTATTATTAAATGTCATTGTTTAAAACGTCGTTGAGCGCATAAAGAACGTTAGAGCTCTGGCACTGGTACTGTAGAGTGTAGTTGCAGTAGTTGTGTAGTATAGTCGCGGGAAGACTTATAGTAGTGCTGCGAGTACGCCGAGATGGATTAATTAATTCCATTCGAGATGCTTTTATTTGTCTACCGTCGTCGTAATGACAATAATTATAACTATAATAATAGCTCGACTTGGCAAAAAATGTTATGAATTGTGTAGATTTGAGTACGCTGATTAAAAGCGACCGGTTTAAAAAAAAAAAATAAAAAATAGACCTACTTCAGTTATTAATATTCACCTTGAATTATCCAAAAGGAAAGAAAAAAAAGAATAATATTTTTTATACAATATTTACCGTCCAAGCCCCAAAAAAAGTCCATATTATTTTACCTGCTAATGTTGGCGAAATATTATTTATGGGTTTTTAATTTTTTACCGACTATAATTGTTTGAATTGAATAACTTTTTAGAAAAACAAAATGTTAGAAAGAATATAATATGAAATCATTATACACATGAAAGTTAATTAATCGATTTGCTTCACTGCGGAGCATATTTTATCGGAATATAAAACATATTAAATCGGAGCGCAGTAATTATCGAAAAATTATTTTGATTATAGTTGGCTCAAGTCAAAGTTTGTCATAAAAAAAAAAAAAATGGTTAAAATGTAGTTGAAAACCACGTCTGCTTGATTACTTTCATTCGTGGTTTTGTCGTTTTTTTTATATTTATTTCGGTGATTTTTACAAAAAAAAAAAAAAAACTGAGAAACTCGAAAAAGTACAATCTGAATTCAATTCCCAATCAGTAATAAAGGCAGTATAGTGCTGTGTTAACGTTTTTAAAAGATTTTCTCCTCGCGCCAAAAAAAAGACAAAAAAGAAATGCACACAATAGAAAAATAAACACAGCGTTGTAAAATCGATGACTCGGGTGTTCCATTTTTTCGGGTATTTAATATCGAAAATTCCTAATTTACATAACGTGTTTAATCGTATCTTGGGCGGGCGTTGTTTTAGAATCGAAGCCAGTGGTTTTATAATGATGTTCATTTTTATCTTTCTGTATACAACATTTGAACCAGAAGTCTTATTTAAATCGGTACGTTTGATTAATTTTCCAGTAGTAAATTTAATTTTCAAGAGTTTTCTCGAGAATCCGGAAAAACTGCCGAACAATGATGATTTCTTATGAGTTTTTTTCACGATTGAAACAAATTGCTATGGTAATATGAACCTATGTATTGATTGCAAGGGGTGATAATCTTCCGTTTCGCGATGCAAATTTCTATTCGTCCAGCCTCGCAAATTGTGATTGAAATTTAAAATTTCTTCTCAAAAATAATGTAGATATATATACATTTATAAGGGACGTACGGCTCGGGTTCCGGTGTTCAAACGAATCCGATGATGAAAATGAGGAAAACACGACGAGGGAGATGATACGTTTATTGTTATAGCGGAGTAAAAACACACAGTAAAAACGCAACGAATTAAAAACAGATTGTTCGTCGAAACAGTAGCAGGTGACGTTCACGAGTGGGTAATTGGAATACGGCGGAATGCAATCGATCAATATAACGCTTACCCCGACGGTAGTTTTCGCGTTCCTGGAAAGCGTTTCCGGAAAAACACGGTCTCGCCCCAAAACGCCGCGCTATCTCGTCGCCGTCGCGCCCGGAATCGCACGTGCGTTGATGGCTTACGTTTTTTTTTTTTTGTTTTTCAGATTGACGAGGACGATGTGATCGGCCTGAGGAGCGAGCTGTCGAGGACGAAGAGCGCGCCGAGCCGGCCGATATCCAGACGGCATCAGATATCGGCGGAACTGTGCCGCCGGGTCGAGCACAAGGACGATCGGCCGATCGACGTGCGCCGGTCGAACCGCGACGACCTGGGCCGCGTGCTCAGGTCGCTGTACGTGTTCGAGTCGAGGCTGCGCAGGGAACAGCAGCACATCAGGCGGCAGCTGGGTGAACGGGACTCGGTGATCCGGCAACAGCAGGTGGAGATCGCCAAACTGCGGCAGACGTTGGCGCACTATTGTCACCAGCACAAGGCGGCGGCCGCGGACGAGACGCGCCGCGACCATGACGTGTCCGCGGAAATGGCCGCGGCGTCCAAGCCGGACCTCATCACGTCCATTTCGCCGCAGTCGCACCGCGAACCACCGACGCGGCCCTGCGACGACGTCGTCCACCATCAGTCGTCAGCAAGCGTCGGCGGCGGCGGCGGCAGCGGTGGCTCGCAGGACAAACGGCCGTCGGCGCCGATGATCCTGCCGCTGTTGAAGCCGGACGGCGGCGGGCAAAGGACGGCGGCCAAGAACCCCGCGCCGTCGGCGCTGTTGCAGGCCGTCGACGCGCCGCCGCGGACCAAAAAGAACGCGGCGAACGGCAACGCCATCAACTTCAACAAGAACGTGTACAGCAAAACCGTCACGGACCTGTCGCTCAACGACATTTCGTCGTTCCCGAACCCGACGCCCAACAACAACTTGTTCGTCGTGTCCAATTCGATATTTTCGAAAAACGAGTTCGCGTACAACGGAGTCTCCAAAGAGGTAAATAATAACGATGACCCGTCGTTCAAAACGTATTTTTCCCCTCCCGACTCCCACTACGCGACAGTGACGGTCCCCCTCAGAGCGGGCTGCGGTTCTCGACATTATTCTTTTCTCACACAATCATCGATAGATTTTGAACATTTTCTCCGGGAAGAAAATTTCGATTAGAAAAAAAAACAATTCTATTGTCGTACGCGTTTGTTTGTTAACTCGCGAGTACGCGTTCGCATCATAATGTTAAGTTTTAATAACTATTCGAATTTCGTTTTCGGAACGATTTTCTTCTCTTATCGTCTATACGCTTTCCGCGTACCACCGGCGGTACTCAACCGCCGGTTTAGAGTAAATTATTATAAACAACAATATCATAAATTCATAATAATAACAAAACGTTTAAAATCCGGTTGACATATTAATAGAAACAATAGTTTCTTTTTTAATATTAATTTAATATTAATTTTTAGAACGGCGAATTTCAAACGAAATTTCCTAAACAAAATTATATCGCCGCACAAAAATTCCTAATTTAAATTCGTAATCTACGTGACAATCGGCGCGGTGACGTCGTATCGTTTGATAGCTTATCGCGATTGAATGACGTCGTCTTTCCTCTTTCTTCGCCCTCTGTTATTTCCAGTCGAGATCATGACGTACGTCCATTGTTATCCGTTGTAAATAATTAACGATTGATTTGATTCGATATAAATCACACGCAAAAATATCAATTATCTCGGGCACATATTTTTTTACCGCTAGTTTGCGTGTTTTTTTTTCTCTCGTCGCACTATGGACGTTGATATAATATTTCGAAAATAGAATAAATAGAGTATACGTTTCAGTATATTATTGAAATTGAATCGTTGACACGTTAATGTTTATTATACATATTGTATATGCATGAAAAGTGTCAACAATTTATATTCAACACATTCACGTCCCGCTTTTTTCTTTTTTTTTTTTTCACTTTCGCCCCTCTTTAAGTATTATATTTGACGTCAAAACATCTCGAGAACCGTCACAAAAGTAATAATATCATTTTCACATCGACAAAGAAATGTATTTTTTACAGACGGGCGCTCTAAGTTTTACAACAAAATTAAACTCTCGCTCGAGACGCCAATTTATAAAAATCAAAGGCTCGTAAACACGTTGTTTGTGTGTTTATATTGTATGTATATATTGTGTTATGGGCAATATGATGCATTGTCTGGTATAATATGATGTATACTCTTATTTTACCGGTTGATGTTTTCGGGCCAAACATTAAAATACTTTCTTTCGCTCGTACTGGATAACTAGCCCAGTAGACTTTTTCCGTAGTGTATTGGGAATTAAAACACATATTATTTGCTCGTAACAGTCGTGACCAGTTTTTGAAGAAAAATTAGTTGGTAACCATTTCGTTAAGAGGGGCAATAGGGAAGTTTTTGAGTCAAGGCGGACCGAGGTATAGTAGATGTCATCTTACTAAACAATACTTAATAGTAACAAACGTAAAGGGGACGGAAAAAAAATAAAAAAAAAAAATAAATTCAGAGTATATTGTAAGTAGCGCTGTAGTAATATTATACCCTTTGACCTCGTGATTGCAGGCGATCACGT